>JACEEZ010019399.1:750000-757500 GCA_016584305.1 Chionoecetes opilio
GCTGGGGGTTGGGTGTGGGGGTTGGGGGTGCTGTGGGTTGAGGTGCTGGGGTTGGGGGTGCTGTGTGTTGAGGTGCTGGGGTTGGGGGTTCTGGGGGTTGGGGGTGCTGTGGGTTGAGGTGCTGTGGGTTGGGGGTGCTGTGGGTTGGGGTGCTGGGGGTTGGGGGTGCTGTGAGTTGGGGTGCTGTGGGTTGAGGTGCTGGGTGTTTGGGGGTGCTGTGGGTTGAGGTGCTGTGGGTTGAGGTACTGTGGGTTGGGGGTGCTGTGGGTTGAGGTACTGTGGGTTGGGGGTGCTGTGGGTTGAGGGCGTGGTGAGTGCTGTGGGTTGGGGGTGCTGTGGGTTGAGGTACTGTGGGTTGGGGGTGCTGTGGGTTGAGGTGCTGTGGGTTGAGGTGCTGTAGGTTGGGGGTGCTGGGGTTGGGGGTCTGTGGGTTGGGGTACTGTGGGTTGGGGGTGCTGGGGTTGAGGGTGCTGTGGGTTGAGGTGCTGTGGGTTGAGGTGCTGGGGGTTGGGGGTGCTGTGGGTTGAGGTGCTGGGTGTTTGGGGGTGCTGTGGGTTGAGGTACTGTGGGTTGGGGAATGGAGTAAGAGCCGCGGTAAGTCATGTGTTTTATTCCTCACCATACATAATTACATATCACAGATTAGTGGGCGTTTGGCCCATGGGGGGAGGAGGGGGTGTTATGGGTACAGGGAGAGGGAAGGGTGGTGGGGGAAGGGAGGAAAGGATGGGGCTATTGGGAAGGTCAGGGGGGGATGGGGGGGGGCACAGTGCGGGAGTAACACTGTCTCCCTCGTGTACATAGGCGGCGCCCACGCACGCCCACGCCGAGGCCCTCACGCCCCTCGCAGCCTGACTCACAGCTGCCCGCGCAGGGTACCGTCTGGGTGAGGCGGGGCGGGGCGTGGCGCGGGTGAGAGGATCGCCTTCGGGGTGTTGTTAGGCGCGTTACACACCAGCACGTTTTAGACAAGCGTTATCTTTGTATCCTTTGTTATGCACAGTGCCTGAGAGGCCACAGGGGCTGCGGCGCCGCCACACGGCCACGTCAGGCGGGCCGCGATGGCATGTCGGCACAGGCAGTGCGGTGCAGGTCCTCCCCGGGACAGGATGGTGAAGGGTTGCTGATTGGCGTCGAGGGCTGCGGGGCCCCTGCTTCCTCCCGCTATTACTCATAACCGACATACACCCCGTGACGGCCCTGTGGGAAAACCCGCTCCAGGCCATGGCCTATCGTAGCAGCTCGGGGCTGTTCATTTAGCCAGGCAGCACGAGCAACAACAACAACCAGACGGCGGAGGTCTGCAAGATGACCTTCCATCCTGCGTGTGTGCGGCGCCTCGCAGCGGTGGCACTGGCTCTGCGTGTGTCAGCGGGAACAGAACGTGGCAGGCCAGGCAGTCAGCCAGCCAGCCGGCTGTGCCATCTGGTGCACGCATCAACTTTGCCCTTTGAAGCTAAAGCAGTCATGCGAGGAGTCACTGACCCGCCATCGAATGTCACGGAGGTCATGACCCCCTCTTTCCGAGGCCGCGTGGGTGCTTCCGGAGAAGGCAGCTGCAGCGGTGCTTCAGCCCCGCGCTGACCCGCGCACGACCTCTAGCGGCGACCTCGAGCCGCGACCCCAGGGCGGCAGGTCGCCTCCCAGCCTTTGTCTGTGTGCACCCTGGCGTGATGGCACTGCAAGCCCCGGGACCCCCGGCACTATAGTGGCGTGGCCAGGGACGCGGTGGTGGTGTTGGCTGCCCGCGTGGCGTTGTGGGCGGCGAGTGCGTGGCTCCACAGCGTATCGAGGGTGGCTCGCCAGTCTGGACTGGCTGCGTCCAGGTGCACGAAGATGTAGGGCGGCGGGGCGGCGGGGCGCGCACCGGCCGCCCACCGCACCACCTCGTCGTGGTCGTAGGAGTAGCGGAGGTTGAGGAAGTGTGGACTGAGGTCCAGCGCCTCGGCCAGCAGGCCCGTCACCCACACGTCGTCCACCCACACCCGGGGCGCGACCCCCGCCTGCGCCGCGCGGGCCAGCAGGTCAGCCACCACGGGCGTCACCACGTAGGCCAGGCCGGCACAGTAGCGCGGATACTCGGGCCACGGGTACGCTTCGCGGCTCACCGCCCACTTGCCCGCCCGCTGCGGCTGCGTCCCTTCCGGCAATGCGTTGCAGGCCAGCGTGCGGCGCGGCGGCGGCACGCTAAAGGTGCGGCCGAGCAGCCCCCACAGCGCCGGAACGTCGATGAAGGCGTCGTCATCTACCTTGACTAGGAAGACGGCGTGGGCGCAACGGCGCGCCGCCCACCGCAGCGCCATCACATGCTTGTAGGTCAGGTTGTGGTAGTGGTCCACGAAGGAGCCCACCACCAGGTCCCCGTGGCGCGCAGACTCCCGGCCCACCACGCCCTCCACGTCTAGAGTAGGGCTGTCAGGCATCACGCCTTCACCGTCCCCGCCGTCGCCCTGGCCCAACAGGAACACGGTGCGGGAGGCCCACCCGCCGCCCAGGTCCCGCGCGCCGCCCCACGTGGCACGGATGGCCTGGCGGTGCCGGAAGTGGTCGGGTTTGGAGTGCACCAGGAACACGAAGTAGAGACGCTCAGGGCGACACGCCGCCGCGGCCTCGTGCACCAACTCGAAGTCATCCAGGTCGAGAAGGGTGGTGGCGGGGACGTGGGGGAGGGCGTCCTCAGACACAGGGGAGAGCAGCGGGCGTGGACGTGGGACGGAGCCGGACAGTAGCGCTGAGGCCAGGAAGTTGGCCAGGGTGGCCATGGTGGCCAGCAGGAGGACAAACTGCACCAGCCGCAGCAGGCACATGCGCGCGCACCTGCCCGCGCCCCGCCGCGCCATCCTCCGGGTTGGGGCTGCCGCTGCGACTGCTGCCGCGGCTCACCTCCAGCAGCTCACTCTGCGGGCAGAAAACACCCACGTTAGTTAGAGGCACCACACAGCAGGCCAACAGCCGGGGGCGTGACAGCCCCGGTCACTGCCATCCCCCCACCCACTGCAGGGCTGACTCACCACCCCACTGTGTGTGTGTGTGTGTGTGTGTGTGTGTGTGTGTGTGTGTATTCATCTAGTTGTATTCATCTAGTTGTATTTTTACAGGGCCAGAGCAATCAATGCTCGTGTGGCCCCGTCTCCATATCAACATTTTTATCATTCATCCTTAGTGCTTTGTGTTGGCCGAAGCCAGCACCCCGGAGAGCAGGTCACAAACCCCGGCTAACACCCGGTACCCATTCACTGCTGGGTGGACAAGGGCTCGGGTTTTAAGGAAACAACCCATCTGTTTCCGCTCCACCCGGGGATCGAACCCGGGACTTCTCGGTTGTGAACCGAGCGTGCTATCCCGGGGTACCCTGTGTGTGCGTGTGTGTGTGTGTGTGTGTGTGTGTGTGTGTGGTGTGTGTGTGTGTGTGTGTGTGTAAGAGAGAGAGAGAGGCATGAGCATTATGTTTTTGTTGTGTTGAGCGAGGCGCTGCTATACACATACACTGCAGGTGACCCAGTCAAAAGTGAAACACTATATATGTGATGATATGATGGGAAAGCGATATTTTCTCAATATGTAATAATAATCAAAAGAAAAATCGTAAAGGAATTAAAATATGTGAAGTATCAAGCTTGTTGATTGCAGCGCGGGAACAAGTCTGTGATTAGTCTGAGAGTTGCAGTGAGGGAAAGTGGGTCGCGCTCCCAAGGTTATTTGGTGTTCGTTTTAATGGCTTACAAGACAAAGGAGGGAAGGAAGTCATGTAGCGCAGATTGTTCCTTTGTTCCTCCGTGAAAGGAATAAAGGAGTGAGCAAGCTGGTTAACCCGGTCATTAGCAGGATGAGTTATACAGCGATGCAAGGATAAATTGTTTGTTTTATAATGAGTCCACAGAGGAACAGAAAGACTCGTGTGTAGTTAGTAAGTACAGTAGAGTAATTACATGAACATTCCGAGACTGCAAGCCCCGCCAAAGCTGAACAAGCGAATACGATTTCAAATACACACGCTATTACTTGCCCCAGTCATACCCTTACTCCTCCAAGAGTTAATCATTACTAAGTTTTGCCTAAATATACTTTAGGTGAAATCTTCATATGAATCCGTCCATTAGATTATGCGTAATCAAAAGTAACACACACACACACACACACACACACACACACACACACACACACACACACACACACACACACACACACACACACACACACACACACACACACACACACACACACACACACACACACACACCAGGTGCACAAACTGGATAATAGTAGATTTGGAGACGGGACAGTACGACCATAGCTCTTTTCCTGTATGTTACAACTAGGTAAACACAACTAGGTAAATACAACTAGGTAAATACACACAGACCGAGGGTAAAACATAGCCACCATGGCGGAGGCAATGAAGATACTAGTATAGGTGACAGCAAGACAGGCAACACTGAGGAGGTCTATAAAGACACGATGACAGACAGTTGTCGGGATGAGCAGCTGTGACGCCGCCCTGGGGAGGTGAGTCGCGTCACAGTCCAGGCCGCCCACGCATGATGGGCGCCCTCCATACACAGGCGAGGTGAGGCCCTTGTAGAGGTTCAACAACACTTGCTGACGTTATTTGCATGCTCACTGCTCTTCTGAACTTGCTAACTGCATGTCTCCCCCCCTTGAGTTAGAGTTAGAGTCATTGAGTTCGATTCGTCAGCCTAAGACTGTGAAAGACATTGAGTTGGCGATGAAAAAGGTTTCATGAGTAATAGGAAGGGAGTGAGTGACGGGACACAGCCCTGCGGAACACCACTGTTGATGGGGAGTGTCATGAGGGCAACGACAGAACGGTCACGAAGAAAACTTGAGGTAAAGACAGAAACAGAACCCTTGGAATGAGTGGTGAGGGGCAGTGGTGGTGAAGGCAGAGGAACATCACCTATAGTCTATTTTTTTTAACGAGGCGAAAATTCCATTCTATCTTAAGGTCTCATGTTAAAATGATGCCTATGTTTACCTGATAATATGGTTAACTATGATAAAATACAGCTGTAATTAAGAAGAAGCGTAGTATTCCCTTCTCCTGGCATCAAATATCAGTCAGTAAGCAGCAAGGGGACAGGATTTTTCACCTCGTTTAAAAGAAGAGCATAGTATATTTTATATCACTTTTCACCACCATCACCACCACTCTTTTGTTGAACACCAGGTTCCTTTTACTGCCACTGTTATAGCTACAAATCCTTCCCTCTCCTCCCACTCCCTAATACGTAAGTACAGTACAATCCCCTCTCAGCCTCTCCCTTATAAAACTCCCTCTTCACTCACACACACACGCCCCCCGCCCGCCTCTTCAACGCATAAATTCCCTTTCTTTTCATTCCCCAACGTAAGCCTTCATTCTTTCTCCGTCTGAGTAAATCCCTTTCACTTTTCTTCCCCAGCATAAGCCCCCCTCCCCCCCTCCCCCGCACACCCCAGGGCCACTCTCCCCTTACCTTCCCCGCCGCAGAAATACCTCGGCCAAGTCTCTTCCTTAAACCCTTCACGTGGATTTCTTTTCCCGTCCCGCAGTCGCCAGTACAAACACGCCTCCGTCAGCCCCGCCGTGTTGATTCTGAGTCTTACCACGACGGCCAAACGAGACGTGAAGACACAGCGAGCGGGAAAAATAATAGTTCTGAGGAGGAGGAGGAGAGAGGGGGGGAAGAGGAGGAGGAGGAGGAGGAGGAGGAGGAGGAGGAGGAGGAGGAGGAGGAGGAGGAGGAGGAGGAGGAGGAGGAGGAGGGCAGCCTGGGGGTCATTCTCACCTTAGAGCTTCCCCAGTCAATGCTCCCCAGCCCTGTCCTCTTATGCCATTAACCCCCCAGTGTATCAAGCATGTATAGCTCCCTGGCCTCACCCACACCTAAAGTATCCTCCTTATAGCCTTTAAATGTACACTATATAATATGCAGTATCCTTCCAACCCTTTAGTTTCTTGCCTAACGTCTCCTTAGCCTTCTTAACTTCCCTTCTGCCTTATTAACCTAACCCCTTCACGCCCATGCAGATCTTTCCTTTTCTATAAAAAATCGTCTGTTGTTAGCTACAAAATTACGAAAAGTAACTTAATATACCAAATAAATTAGTCGACAAGGATACTAAACAGGTCATATCTATGAAATATTGCTTATAGCCATTAGAAATCGTCGAAAATAACACGAATAAGATATATATTTATAAAATGTTACCCGAATTAGAATGGAAATTACGTTCTGGGCCTCAAGGGGTTAGTGTGGTGCTTCCCCATGCAGGGTTCTCGTCTGCCCTATACACACTCCCACAAGACAAACCTGCTAACGCTTAATTAACCCCTTTAGACCCAGAACGTAATTCCCATTGTAACTTGACTACCATTAGATGATTTTAATGAATATAAGCAACAATTTATAGATATGACCAAAGACTACTGATATGACCTAGCTGTTTAGTGTCCTTGTCCACTAGTAATTTGGTATATTAAGTTACTTTTCGTTATTTTATGGCTAACAACAGACGATTTTAGATGACAAAAGAAAGATCTGAGCATGAAGGGATTAAATTAACAAACCCATCACCACAAAAGCTCCTCCTAACCCTATATCCTCGCCCTCAAACCCTGAAGTTCCCAATTTTCCCTTCCTCCAAACCCGACAACCCTTAAATTCACAAACCTAACCACAAAAGTCCCTATTAACCCTATATCCTCGTCTTCAAGCCCTAAAGTCCCCTATTTTCCCTTCTTCCAAACCAACCAACCCTTAAATTCACAAACCCAGCACCAGAAAAGCTACTCCTAAAGCTCTCGAGTCCCCTATTTCCCAGTTCCTTCTCAAGCTTCCTATAGAGTCCCCTATTTCCCAGTTCCTTCTCAAGCTTCCTATAGAGTCCCCTATTTCCCAGTTCCTTCTCAAGCTTCCTATAGAGTCCCCTATTTCCCAGTTCCTTCTCAAGCTTCCTATAGAGTCCCCTATTTCCCAGTTCCTCCTTAAGCCTTAGTCACCTATTTCCCTTACTCTATAATAGCGTACATCCAGGGGCATAGATAGACATTTTGGGGCCCGGGGGGCTTACTTCCTGGAGGGGCCCCCTCTAAAGTTTGCAGGTGTTTGGGAGGGAGGCAACCAGCTGGGGGGTTTCCAGGAAATGTTTTGGAAAATTAACATATTTTGGTGCATGTTTACACTTTCTGAGACTTCTTTCAATGCCCATAAATCCTTTTTAATCCGAATTATTTTCAGCACTGATTGAGTGCTAAATTATTTTCAGCACTGCAGATCAGCACTGATTAAGTGATGCATTTGGGGGCCCGGCGATTTCAAACCGCCCCTCCTCGCACCCCCCCCCCTCCCCCCCCCCCCCCCCCCCCCTAGCTACGCCACTGCGTTCATAATCTCCTCAACACCTCTGATCTCACGGTCCCGTCGCGTTGAACCGTTACCACTAATAATGAGTTTTTTGTTTCTTGTTTACAGTTAGATTAGTAGCGGGCTCGGTCTT
>JACEEZ010019399.1:762500-807500 GCA_016584305.1 Chionoecetes opilio
CGGTTACTTGTTCGGTTACTTGTTCGGTCGGTTATTTGTTCGGTTACTTGCTCGGTCGGTTACTTGTTCGGTTACTTGTTCGGTTACTTGTTCGGTTACTTGTTCGGTTACTTGTTCGGTTACTTGTTCGGTTACTTCCTCGGTTACTTGTTCGGTTACTTGTTCGGTTACTTGTTCGGTTACTTGTTCGGTCGGTTACTTGTTCGGTTACTTGCTCGGTTACTTGTTCGGTTACTTGTTCGGTCGGTTACTTGTTCGGTTACTTGTTCGGTCGGTTACTTGTTTGGTTACTTGCTCGGTTACTTCCTCGGTTACTTGCTCGGTTACTTGCTCGGTTACTTGTTCGGTTACTTGTTCGGTTACTTGTTCGGTTACTTGTTCGGTTACTTGTTCGGTTACTTCCTCGGTTACTTGTTCGGGTACTTGTTCGGTTACTTGTTCGGTTACTTGCTCGGTCGGTTTACTTGCTCGGTTACTTGCTCGGTCGGTTACTTGTTCGGTTACTTGCTCGGTTACTTGTTCGGTCGGTTACTTGCTCGGTTACTTGTTCGGTTACTTCCTCGGTTACTTGCTCGGTTACTTGCTCGGTTACTTGTTCGGTTACTTGTTCGGTTACTTGTTCGGTTACTTGTTCGGTTACTTGTTCGGTTACTTGTTCGGTCGGTTACTTGTTCGGTTACTTGCTCGGTTACTTGTTCGGTTACTTGTTCGGTCGGTTACTTGTTTGGTTACTTGCTCGGTTACTTGTTCGGTTACTTGTTCGGTTACTTGCTCGGTTACTTCCTCGGTTACTTGTTCGGTTACTTGTTCGGTCGGTTACTTGTTTGGTTACTTGCTCGGTTACTTGTTCGGTTACTTGTTCGGTTACTTGCTCGGTTACTTGTTCGGTTACTTGTTCGGTCGGTTACTTGTTTGGTTACTTGCTCGGTTACTTGTTCGGTTACTTGTTCGGTTACTTGCTCGGTTACTTCCTCGGTTACTTGTTCGGGTACTTGTTCGGTTACTTGTTCGGTTACTTGTTCGGTTACTTCCTCGGTTACTTGTTCGGTTACTTCCTCGGTTACTTGCTCGGTTACTTGTTCGGTTACTTGTTCGGTTACTTGTTCGGTTACTTGTTCGGTTACTTCCTCGGTTACTTGTTCGGGTACTTGTTCGGTTACTTGTTCGGTTACTTGCTCGGTCGGTTACTTGCTCGGTTACTTGCTCGGTCGGTTACTTGTTCGGTTACTTGCTCGGTTACTTGTTCGGTCGGTTACTTGCTCGGTTACTTGTTCGGTTACTTGTTCGGTTACTTGTTCGGTCGGTTACTTGCTCGGTTACTTGTTCGGTTACTTGTTCGGTTACTTGCTCGGTTACTTGTTCGGTTACTTGTTCGGTTACTTGTTCGGTCGGTTACTTGCTCGGTTACTTGTTCGGTTACTTGTTCGGTTACTTGCTCGGTTACTTGTTCGGTTACTTGTTCGGTCGGTTACTTGTTCGGTTACTTGTTCGGTTACTTGTTCGGTCGGTTACTTGCTCGGTTACTTGTTCGGTTACTTGTTCGGTTACTTGTTCGGTCGGTTACTTGCTCGGTTACTTGTTCGGTTACTTGTTCGGTTACTTGTTTGGTTACTTGCTCGGTTACTTGTTCGGTTACTTGTTCGGTTACTTGTTCGGTTACTTGTTCGGTTACTTGTTCGGTTACTTGCTCGGTTACTTGTTCGGTTACTTGTTCGGTTACTTGTTCGGTTACTTGCTCGGTTACTTGTTCGGTTACTTGTTTGGTTACTTGTTCGGTTACTTGCTCGGTTACTTGTTCGGTTACTTGTTCGGTTACTTGTTCGGTTACTTGCTCGGTTACTTGTTCGGTTACTTGTTCGGTTACTTGTTCGGTTACTTGCTCGGTTACTTGTTCGGTTACTTGTTCGGTTACTTGTTCGGTTACTTGCTCGGTTACTTGTTCGGTTACTTGTTCGGTTACTTGCTCGGTTACTTGTTCGGTTACTTGTTCGGTTACTTGTTCGGTTACTTGTTCGGTTACTTGCTCGGTTACTTGTTCGGTTACTTGTTCGGTTACTTGTTCGGTTACTTGTTCGGTTACTTGTTCGGTTACTTGTTCGGTTACTTGTTCGGTTACTTGTTCGGTTACTTGTTCGGTTACTTGTTCGGTTACTTGTTCGGTCGGTTACTTGCTCGGTCGGTTACTTGTTCGGTTACTTGCTCGGTCGGTTACTTGTTCGGTTACTTGTTCGGTCGGTTACTTGTTCGGTTACTTGTTCGGTTACTTGCTCGGTCGGTTACTTGCTCCGTTACTTGTTCGGTCGGTTACTTGTTCGGTTACTTGTTCGGTTACTTGTTCGGTCGGTTACTTGTTCGGTTACTTGTTCGGTTACTTGTTCGGTCGGTTACTTGTTCGGTTACTTGTTCGGTTACTTGTTCGGTTACTTGTTCGGTCGGTTACTTGTTCGGTTACTTGCTCGGTCGGTTACTTGTTCGGTTACTTGTTCGGTTACTTGTTCGGTTACTTGCTCGGTTACTTGTTCGGTTACTTGCTCGGTTACTTGTTCGGTTACTTGCTCGGTTACTTGTTCGGTTACTTGTTCGGTCGGTTACATGTTCGGTTACTTGTTCGGTTACTTGTTCGGTCGGTTACATGTTCGGTTACTTGTTCGGTTACTTGTTCGGTTACTTGTTCGGTCGGTTACTTGTTCGGTTACTTGTTCGGTCGGTTACATGTTCGGTTACTTGTTCGGTTACTTGTTCGGTTACTTGTTCGGTTACTTGTTCGGTTACTTGTTCGGTCGGTTACATGTTCGGTTACTTGTTCGGTTACTTGTTCGGTCGGTTACTTGTTCGGTTACTTGTTTCACTGTTGTTTTTTTATTGCCTGTGTTAACTTTCTTTTTGCATTTTTTCTTATGTTTTTTTAATGTTTCTAATAAGTAATAACCTGACTGGCTTCTGTTACTGCACTGTTTCTTGCACTCTTCTTTTTGCATTCATTATTTCTGCATTCATATTTCTTTCTTACACGACATTTTCATTTTTTCATTATTTCTCTCATCAAAATTTTAGTTCTATGTTCTTTATTTTCTTTTAATTTACATGTGATATATTTTTTTTAGCTCTTTTACTTAACACGGGATACATTTCATCCCATTATTTTTTGTATATATCAATTCTTAAATCAAACTCATCCCTTATTTTTACCATTATTAATTCTCACCTCATTTTCCTCCCTTTCTTCCCAACACAAATCGACTTTTTCTTATTTTCTCTTTTACATTCCTAACGTTTACAGATGTCTGACTGTACACTCACCTTTTTTCTATCAATTCCTTACTCTACACATTAACCCCTTCACGCCCAGATCTTTCCTTTGCTATATAAATTTGTCTGTTGTTAGCCATAAAACTACGAAAAGTAACTGAATATACCAAATTAGCTAGTGGACAAGGATACTAAACAGGTCATAGCTATAAAACATTGCTTATAATCACTAAAAATCGTCTAATGGTACCCAAATTACTATGGAAATTACGTTCTGGGTCTCAAGGGGTTAACTTTTTATTACGACTTCTTTTCTTTTTTCTTGCTATATATTTACTTACGCTTCATCACCCTTGAGAGAGAGAGAGAGAGAGAGAGAGAGAGAGAGAGAGAGAGAGAGAGAGAGAGAGAGAGAGGAGAGAGAGAGAGGAGAGAGAGAGAGAGAGAGAGAGAGAGAGAGAAGTTTGCAGCATCTTAACCCCAACTTTCCCCCCACCCTTCCTCCCTTCCCTACCTTCCTTCCCCCCTCCCCCCTCCCCTTCCCCCCCTTCCTCCCTCCCCCCTTCCCCCCTTCCCCCCCAGCAGATAAGAGGCAACGCACCTGTCCCAGATACTTGTTGAGGAAACCTGTCTGTGTGGGGGATGGGGGGGGCCTGTCTTAATGGGGGGGTGAGGGTGTGTGTGTGGGGGGCCTGTCTTAATGGGGGAGAGGGGGTGTGTGTGTGGGGGGCCTGTCTTAATGGGGGAGAGGGTGTGTGTGTGTGGGGGGCCTGTCTTAATGGGGGAGAGAGGGTGTGTGTGTGGGGGGCCTGTCTTAATGGGGAGAGAGAGGGTGTGTGTGTGGGGGGGCCTGTCTTAATGGAGGAGAGAGGGCGTGTGTGTGGGGGGCCTGTCTTAATGAGGGAGAGAGGGTGTATGTGTGGGGGGCCTGTCTTAATGGGGGAGAGAGGGTGTGTGTGTGGGGGGCCTGTCTTAATGGAGGAGAGAGGGCGTGTGTGTGGGGGGCCTGTCTTAATGGGGGAGAAAGGGTGTGTGTGTGGGGGGCCTGTCTTAATGGAGGAGAGAGGGCGTGTGTGTGGGGGGCCTGTCTTAATGGGGGAGAGAGGGTGTATGTGTGGGGGGCCTGTCTTAATGGGGGAGAGAGGGTGTGTGTGTGGGGGGCCTGTCTTAATGGGGGAGAGAGGTGTGTGTGTGGGGGGCCTGTCTTAATGGGGGAGAGAGGGTGTGTGTGTGGGGGGCCTGTCTTAATGGAGGAGAGAGGGTGTGTGTGTGGGGGCCTGTCTTAATGGAGGAGAGAGGGTGTGTGTGTGGGGGGCCTGTCTTAATGGGGGAGAGAGGGTGTGTGTGTGGGGGGGCCTGTCTTAATGGGGGAGAGAGGGTGTGTGTGTGGGGGGCCTGTCTTAATGGGGGAGAGAGGGCGTGTGTGTGGGGGGCCTGTCTTAATGGGGGAGAGAGGGCGTGTGTGTGGGGGGCCTGTCTTAATGGAGGAGAGAGGGTGTGTGTGTGGGGGCCTGTCTTAATGGGGGAGAGAGGGGGGATGGGGGGGCCTGTCTTAATGGGGGTGAGGGTGTGTGTGTGGGGGGCCTGTCTTAATGGGGGAGAGAGGGTGTGTGTGTGGGGGGCCTGTCTTAATGGGGGTGAGGGTGTGTGTGTGTGGGGGCCTGTCTTAATGGGGGAGAGAGGGCGTGTGTGTGGGGGGCTTGTCTTAAATGGGGGAGAGAGGGCGTGTGTGTGGGGGGCCTGTCTTAATGGGGGAGATAGGGTGTGTGTGTGGGGGGCTTGTCTTAATGGGGGAGAGAGGGTGTGTGTGTGGGGGCCTGTCTTAATGGGGGAGAGAGGGTGTGTGTGTGTGGGGGCCTGTCTTAATGGGGGTGAGGGTGTGTGTGTGGGGGCCTGTCTTATGGGGAGAGAGGGCGTGTGTGTGGGGGCCTGTCTTAATGGGGTGAGGGGGTGTGTGTGGGGGGCCTGTCTTAATGGGGGAGAGAGGGTGTGCGTGTGGAGGGCCTGTCTTAATGGGGAGAGAGGGTGTGCGTGTGGGGGCCTGTCTTAATGGGGGAGAGAGGGTGTGTGTGTGTGGGGCCTGTCCTTAATGGGGGAGAGAGGGTGTGCGTGGGGGGCCTGGCTAATGGGGAGAGAGAGGCGTGTGTGTGGGGGCCTGTTTAATGGGGAGAGAGAGGCGTTGTGTGGGGGGCCTGCTTAATGGGGAGAGAGGGTGTGTGTGTGGGGGCCTGTCTTAATGGGGGAGAGAGGCGTTTAGTGTGGGGGCCTGTTCTTAATGGGGGAGAGAGGGTGTGCGTGTGGGGGCCTGTCTTAATGGGGGAGAGAGGGCCGTGTGTGTGGGGGGCCTGTCTTAATGGAGGGAGAGACGGCGTTGTGGTGGGGAGGCCTGTCTTAATGGGGGAGAGAGGGGTGTGTGTGGGGGCCTGTCTTAATGGGGGAGAGGGCGTGTGTGTGGGGGGCCTGTCTTAATGGGGGAGAGAGGGTGTGTGTGTGGGGGGCCTGTCTTAATGGGGGAGAGAGGGCGTGTGTGTGGGGGGCCTGTCTTAATGGGGGAGAGGGCGTGTGTGTGGGGGGCCTGTCTTAATGGGGGAGAGAGGGGTGGTGTGGGGGGGCCTGTCTTAATGGGGGAGAGAGGGCGTGTGTGTGGGGGGCCTGTCTTAATGGGGGAGAGAGGGTGTGTGTGTGGGGGCCTGTCTTAATGGAGGAGAGGGTGTGTGTGTGGGGGGCCTGTCTTAATGGGGGAGAGGGTGTGTGTGTGGGGGGCCTGTCTTAATGGGGGAGAGAGGGTGTGTGTGTGGGGGGCCTGTCTTAATGGGGGAGAGAGGGCGTGTGTGGGGGGGGCCTGTCTTAATGGGGGAGAGAGGGCGTGTGTGTGGGGGGCCTGTCTTAATGGGGGTGAGGGTGTGTGTGTGGGGGGCCTGTCTTAATGGAGGAGAGAGGTGTGTGTGTGTTGTGGGGGGCCTGTCTTATTGGGGGAGGGGGGCGGGTCAAGGAGGAGAGAAGGAATGGAAGGGAAGAACAGGGTAGCATTATCACACCTCGGTCTTAACTCTGGTGTCCTCCCAATCATCTCTGAGTCTCGCTGTGCACCGGGCCGGAAGGTTAGGTGAGGCGAGGTTAGGTAAGGTTAGGACAGGGGTGAGCTATAAAACGGATGACAGGGGGACAGAGAATTGACAGAACAAGGGCAGGAGGGACAGTGAAGAGACGGGAGAGATAAGATAGATAGAGATAAGAGAGATAAGAGATGATTTAGACACAGAACAAAAGTGGAATGACAGGAAATAAACAGAAAGGAACAGAGAAGAGACAGGCAAGGGTGTATCTAGGGAAAGTAGCGCCTAGGGCAAACACTAGAATTACGCCCCTTGTGGTGGGTGGGGGGGTTGACTGCAGCTGGGGGGACTCTGCAGCTGGGGGGGACTCTACAGTTGGGGGGGGACTTTGCAGCTGGGGGGGAGACAGCAGCTGGGGGGTTCGAGAAAATGTTCAAACTTTGAGCAATTCTAGGAGCATTTTGAAGCGATATTCACAGCTATATTTAGACAATCAATTTTATTTGGCGCCCCCCTTTTGATTGAGAAAATTTTCGATATATGAGCAATTCTAGGAGCATTTTGAAGCCATATTCAAAGATATATTTTGGTAATTCATTTGATTTGGCGCGGAAGATTTGGCGCCTCCCTTCAAGTGGCGGCCAGGGTACGTGCCCCGCCTGCCACACCCTGGATACGTCACTGTAGACAGGAGGGATAGACCACAGATGAATTAGACAACAAAATAAAGGTGGGATTAACACAGAAGAAAGACAGAGGAAGAGAGACAGAGAAAACACTAGAAATGTACAGAGAGAAAACTAGAGAGGGACAGAGAGAAAACTAGAGAGGGACATTAAAGAGATAGACCACAGACAAATTAGACAACAGAACAAAGCTGGGATTGACAACAGAATTTAACACAGCAGGGAGGAAAAGAAGAGAAGATAGCGGCCCCCCTTGCATCACACCCCGCCCGCCTCGCCCCGCACCCCCATAAAGAAATTCCTTGCCCCGTAAAGAGATTCCTGCCTCCCTCGTAAACACACTCTGATGACCCTCGCAAGGTTGATAATCCCTCTCAACGCCTCAATGTCTTGCTACTGCCCGGCTGTGTGGCGTCAACCTTATACCACATTTCCTTATCTCTTCTCCTCCTCCTCCTCCTCCTCCTCCTCCTCCTCCTCCTCCTCCTCTTCCCCCTCCCCCTCTTCCTTCTCCTCCTAATAAAAATAATAATAAATGGCGAGGCATCTGATTGGTTAGATGTTACTAGTGGGGTGCCTCAGGGCTCGGTCTTGGGTCCTACTCTTTTTCTGATATATATCAATGATCTGGACTGCGGACTTGTATCTAAAATATCGAAATTTGCAGATGACACCAAATTAGGCGGTAAAGCATATACTAGAGAAAACTGCGAACTCTTACAACGTGATCTCGACAAACTATCAGATTGGAGTGATAAATGGCTATTAAAATTATATTCCGATAAATGTAAAGTAATGCATATAGACATAACGATAACCTCAAATATAACTATCAAATGCAAAATAAATCGTTAATTGAAGTACAGCAGGAAAAGGATTTAGGTGTCATCATCAGTAACGATCTTAAAACCAGCCCGCATTGCCTAGCTGCCAGTAAAAAGGCGAATATGATGTTGGGCTTCATTAAACGCAACTTCTATAATAATATAAGCGAAAGTGTGTGTGTCTGTGTGTGTGTCTGTGTGTCCGCGATAGGTTCCGCCCCCCGTGGCGGAATCCCATCATATGGCACAGTTTTGGAACCAGGTTGACCAGGGGAAGGTTTTAAGCCCACTTATGGGATGATCCGGTCACTTTTTCTTCTTTTTTTTAGTAGCCTATTAGCGAGAATTGTGAAGAAAAAAAAAGTGGGTTGCGAGAATTGAGGAAAACTTGATGTAGGGTGATGGGTATTGGGTGAGTGAATGGGTGGGGTGATGGGTAATGGGTGTGGGGTGATGGGTGAGTGAATGGGTGGGGGGTGATGGGTTGGGGGTGATGGGTGATGGGTGAGGGAATAGGTGGAGGGTGATGGGTAATGGGTGAGTGAATGGGTGTGTGGTGATGGGTAATAGGTGAGTGAATGGGTGGGGGGTGATGGGTAATGGGTGAGTGAATGGGTGGGGGGGTGATGGGTAATGGGTGAGTGAATGGGTGGGGGGGTGATGGGTAATGGGTGAGTGAATGGGTGGGGGGGTGATGGGTAATGGGTGAGTGAATGGGTTGGGGGTGATGTAAATGGGTTGGCGTTAATACATACATTTCTACATCCATGATTTTAGGAAAGTTAGAAGGGGCTATCTGGAGAGTCTGTGTTTGGTGGGCCGAAGGCCCACCAATAGCCCTCCGCAGGAGCTAGCCAAAAAGTCCGCCCGGGGGGGGCTTTGCGGCTAGTTGAACATAAAACTCCGAAAGTAATGACACAATTATACACGTCCTTGGTTAGGCCGCACTTAGAATACGCCGTTCAATTCTGGTCGCCTTGTTTCGTAAAAGATCAAGCCAATTTGGAATCAGTGCAAAGAAGAGCAACCAAACAAATTCCATCTCTGCGAAATTCATCTTATGAAGAGAGACTGCGGAAACTTAATATGTTTTCCTTAAAGGATCGTAGAATCCGTGGGGACTTGATAGAAACCTTTAAGATCCTAAAAGGATTTGATGTCATTAATCAAGAGAACATATTCGAGCTTTCTCCTCAAGTGACAACAAGAAATAACGGTTTAAAACTAAACGGTCAACGTTGCATCACAGATCTCCGTAAAAATTATTTCAATGTTAGAGTTGTTGATCGATGGAACAAGTTACCAGCAAATGTTGTCGAAGCCAGCACAATAACTACATTTAAAAACAGACTTGACGCGCACTGGAAAGTAAATGGGTATTGATAGTGCCCTGCGAATTCATATTATAGTCCCCCGGATCGATTAGTGTTAGTGGTAGTTGTAGTTAGCATATTTCATATCCTATCATTCTTCACTACGAAACTTCCATGTTCCTATCTTCTTTAGGGATATGGTATCATTTTCCAACTGTTTTCTTACATGTAGTTGATAGTTAGTAGTATGTAGTTCAACAGATACCCTCGTTATGGACCAATAGGTCTCCTGGTGTCTGTTATTCCTATGTATTCCTATGTATTCCTCCTCCTCCTCCTCCCACTCATTAAAGACAGGACCAATCTTCACTCCCTTCGTTTGTCAATCTCCGACCGTCAACTTCACCCCAAGATTTTATGTCTTATTTTTATCTCCTCCTCGGTTAATCACCTCCTCTCCTCCTCTTCCATTCTTCTTCTTCCTCTTCCTCCTCCTCCTGTATTTGTTTTAGTATCAATCAACGTGCTTGGAATTGAAATTAAGTTTGGTAATGTTCAGAATCTCTCTCTCTCTCTCTCTCTCTCTCTCTCACACACACACACACACACACACACACACACACACACACACACACACACACACACACACACACACACACACACACACACACACACACACACACACACACACACACACACACACACACACAGCAGATTCGTGTCAACATTATCATTCAAGTT
Organism: Chionoecetes opilio; assembly: GCA_016584305.1. NCBI lineage: Eukaryota > Metazoa > Arthropoda > Malacostraca > Decapoda > Majidae > Chionoecetes > Chionoecetes opilio. The sequence goes on from JACEEZ010019399.1 coordinate 772,370, forward strand.
TTTAATATTTTTTTCTTTCTTTTCCGAACGGTCGCTCCCACACCACCTAAACAGCAAAGCTCGACACCCCTCCAGCCCTCCCATCAAAGCCTTAAAATACCTCCCACCCCCCAACACAGCCCCAAGCCATACCTATTACCAGGCCAATGTATATAGTCCAGCCTCTTTCTCGTAGCTCGCATTTTAACACCTCATTCCGTTCCTCTCCAAATCAGACCCTTTTCCAACCTCCCTTCGCTCGCAGCACAACACCACAGCTTGCTTTTATGGGGAGAAACTTGATGATGCAACCCCTTCCCTCCCTTATCTCTCCCTCCTTCCGTTTTATCTCTCCCTCCTCTCCCTGCCAAACTGGACATAAACTAAACTGTCGACGCCTTGTATGTCTTGGCCCTCGTCCCGTCACTCCCACAGCCTCGTGTATGTGTGGCCTCTTCGTGTGTGTGTGTGTGTGTGTGTGTGTGTGTGTGTGTGTGTTATTCACCCATGGTCTTGTCCACGCGAGTCGGACTCTTGATCGCCAGTTTCACCCTGCCGATGCGAGCTTGGAGCTCATTATTACCGATCTTTGGGTAATGCTGGGACCTCACTCACCACATCCCCCATCCCCTTGCTCAAGGGGGACAGTAACCGCCCGAATTTTTCAGTGGAAAATTCCCCTGGATTGAGCGGGGCCGGGGATCGAACGCCGGTCCACAAAATGGTTCCTGACGTAAGTGTGTGTGTGTGTGTGTGTGTGTTACAAAGATATGTAAGGTGGGTGGGTGGGTGGACAGGGGCTCGGGGTTTTTTTAAGGAAACAGCGCATATGTTTCCGCTCCGCCCGGGGATCGAACCCGGGACTTCTCGGTTGTGAACCGAGCGTGCTTCCCCTACACTACGGAGTACCCATGTGTGTGTGTGTGTGTGTGTGTGTGTGAGTGTGTGTGAGAGAGAGAGAGAGAGAGAGAGAGAGAGAGAGAGAGAGAGAGAGAGAGAGAGAGAGAGAGAGAGAGAGATTCTGAACATTACCAAACTTTCCTATTTTTATTTTTTTGTTTTTCTTCAGCTATCACGAAGACACTTGTTGTGTTTTGTCCTGACGCATGTTTGGCGGGTGAACGGTATACAGGCAGGCCAGCAGCGGCGCATTTCTTTTTCTTTTCCTGTTTCTGGTCATTCGTGCTGATGGTTTTGTGCTAAAAGTCTGATTAGTATTTATGAAAACCTGTTCCTTCCAGTGACATTCATCTTAGTCTTATACACCCACCACACTGCTCTCTCTCTCTCTCTCTCTCTCTCTCTCTCTCTCTCTCTCTCTCTCTCTCTCTCTCTCTCTCTCTTCGTTCTATCTAGTCTTCCCTCTACCCTCCCCTCCTTCCCTCACTCCATCAGACTCCTCACAGCTTCACTATGATGTACCGCGCCACATTATCTCCTCCTCCTACTCTTCCTTATGGGGCTGACGGAGGCCCTGGAGGCGCGGGAGCTTTGGGTCAGCGGGAACGGCCGGTCTGTTAACGGCGTCAAGGGCGGTCGCGTGCGTAGGATGCCGGGAACCTCCTGAGGGCGACGCAGGGAGAGGCTTAACATGTTGAGGCTGGGGTTTAGGGTGGCCGGGTAGGGTGTGTAGGGCGTGGGGAGGCGTGGGACAGAGGGTGCCGGATTTGGGATGTGGGGGGCCTGGGGCCCGTCGCAAGCATCATCAAATTAGCATAGTGCCAGATGAGAATACATTTATAACCCTCGCACTGTCGCCATGAAATGCTCGCTCGCACGATACGACTCGCCCCCGACGACCCAGGATACTCAGAAGGGCCGCGGCCGGCCCTCCCGCCAAACGTTGGGCAACTTGACATTTAATATTTTTCAATACAAAATCAATTTGGCGATTTGATAATGAAAAATCCGTCTGGTGACGAATCAGCATGATTTGATTTTGGATTTTTAAATGGTAATGATGGCAATATAATACCAGACGGGTTTTTCATGATCAAATCGTCAAATCGATTTGATATTGAAAAATCTGAAATGTCAAGTTGCCCAGCGTATGGTGGGAGGCCCGGGGCCCTGGCGTCATGGCCCACCCTGAATCCGGGCCTGGGGACTTGGGGAGAGAGGGTGTGTAGGGCGGAAGGAGCACAGCCGTATAGATAAGGAGAGTCTGGCCATACTCGGTCTAAGCAGCGCCAAATTGCCTCTATGCTCCATTGCTTCCAGTTATGTATATTGTAATGAAGACGTTAAAAATAATTACAAAGTATCATTAGCATTTTGATGAACATCTTATGAAGGCCAGAGTGAACAGACGCTGTGGCAGCGCAGGATGGGAGGCAGTGGAGGCAGGCTGCGAGGGCAGGCATGGAGGCAAGATGGCGCCTGGGGAGTGAGTGGCCAAACTGTCCCTGTCTACGGCTCTGAGGAGGAGGCGTGGGATAGAGGGTGTATAGGGCGGGAGGAGGCGTGGGACAGGGTGTACAGGCGAGGCCACCGTGAGAGAAGGCCTGATGAATCGCCCGTGACGTCACACCATCTAGATCCCACCCGCTCCGCTCCCCGTACAAGTTTACCTACCTAATATAATGTTTATCAGTATAAAAGATATACTGTTATCTTCGGAAATGTTTGTTCTATAATATTATCAAATAAAAAACCGTAAAACACACAAAAGAAATGCCATTATGAGACTCAAGAAATATGCATGACCTAAACTCTTTGCCATTTAATATTTTGCGAGAAAACTTTTTACATGGAGAATATCAATAGAAGCGGAATTGCATTAGCTTTCCATTGATATTTTTTTTCTTCTGATAAATGAATTAGAACCATGCATAAATTAGCGTTAACTAAATAAATAACATCATCAATCGGGAAAAATTACCCGATTTCATGATGTTATTGCTAATTTATGCATGCTGCTAATTCATTTATCAGTAAACGAAATATATCAATGGAAAGCTAATTAAATTCCGCTTCTATTGATATCCTCCATGTAAAATGTTTTTTTGCAAAATATTAAATGGCGAAGAGTTTAAGTTAATGCATATTTCTTGAAAGTCTCATGATGGCATTTCTTTTGTGTGTTTTACGGTTTTCTATTTGATAATATTATAGAACAAACATTTCCGAAGATAACAGTATATCTTTTATACTGATAAACATTATATTAGGTAGGTAAACTTGTACGGGGAGCGGAGCGGGTGGGATCTAGATGGTGTGACGTCACGGGCGATTCATCAGGCCTTCTCTCACGGTGGCCTCGGTATAGGGCGGGAGGAGGCGTGGGACAGGGTGTATAGGGGGGGGGGGCAGAAGACACAAGGCGTGGGATCATGTAGCTATAAAGGGTGGAGAGGCCATCAGTAGTGCGCAGTAGGTTGAGAAGTTAAGCCAGTTTTAGGAGTCACATGGGAGCCTTCGGCCGCCATATTGGTCTAGGGCGGGTGGGCGTGCCGTGTTGTCGTTATTATAATTATTTATACTAGTATTGTTGTCTCCCATGTAAATAGCCTGAAGCTGTAAGATAAATGGTAAGTGTGTACCTACCACAGGAAACGGTAGGTTTATACCTGCGAAATATCAAACTCTGGGGCAATTTGTGCTAACTGACAACTGATACTGACCTAAACCAATGGGGAGTTTTCAAAGCTAAGCCGCCAGATGTCTCTCGCGCATCTCATATCCGCTGCCCTTTGAGCCTGAATGATCTATTATAATTATTTACCGTAAATTCCCTGTACTTTTTCGGGACATATCAAAATTACCCTTCAATACAACAACTGAAACAGTTCTTAATAAAAAATGTAGTTTATCATTTTATTTGTCTGCAGTGGATGAAAATATTGGCAAAAGAATTGAATATTTGAAAACTCAATCTTTAAAAATCGTCTTTTCATGAAAACACGCAAGTTCAAGCAGAATGAGGCTTCAGGAAATATCTACTTGTAGGTAAGAATTCACTGAGTACCTGTTTTATGTGTATATGTCTCTCTTACGACGAACATTTAAACAAGAAGTAATCTAAAGTGCTTGGCAACTCAACGACAGTCCTGTATGCAAGACAGTAGAAATGTTTGTTTACTAAATAGCTCCGCCGCTACGTACCTCCACCTCAATCCCCTTCTCTCTGAATCAATCAATCAACCCTTAATTCCCTCTGAATACCCTATAGTCCTCTGGTTTATCCTATGTCAACAGGTTTATCTGTTAGAGGAAGAAGACTAAATCAGTAAGTGCGAAACAGGGAGTCTTAATTTAAAGACAATGAGTTCGGTAGAGTGAGAATTGACGTTTAGAGAAACATATGGGTTGTTTTCTGGAGGACAAACAAGGCAATAAGAGGAAACAAAATCGTAATTCGGAATCAGGATATGGGGGTAAATAAGAAAGTGTTTTCGGAGGCAGCATAACTTGAAGCTCAGAACACGAAATAAGGAGACGAGTCTCCGGTATGTGGGAGCGGATGCCGCGAATATTCCAGTAGAGGACAGACAGCGTGAAGAGATCAGCGGGTGATGATAGTTAGGATGACAGCCTCTGGGGTTGAAGGGTTAGGAGTATCAGGGATGTGAGCCGTTAGGTATAAGGGAGCGGCGGTGCTGAGTGTGTGATGACAACAGGAAAGTGAGCTATAGCCGATCCTGCCGGCGGGATGGTTTCTGTGGAGATGCTGAACGCCACACTGTGTTTTGGTTATATTTTCGTCGTAAGAGAGACATATACACATAAAACAGGTACTCAGTGAATTCTTACCTACAAGTAGATATTTCCTGAAGCCTCATTCTGCTTGAACTTGCGTGTTTTCATGAAAAGACGATTTTTAAAGATTGAGTTTTCAAATATTCAATTCTTTTGCCAATATTTTCATCCACTGCAGACAAATAAAATGATAAACTACATTTTTTATTAAGAACTGTTTCAGTTGTTGTATTGAAGGGTAATTCTGATATGTCCCGAAAAAGTACAGGGAATTTACGGTAAATGATAGATCATTCAGGCTCAAAGGGCAGCGGATATGAGAGCGCGAGAAACAGGCTTGAGCGTGAGCTTATTAGAAAACTGCCCATAAGGCCGCTTTGACGTTTCTCTGGCTTCAAACCACGGGGATGAGGGCATCTCCAGCCTTTATAACTTCATGCGCGCATGGGACAGGGGACAGGAGGCGTGGGACAGAGGACACAAGGCGTGGGCAGGCGTGGGACAGAGGACACAGGGCGTGGGGAGGCGACAGGACACAAGACGTGGGACAGGTGGGAGAGGAGCACGTAATCACCGGATGCACCTGCCGCCTCGCCACACGTGAGGGATTGCCTTATGCGGCAGCGGTAATGACGGGGCTGTGAGGGTCAAGGGCGGCGGCAGGAAAGGGGGAGAGGAGCAGCGCCGCTCATGGGAAGAAGGCGCTGGCGGCCTTTAAATATTTATTATTATGGCCTCTTTTAATGAAGAAAAGTGATCCGCGCATCCATCAGTGTTGCCAGACCCCCGCAGGGCAGTGGGCGCGCCCCTGCATGGCCTCATCACGACCTCCTCGCGGGTTTTCTCACATCTTGATCTGTTAACTCTGTTTCCAAACCGTCGTGTTGCTTCCTCGTGAGTTGTTTGAGGGTTGTGAGGACACACAGGCAGGAAGTGGCTGATCATGGCCGCCGTGTCCTCCAGACGGTGGAGTTTGCAGGACCTATATAATATATAGGTATATTTCATTATATAGGTTTATTATATTCGCTACATATTATGCGGCGCAGCAACACTGTGTTGGGGCTTCGCGCTGCGGTGAAGGACGAGCACCAGATCACCTGTCCCGGGACGCGCCACACAAAGCCCGCCGCGAGCCCGTCACCTGCCGCCGCCTTGCCTCGGGGACAGGATATTGCTGCGGCTTGTCTCGCCGCGAAGGCCGAGGCTCTGCTTCCTGTGCACGCAACACCCACTCACGGCGGCGCGGCGCCCCCCGCCCGCCCAGCCCGGGGCGGCGCCTGTCTGGAGGCTGCAGCCCAGGGTCTGAACAGCAGGGCAAGACCCTGACACGGCAGTGTTATATCACCGGGCAACGGGCAAGACCAAGGATAATATATAGTATCTCTATGTTATACTATCCTTGGGCAAAACCCTGACACGGACACGCAGACCCAGGGTTGCGTGCAGCCTTCTGCCCCGCGGCGCCCACGCCCTCACCCCACGCCCACCCCTGCCGCCTTAACCCTAGGGGGACTCCGTGGCGTGTTGTGGCTGCCGACGCCCCCTCCGCCCTGTCCCGGCAGCGTGGCTGTGGGCGCCGCCACGCCCTGCTGATGGGGCACCGCTGGGAAGCAGCGACAAGGTTGCATCGTGTATTCGTGTGACAGCCAGGCTGCGGTGGTGGTGGTGACGGGGCCTGGAGGGACCACCACCACCACCACGACCACGACCACCACTACTTCCATTGTTCCATTGTTCAGCATCCTCGAGACGTGGTTTTTACCTTGAATTATTTGTTATTTCGTTATCGGAAGCGAGGAAGAGAGAGAGAGAGAGAGAGAGAGAGAGAGAGAGAGAGAGAGAGAGAGGGGGGAAGGGGGCGGGTCCCATACAGAACATAATATTGCACTCACCGTTGCCCCGCCACCACCCTAAGCCCCTCTCCCCTACATCCCTCGCCACGCCCTCCACGAAGCGCCCGATCGGTTCGTGTTTCTCGTATTTCACAGTTACGTAACCTCGTCCACCGATCCATCTGCATTCATCTAGTTGTATTTTACAGGGCCTGAGCTACGCTCGTATGGCCCCGTCTCCATATTTACATTTTATCATTCATCCTCAGTGCTTAGTGTTGGGGGAAGCCACCACCCCGGGAGGCGGGTCACAAACCCCCGGCTAACACCCGGTACCCATTCACTGCTGGGTGGACAGGGGCTCGGGTTTTAAGAAGACCGCCCGTCTGTCTTTGCTCCGCCCGGGAATCGAACCCGGGACTTCTCGGTTGTGAACCGAGCGTGCTAACCACTACACTACGGAATACCCCTTGTGTGTGTGTGTGTGTGTGTGTGTGTGTGTGTGTGTGTGTGTGTGTGTGTGTGTGAAAATATGTGTGTGTGTGTGTGTGTGTGTGTGTGTGTGTGTGTGGTGTTGTGTGAAACTGTGTATGTGTGTGTGGTTGTGTGTGTGTTGTGTGTGTGTGTGTGTGTGTTGAAACTGTGTATGTGGTGTGTGTGTGGTGTGTGTGTGTGTGTGTGTGTGTGTGTGTGTGTGTGTGTGTGTGTGACCTTTCTTTGTTACTATATAAATCACTGACTGGAAGATTAACGAAGAATCACGGAGCAAACAAATTAACGAACAAGAATAATATTGTTTCAGTAAGACGACAAAGGAGTGGACGGCCGCGGATCAGATGAGACCGCGATGTTGTAGGTCTTATGGTTGACGTAGCAGTATATTGCATGGTTGCATGGTATAGTGAAATGGTCTTGTCTTATGTTGTCTATGGTCCCGTACGTTCTCGGAAAAGGGCACCAGAAAAAATGGGACCGAAAAAAAAGGCCTAGAAAAAACGTCACAAAGTTTGGAGTGGGAACAATGCATCCCGTCAAAGTACTGGCTCTTATAGCGTCCATTACTGGTCTAGGTTAGGCTGGGTCATAGAGGACTATATTGCATGTGCCGTTTCTCTCAGACCCGTATAGGGTGTACGAATCCTAGAATGCCGGAATCAGTCGTCCCCTAACACCATTCAGCAAAAGACCGACCCCTAACCCCTAGCCATGTATGTGTACTGGCGGATGGTTACCTCTCTCTTAGGGCACACGTGGCTAGGAACTAGAAAAACCAGTTATTCCCTATGAGTGTTTAAGATTCATCACAGCTCATCAAGGATACAGTCATGCCACACACGCTCCCAGGCTGATGTCATGATGTGATTATGACCTTCTCTGTCATGCTGGGCCATTATGCAACACTGCGACCTCGACGGGACGGAATGTAGGAAGAAATGGTTCAGGAAATAATGACACAGGAGTTTATGGCACAGGAAATAATGACACAGGAATAATGGCACAGGAAAAAATGACACAGGAAAATTTATTCATATAATATATGAATAAATTTTCAAAATGTGCCACTTATTTCTAGCCTGAAGAATGTGCCATTAATTCCTGTGCCATTTTCTCCTGTGCCATTAATTCCTGTGCCATTTTCTCCTGTGGCATTAATTCATGTGCCATTTTCTCCTGTGGCATTAATTCATGTGCCATTTTCTCCTGTGGCATTAATTCATGTGCCATTTTCTCCTGTGGCATTAATTCATGTGCCATTTTCTCCTGTGCCATTAATTCATGTGCCATTTTCTCCTGTGCCATTTTCTCCTGTGCCATTAATTCATGTGCCATTTTCTCCTGTGCCATTAATTCCTGTGCCATTTTCTCCTGTGGCATTAATTCATGTGCCATTTTCTCCTGTGCCATTAATTCATGTGCCATTTTCTCCTGTGGCATTAATTCATGTGCCATTTTCTCCTGTGGCATTAATTCATGTGCCATTTTCTCCTGTGCCATTAATTCATGTGCCATTTTATCCTGTGGATTATTCTGTGCCATTTTTCTGTGCCATTATTTCATGTGCCATTTTTCCTGTGCATTAATTCTGTGCCATTTCTCCTGTGGCATTAAAATTTATGTGCCATTTTTCCTGTGCCATTAATTCATGTGCCATTTCTCCTGTGGCATTAATCATGTGCCCTTTACTCCTGTGCCATTAATTCATTGCCATTTTCTCCTGTGGCATTAATTCATGGCCTTTTCTCCTGTGCATTATTAATGTCCATTTCTCCTTGCCATAATTCATGTGCTTTTCTCCTGTGCCATTAATTCATGTCCTTTCTCCTGGCATTAATTCATGCATTTTCTACTGTGGCTATTAATTTCATGTGCATTTTCCCTGTGCTAATTTTATGTGCTTTTCTCTGTGCCATTAATCATGTGCATTTTCCTGTGCATTAATTCATGTGCCATTTTCTCCTTGCCATTATTCAACTTGGCTCATTTTCTCCTGTCCTTAATTCATTTCATTTTCTCTGTGGCATTTCTCCTGTGGCATTAATTCGTGGCCATTTTCTCCTGTGCCTTTTTCCTGTGTGCATTAATTATGGTGCCATTTGTCTCCTGTGGCATTAATTCATGTTTGGGCTTTTTCTCCTGTGCATTTCTCTGTGCCATTTTCTCCTGTGCCATTAATTCATGTGCCATTTTCTCTGTGGCATTAATTCATGTGCCATTTTCCTGTGGCCATTAATTCATGTGCCATTGTCTCCTGTGCCTTAATTCATGTGCATTTTTCCTGTGTGCATTAATTCATGTGCCTTTTGCCTGTGGCATTAATTCATGTGCCTTTTATCCTGTGCCATTTCTCCTTGTGCCATTAATTCTGTGCATTTTCTCCTGTGCCATATTCATGTGCCATTTTCTCCTGTGCTTAATCTGTGCATTTTCTCTGTGCCGTTAATTCATGTGCCTTTCCTGTGCCTTAATTCATGGTGCATTTTTCCTGTGCCATTTTCTTCCTGTGCATTAATTCATGTGCATTTTCTCCTGTGCCATTTTCTCCTGTGCCATTAATTCAGTTCATTTTCTCCTGTGCCATTAATTCCTGTGCATTTTTTCCTGTCCATTAATCCTGTGCCATTTCTCTGTGCATTAATTATTGCCATTTTTCCTGTGCCATTGAATTCTGGCATTTTCTCCGATGGCATTAATTCATGTGCCATTTTCTCCTGTGCAATAATTCATGGTGCCATTCTCCTGTGCCATTAATCATGTGCATTTCTCCTTCGGCATATTCATGTGCATTCCCCCGGGCATTAATCCTGTGCCATTTCTCCTGTGCCTTATTCATGTGCCATTTTCTCCTGTGCCATTAATTCATGGCCATTTCTCCTGTGGCATTAATCATGTCCATTTTCTCCTGTCCATAATCAGTGCCATTTTCACCTGGCCATTAATTCATGTGCCATTGTCTCCTGTGCCATAATTCATGTGCCATTTTCTCCTGTGCCATTAATTCATGTGCCATAAATTCCTGTGCCATTATTTCCTGTACCACTTCTTCCTACATTCGGTCCAATCAAGGTCGCAGTGTTGCATAATGACCTAGCATGACTCAGAAGACCACAATCACATCAATAACATCAGCCTGGGAGCGTGTGTGGCATGCCTGTACCATTGATGAGCTGTGATGAATCCTAAACACTCATAGCGAATAACTGGTTTTCTTGCCCTCGAAACAGCTTACTCCTGACTCATCGTTCTCTGCGTTCCGTTAAATTCATCAGCATGAGTAAAGTGTTTATAACCTTTGCAGCGATATTAAAAAAGTTATATGATTCAGGTTTATAGAAATACGTTGATATAATTGCATTTTCTGCTATATAGATCAGAGCAGAGATTCTCGTCGCTTGTAAATATTAGAAACTTGAGTTAATAATATATGTCAATAATGATATGTTAGTTTGGTTCGCCTGAATGCGCTGGCGGGACCGGTGTGTGTGTGTGTGTGTGTGTGTGTGTGTGTGTATGTGTGTGTGTGTGTGTGTGTGTGTGTGTGTGTGTGTGTATGTGGTGTGTGTGTGTGTGTGTGTGTTGTGTGTGTATGTGTGTGTATGTGTGTGTGTGTGTGTGTGTGTTTGTGTGTGTGTGTATGTGTGTTGTGTGTGTATGTGTGTGTATGTGTGTGTGTGTGTGTGTGTGTGTGTTTGTGTGTGTGTGTATGTGTGTTGTGTGTGTGTGTGTGTGTGTGTGTGGTGGGGGTGGGAATGGGGGGGTGTATAAGGGGGGAGGAATGTGTGTATCTCTTTATATTAAGTCTGTTTTTACCTGAAGTTGCATCGAGCAGGTAATAGTTATATGAGAGGTAATAGTTCACGTGTTTTTTCCTGTAAGTGTCAGTTGCATTATATTGAACGTTTATGATTGTGATTGGAAGTTTCCTGAATTTCCCACGCAACAGAGATTATATGTATTTGTTGTGAAGTAATATTTTGGTCGCGACAGCTGTGGGTAATTGACTCCTCTCGAGCCCCTCATCAACACCACCCAAAGCTTGCATTCCTCTCCCCCCCCCCCCTCACACACACACACACACACACACCCACACACACACACACACACGGTGGTACTCCGTGGTATAAGGGAAGCACGCTCGATTCACAACCGAGAAATCCCGGGTTCGATCCCCGGGCGGAGCGGGAACAGATGGGTTGTTTCCTTAAAACCCGAGCCCCTGTCCACCCAGCAGTGAATGGGTACCGGGCGTTAGCCGGGGTTTGTGACCTGCTCTCCGGGGTGCTGACTTCGGCCAACACAAAGCACTAAGGATGAATGATACAAATGTTGATATGGAGGCGGGGCCACACGAGCATTGCTCTGGCCCTGTAAAATACAACTAGATGAACTAGATGAATACACACACACACACACACACACACACACACACACACACACACACACACACACACACACACACACACACACACACATACACACGCACGGAAAAAGATGAAAAAACTGGAAAACATGGAACGGTCCCACAGAAAACGCGCTGCGGTAGACCTGCCTGGCACACAAGACCAGTTTAGCGTATTGGCCTATACTCGCCGCACGTTAAGTTGGCGAAAATGGGGCCCCTTCACTTCCCCCTTTCGAACGCACGGGATTGGCTGAGGTATTGCCTAAGAATGCCTTACCTACTCCAAGTGCCGCCCTAAAGCCCCAGCACCTCAGCCAATCCCGTGCATTCGGAAGGGGGGAGTGAAGGCCCCGCCCCATTCGTGCATTCGGAAGGGAAGGGCCCCATTTTCGCCAACTTAACGTGCGGCGAGTATAGGTAATGCGATCATTGTACAGTATATAAACTTATTCCCGAGGCACCAGACACATATATAGATACAACATTTTAAAGTTCTTTTTTATCTTGTCAGGTTTATTACAATTATTTCATTCCTCATGGTGATCACGTAACGCATTCTTTACCCCTTCACGCCCAGATCTTTCCTTTGCTATAGAACATTGTCTGTTTTTAGCCATAAACCTGCAATAAATAGCTTAATATACTAATTCAGCTAGTGGACAAGGGTAACTAAGCAGGTCATCTCTACAGAATATTGCTTACATTCATTAAAATAGTCTAATGGTAGCCAAAATACAATGGAAATATACGTTCTGGGCCTCAAGGGGTTAACACCACAAAGCAGTACGTGTATTTGTACTGTAGTGTCTGTGGTGTCCGTCTAGTTAGGGTATTTGGCAATTCTCCTGCCTTGCCTACGGTACATATTTTCCGCCTTGTTGAAACGTTCCTTAGTGATGTCTTGAGTTCTTTGTAAGTCTACGTCCTTCAAGTGCATTATTTTCCCTTAGCGTGTGTGTGTGTGTGTGTGTGTGTGATTCAGAGGGTTGATGCCTTGCTTGCGTGTCTGTTGCTACCCTTGCTACGCCCTCTGCTGCTGTTGTTATTACTGCTGTAGGAAAATTCTTGTTGCAGTAAAGGATCACCTTTCTACTATCACCACCACCACCACCACCACATACGACCACAGCATCCCCCCCACCACCACCACCACCACACCACCACCACCACCCCATACCACCACAGCATCCCCCCCACCACCCCATACCACCACCCCACCACCACCCACCACCACATACCACCACAGCATCCCCTTCACCACCACCACCACCACACCACCTTCACCACCACCACCACCACACCACCACCACCACCACATACCACCACAGCATCCCCCCCACCACCACCACCATCACCACCATCACCACCACCACCACCACATACCACCACAGCATCCCCCCCACCACCACCACACACCACCATCACCACCACCACCACCACCACCACCACCAACCCCACCCCCACAGCATCCCCCCCACCCCACCACCATCACCACCACCACCACCACCATCACCATCACCATCACCACCACCACCACCACATACCACCACAGCATCCCCCCCCCACCACCACACCACCATCACCACCACACCACCACCACATACCACCACAGCATCCCCCCCCCCACCACCACCACCACCACCACCCCACCCCACCACCCCCCCACATACCACCACAACCACCCCCCCCCCACCACCACCACCACCACCACCCACCACCACCACCACCACCTACCCTCACACTCCCTCCCATCCCTTGTTCCATGGTGCACTGCGACGAGGTATCCACATATCCTCCCTTCATTTGTTACGCTGGCTGGACCCTTACCGCCTCCCTGCCCTGCCCTGCCCTGCCCTGCCCTGCCCTGCCCTGCCCTGCGCGCTGCCCTGCCTGCCCTGCCCTGCCCTGCCCTGCCGCGACGAACTTACGCAACCGTGGCAGGGGTGATGCAGGGGGCCAGAACAGGGTGGCAGGGGTGATGGAGGGGCAGAACAGGGTGGCAGTGGTGATGGAGGGGCAGAACAGGGGTGAGTGGGAGGAGGGGCAGAACTGGGTGGCAGGGGTGATGGAGGGGGCAGAACAGGGGTGGCAGGGGTGATGGAGGGGGCAGAACAGGGGTGGCAGGGGTGATGGAGGGGGCAGAACAGGGGTGGCAGGGTGATGGAGGGGGCAGAACAGGGGTGGCAGGGTGATGGAGGGGGCAGAACAGGTGATGGAGGGTCAGACAGGGCAGGGCAGGGTGATGGAGGGGGCAGAACAGGGGTGGCAGGGGTGATGGAGGGGGCAGAACAGGGGTGGCAGGGGTGATGGAGGGGGCAGAACAGGGGTGGCAGGGGTGATGGAGGGGGCAGAACAGGGGTGGCAGGGGTGATGGAGGGGGCAGAACAGGGGTGGCAGGGGTGATGGAGGGGGCAGAACAGAGGTGGCAGGGGTGATGGAGGGGTCAGAACAGGGGTGGCAGGGGTGATGCAGGGGGCAGAACAGGGGTGGCAGGGGTAGAACAATAGTGAAAGAGAGTGATGAGGTGGTCAGGGGTGAGAGGACTGGAGCAGGGTTGGGGGGGGGGGGGGGGGGCAGAGGGGTGCAGTCAGTTCGTACACAAGTTGTTTCATACACCAGTAGATTCGTACGCCAAAAAGTGGTTTCGTAGTCTATATGAAACCCTAGTCGTTTCGTACACTCAGCTCAGAGTTGATCTTGATTACTAGAGTTACGAAACGACACTAGGTATCTACGAAAAAAAACCTAAAATCAGGGTACGAAACAACTAACAAAACTTGGGTACGAAACAACAACTTATGTACGAAACTCCCTGTAACCGGGGCAGAGGGTGGTGGTGGTGGTGGTGGTGGCGGCCTGACCTTTCCGCGCTACCAAGACCTAACATGACCCGCCCTCCTGCGCTTCTTATTAATACTGTTTCTGATTTATAGTGTTTAAGTGTTGTTATCATTATCGTTGACCTTTGTAGCCGGGTAATTATTTTGCCTTGTTAGTGTGATGGCTTTAATCAACTACTGGGAGAGAGAGAGGGGGGGGAGAGAGAGAGAGAGAGAGAGAGAGAGAGAGAGAGAGAGAGAGAGAGAGAGAGAGAGAGAGAGAGAGAGAGAGGAGAGAATAGAGAGAAAAGGAGAGGAATAGAGAGAGAGAAGAGAGAGAGAGAGAGAGAGGGAGAGAGAGGAGAGAGAGAGAGAGAGAGAGAGAGAGATAGAAGAGAGACAAGAAGAGAGACAAAAGAGGAGAGAGAGAGAGAGGAGAGAGAGAGAGAGAGAGAGAGAGAGAGACAAAAGAGAGACAAGAGAGGAGAGAGAGAAGAGAGAGAGAGAGAGAGAGAGAGAGAGAGAGAGAGAGAGAGAGAGAAGAGACAGAGACAGAGAGATGGTGTGTGTGTGTGTATGTTCGAGTACAACACACACACATACACACCACACACACACCATGTCACTCTGTACACTGGTGGTGGTGGTGGTGTTTTGGTGACAAATATATAAGACGTAATCCTTACATCTGCAAATACATCAAGATTAGGCTTTGAACACAAGTACTTAGCAACATATCTTACACCGTGGCCAATTATAAGCACCCTTAATCGTGTTAAATGCGAGGATCTGTGTGTGTGTGTGTGTGTGTGTGTGTGTGTGTTGTGTATGTTACGTGTATGTGTGTTTGTCTCTATCTGTCTGTCTGTCTGTCTCTCTGTGTCTGTCTGTATGTCTGTCTGTCTGTCTGTCTGTGTGTGTGTGTGTGTGTGTGTGTGTGGTGTGTGTGTGTGTGTGTGTGTGTGTGTGTGTGTGTGTATATGTGTGTGTGTGTGTATGTTACGTGTATGTGTGTATATGTGTGTGTGGTGTGTGTTTGTCTCTATCTGTCTGTCTGTCTGTGTGTGTGTGTGTGTGTGTGTGTGTCTGTCTGTCTGTCTGTCTGTCTGTGTCTGTCTGTCTGTCTGTCTGTCTGTCTGTCTGTGCGTGCGTGCGTGCGTGTGTGCGTACGTGTGTGTGTGTATTCACCCCATGGTCTTTGTCCACGCGAGCTGGCTCGCAATCGCCAGTTTCACCCTCTCAGTGCGAGCTTGGAGCTCATTATTACCGATCTTTGGGCAATGCTGGGACCTCACACACCACACACCCCCATGCCCTTGCTCAAGGGGGACAGTAACCGCCCGAATTTGTCAAGTGAAAAATCCCAAGGAGCGCGAGGATTCGAATCGCCTACCCACAGAGTGAGAGACCAGAACGTTATCAACCTGACCATCATGCGGTGTGTGTGTGTGTGTGTATGTGCGCGCGTGCGCGCGTTGTGTGTGTGTGTGTGTGTGTGGTGTGTGTGTGTGTGTGTGTGTGTGACTGTGTACGTGCGAGGATAACATGTAGGACAAAACGAAACATTAATTTTAATGTCTCCAGGAAGGGAAAAAAGGAGGGAAGGAAGGAGGGAGAAAAAGTTGTGAAGTGGATTGATTGGAGGGACGGAAAGGGGAGAGAGGGAGGGAGGGAAAAGGCGATGGTGGGAAAGGGAGGATAGAATGGGAGGGAGGGGAGGAGTGAAATGAAAGGAAATAATTGGCTAATATTCAAGACAGAAGGAGAGAGAGAGAGAGAGAGAGAGAGAGAGAGAGAGAGAGAGAGAGAGAGAGAGAGAAAATGGATGACAGAAACGAACAAGATAAATGATAATGTTAATAATGAAAATGATAGTGATGATGATGATAATGATAGTGATAATGATAGTGATAATAATGATGATAATAATAATAAATGTTAATAATAGTAATGATAGTGTTGGAATCCCTTCAAAACCTTCCTATTATAGTCCCATTCACGTGATGATGATGATGATGATGATGATGATAGTGATGATGATGGTGATGATGATGAGGATGATGATAGTGATGATGATGGTGATGATGATGATGGTGATGGTGTAAAGTGACTTTTGGTATGTCACTTTTAGGGTGAGCAGAAACAGGTAACTCTGCTTTGATAGTGGTTTATTAACTTGGGTAAAAAGGGTAACACAGGTAAGGTGACTCGTGGACTGGTGAGTTGCTCCTGGCGTGGTTTGGATGTGACTTGGTGACTTGTGAGTTGCTGGTACGGAGGTCTGTGTTCAAGTGTCTTGTCTCTACAAGAGACATCCTTTATAAAGAGCCAAGATACTCAAGACCTGACACCTGACACCTAATCCCTTAATGGGCAGTCGGCGAGATCATAGGTGATGTCGCCATGAAAAGTGGGAGGCGAGTACGAGGAGAAGGCATTAAGAGAGAGGCGTGACCTGACGGGTAATTAACCAGGTGTTCCAGGACCAGACATCAAGTATACAGAACACAGAACACGGTTGAACACATAGTTGAACACCAATAATACTAATACTAATACTAATACTACAATGGTGATGATGATGATGATGATGATAGTGATGATGATGATGATGATGATGATGATGATGATGATGATGATGGTGATGATGATGATGATGATGGATGATGATGATGATGATGATGATGATGATGATGATGATGACTATTCTGTATTTTTTTCTTTTCAGATTTTCTTCATGTCGAACTAAAAAAAATAAAAGTCTTGTTTTAGTGAACTGACGTGAGTATTTTTTTTCTTCTTTTTTACTCTCTTACAAAATTTAATGTTATACAAAGAAGGATATTCCAAAAAATATAGAAATCACACACACACACACACACACACACACACACACACACACACACACACACACACACACACACACACACACACACACACACACACACACACACACACACGCACTACCATCATGAGGGGCGTTTCCAATACAAATTTATGATTGTGTGTTACGAGAGAGAGAGAGAGAGAGAGAGAGAGAGAGAGAGAGAGAGAGAGAGAGAAATGACATCAAATAAAAATAAAAATATATCAGAACATCATTATTATCAATCACAAAACAACAATAATAATAATAATAATAATAATAATAATAATAATAATAATAAGAAAATATAAATGAATAATAATAATAATAATAATAATAATAATAATAATAAATAATAATAATAATAATAAATAAAATAATAATAATAATAATAATAAGAAGAAGAAGAACAATGATAATAATAATAATAATAATAACAATAATAATAATAATAATAATAACAATAATAATGATAATAACAAGGCAGCAAATGGGCGTTGTGTCACCTGCTTAAAGCGTCTAGCAGAACCCCTTCCCCTCCCCCCCTTAACCCCCCTCCCCTTCCCCTTAACCCTCCAATCAGCAGGTAATGGTGTGCCTCCCTTCCCTCCCTTCCCCTGCCCTTCCCTCCTTCCCCCCTCCCCTCCTTCCCCCCCTCCCCTCAAGGCCAGCGCTGCACGGAAGAACTCAATTACCTATACGTACCATTATCCCTCACCACACCCACACCACGCCCACACGGTCACACCCACGCACGCCCATGCCTGTCCCACGCCCATACCTCTTCCCTTTGCCTCCCTTTATACATATATATCTCTCACTCTTCCCATTTGTCCATGTTTCCTCCTTCCCTTCCCTACCTTTTATACGTCTCTCTCTCTCTCTCTCTCCTCTCTGAAAAGTACCTGTGTAACAGTAGTCAGCCACTCTCCTCCTCTCTTGAATTTTCCCTTGATCTTTTTTAGAGCGGCTGTCAATCCTCCTATGCTGGCTCTGCACTTTCTCTTCCACCATTGTAACCTTATCCAAGTCAAAAATAGTCACCGCAACCTTTGCCAATGCTTCATTAAGGACTTACATTAAAATAGACATAGAAGATATATGTAAATAGGCATAATCTTGTGTCTTATGCTATTCATAAATGTTAATAACAAATTGACAATCTAAACCGTTCATTAATCAGGGCTAATCCTGTCCTAGCTACCGGGCATGGGGGGTGCGCCCTTGTCTTATTTTGTACCCTCTATTATACAATGATAAAACGTGATAATGTGTACATTATTCACAATATAAACGTTTATGATCTTCATGGCACTACCAGCTATGTGCTATACTTTTATCTTTGCTTGCGCTTATGCAGTGGCGACTAATTATCTCGGTGCACTTCTTAACTCTTTACCTCCTGATTTTTTTTTCTATACCTAGTCGCCGCACTTTTTCTCCTCTACCATGCCACTGTCTTTTCTCTTCTTCGCTCTATCTTACTACTTCTACATCTTATTTCGGCATTAAGGCTATCTGGAGTCTTTCTTTGGTCTTCATCTGGTCAATATCTATTGAACAATGTGTAATAAAAACCGGTGGCTTGGTATCGGGCTCACTATTCCCCTCTCGTTTTCTTTCCTCCCCTCTCTCGTCCTCCAAAAAAACATTCTCTCTACACCGTCTCTCACTTCCTCTCTACAAAACACGCTACTGTCTTCTATCAGTCTCCTTACTCATATATAACATCAATGGACATCCAAAAGTTTGAACATATTTTATTTTGGGGTTGGGCATTGTGCTGTGGTGTGTGTTTTGTTGGGTGCTGGTGTTTCTTCGTGTGTATTTACTGGTTTGTTTTTTGTTGTTTCTTCTCTTCTCTCTCTCTCTCCTCCTCATCTCTCTCTCTCTCTCTCTCTCTCTCCTCTCTCTCTCTCTCTCTCTCTCTCTCTCTCTCTCTCTCTCTTCTCTCTCTCTCTCTCTCTCGAAGCTCGTTCTGTCACCCATACGTCACTACTTTTCGTGTTTGTCCTCTTTCTCTCTCTCTCCTCTCTCCTTCTCTCTCTCTCTCTGCAATCTCGCTCTCTCTCCTCTCTCACTACTCACTTCTCTTCTCCCGTCCTCTCGTGACTCTTCTCTCTCTCTCTCTCTCTCTCTCTCTCCTCTCTCTCTTCAATAAATAACTAAAAAGACGATCCATAAAGGTTTGGAGGCATGTTTTGTGTGTCGTGTGTGTGTGTGTGTGTTGTGTGTCTGTTGTGTTTGTTGTTTATTGTTGTGTGGTGCGTTTGGTGTGTTGGTATAAGTATGGTGGGGGTGTAAGTTGTGTTGTGTGTGGTGTGTGTGTTGTGTGTGTGTGTGTGTGGTGTGTGTGTGTGTGTGTGTGTGTGTGTGTGTGTTGTTTCGGGTGGGTGGGTGTGTTGTTTGTGTGTGTGTGTGTTGTTTGGGTGGGTGGGTGTGTTGTGTTTGGTGTGTGTGTGTGGTGTGTGTGTGTGTGTGTGTGTGTGTGTGTGTGTGTGTGTGTGTGTGTGTGTGTGATGTGTGTTATGCTGTTAGGGTTAATAGAAAGTGTTCACACGAGAGGTATAAAAACTAAATATTGGTTAGTTATGTTAATAGTAACCATGAGATATCGAGAGGAAATCTTGATAACCGCGTCATTTATCATCATAATACTTAAACTTACTATTCTGAGAGGAAATGTATTGAAATATTAGGATTTATTGCCGAGAAGGGAGTCAGTCACCCATGAAAACTTTACCCTGTGTGAATATCTTGAAGGATGTGAGTTTTTGTTGCAATATGTTAAACTGTACTCATTCAAAACCTGATCTTTGTTATTGCTTTTATGCCGGAGAAGACATAAATTGAGAGAGAGAGAGAGAGAGAGAGAGAGAGAGAGAGAGAGAGAGAGAGAGAGAGAGAGAGAGAGAGAGAGACCCCCCGTGAGTGTCGTTGAAGTAAGACGCAGAGGAAGGGTGGGAGGCAGCAGGGGCGTGGTGCTGCCTGACGCGCCCCTGCTGCAGGAATCAGGCAGGCTGTGGTGTGTGGGCGCGACACAGGCCCAGGGGCGTGCGTGGGGCTGTCCTGCTTTGTTGTGTGGGCGTTGCTGCATGCCCCCCCTCCTCTCTCTCTCTCTCTCTCTCTCTCTCTCTCTCTCTCTCTCTCTCTCTCTCTCTCTCTCTCTCTCACACACACAGACACGCACACAGCCCGCGGGGAGCCTGGAGGGGCGTGGTGAAGGTAGGACATAGGTGTTTGTTGCGTGGCAGGGTGGGCGTTCTGTGTGTTGCGTGGCAGGGTGTGAGGCAGGGGCGCGGGGGCGTGGAGCATCATGGCCACCACAGGCGCGGCCACATATTCCCCAACTCCAAGCATGTATGTGGTTTCGCGACGCTTGGCTGTAGCTCCGAAACTAACCATAGTATTATCTCGAAAATACCCTCATTGTGATTCCCACTCAAAGTTACACGTCGAATGTCAGGAATCTTAACTTAACCTAACCGTAACCGAACGTAACCTAACCTAACGTAACCGAACCTGACGTGTCGAAGTCTAAGAAGTCGATGAAGTGTGGGGGTAACACCTTGGTATCGGTGATTGTATTCTGGTTCTTGAAGTGTTGTGGTGTTTGTTGCTTGATCACCCTGTTTTGTGCTTGTACTTGTGAATGTGCTTGTGAAATGTCTTGGCTTGCTTGCTAATCAATGTTCTTGTTGTTTCCTTGTTTTCCACATCAGTAACAAAGTTTGTTTCTTCACATATGCATCCTGTTCATCTGCTAGGAGTAAACATGTTGCAAGTTTTACATAATTTGTCAGTGTGTTGTCTTGTAGAAATTTTAGTTTTTCCTGATGTCTTTATATTTCTGGCAGTGTAATAGGAAGTGTTCTAAAGTTTCATCGTGTCCAGTGTTACATGTCGTGCATGCTATGTTCCCGTGGGTATGGTATGTCTGTTTGTATAGCTTAGTTTCAGTGTGTTGCTTCTGCATCTGATCAAAATTGTAGTGGATTCATCACGAGTAAACGCAAAATATTGTTCCAGAAAACGGGAATATGCGCCCGGTTACACCTGCCTCTGCCCGGCCGCATATTCGCTAAGTCTGGAAAGTCAAGAGTGGAGTAGGCGAGGGTGAGGAGGCAAGGCTGCCGTGCCCCGCGTCACCACCACCTCGACGGCGGCGCCCCCCGGTGCTCCGGTGCCGTGGAGGCTCAGTCACACGCTGGTGGAGCCCCGGCGGCGATATGGTAATCAGATAGGTCCCCACCCCGTCCCGCAGCCCGTCAGTGGCGTCAGTCATTACCCCGTGATGACAGGGCAAGTCCTTACCGCCCCGGGCACCGCCACAGGCCACTGCACGACCCTGCAGGCAACAAATATGCCGCGGCCGTTCCCCAGCTGCTGCTGCTGCTCATCCCACGCAGCCGAGCGTGGATGAGAGCACCAAGATGCGCCTATAATTGTGTTTGGGTTAAACACATCAACAACAGCAACAGCGGCGGTTCAGCCACGGACAGGGGACCACACTGCCACCTGTGTGGGTCCAGGCCGATCAGGCACCCTGTATACCATACATGACCTTCCTTCCATATCTCTCTCTCATGCGGACATTCTCCCGGAATAACCCCTCCTTCTCCCTGAGTAATTTAATCTCCTTCCTCCAACAAATTCACATCCTTCCTCTGATTTAACCATCCTGCTGTAACATTCCGTTCCTTTCCCCTTCCCTCACCCTTTCACTCTTGCTCTCTAACCCCTCCCCCTTTTTAATGCCTTGCCATAGTGCCATATGACCTCTCATGTCTGGCACATTCCCCCCTTTTTTGGCATTAAATCAATCTATCCATATCTCTCTCTCTCTCTCTCTCTCTCTCTCTCTCTCTCTCTCTCTCTCTCTCTCTCTCTCTCTCTCTCTCTCTCTCTCTCTCTCTCTCTCTCTCTCTCTCTCTCTCTCTTTTTTCTGTCCCAACTAAATTGAGGTATAATCTACTTGCCGGCTTTTTTCCCTTTTCCTTTTCTTCCCTCGTGTCTTCCCTGCACTCCGGAGGCAACACACCCCTGCCCCGCCGCCCTCCACCACCGAGGAACGCTGAGAGAGAGAGAGAGAGAGAGAGAGAGAGAGAGAGAGAGAGAGAGAGGAGAGAGAGAGCGATTAAGTGGCTCTTTGTGCTTTGGTCGTTGTTCATGTGCGTGGAAGATGTTTTTTTTTTTGGCCTCCTTCCCTACTTTCTCCACGCGTCCACAGTGACTGGCTGAGAGAGAGAGAGAGAGAGAGAGAGAGAGAGAGAGAGAGAGAGAGAGAGAGAGAGAGAGAGAGAGAGAGGTGAGGTCCCGTTACATATCCTGAGAAAGAAATATTAAATAGTATATCAGACAAGCGTTCCTTACAACCTTTAGGAGAGAGAGAGAGAGAGAGAGAGAGAAGAGAGAGAGAGAGAAGAGAGAGAGAGAGAGAGAGAGAGAGAGAGAGAGAGAGAGAGAGAGAAGGGGGGCGATCATGACATCATGCCATTGAATTAGAGAGCCTCCGGTGACATTGAGGGAGGGGAGGATGGAGGGGGGGATGCAAGAGGTATTATATAAAGGAATACAAAGGAAGAACAGACAGCAACAACCCTACTAGGCCAAACGAGGCTGCCTGTGTGACTACCTTCTACCACTATAGTTTCTACGTGTTAGAGGTCAAAGAATAGTAAAGTTGAAGGCTCCTATTACTGGATGGGGGAGGGGATGGGGGGAGGGAAGGAAGGGTAGATGCAAGAGGTATTAGTGTGTGGGGGAAGGGAGAGAGGGAGGGGAAGGGGAGCTGCAGGAAAACCGGGAGGAATGAGAGGAAGAAGAGGCGTTGGTGTAAGTAACGGTTTGCAGACTTTGCATGGTTCGTATTAATTTGTGTTATTTCCTCTCTCTCTCTCTCTCTCTCTCTCTCTCTCTCTCTCTCTCTCTCTCTCTCTCTCTCTCTCTCTCTCTCTCTCTCTCTCTCTCTCTCTCTCTCTCTCTCTCTCTCTCTCTTTTAATCGTCGCCATTAATTTGTGTTATCTCTCTCTCTCTCTCTCTCTCTCTCTATCTCCTTCTCTCTCTTCATATCTCTTCTTCTCTGTTATCTCTATCATCTCATCTCCTCTCTGTTCTTCTTCTGTCATCTCGTCTCCTCTATCTGTCCCTTTCATCTTATCATATTTTCTTGCTTCTTCTCTGCTTACGTATCATCTATCTCCTCTTCGTGTTATTTTTCTTGTTTCTTTTTCTTCTCCTCCTTTTTTACCTCTTTCTCTCTCTCTCTCTCCTCTCTCTCTCTCTCTCTCTCTCTCTCCTCATTCTCTTTCTCTCCTCTCTCTCTCTCTCCTTCTCAAGCAATCTGAATATAAAGCATTTATAGAATTTGCAATGATAATACATTTATTGTTGTGTGAGTGAGAGAGAGAGAGAGAGAGAGATTGTAGTATCAATAACCAGTGAAGAAAAACAGAAACAGAAGCATGCATGGAAAATAGAAATAAGTTGCGTCGTGGATTTGAGGTCAACGTTTAGCAGGCCCTCGCTGACCCCAGGAAGCGTGGACATACACACACACACACACACACACATGACGCGCGATGGTCAGGTTGATAACGTGACGGGCTCCCATTCTGTGGGTAGGCGGTTCGAATCCTCGTGCTCCCGGGGATTTTTCACTTGACAAATTCGGGCGGTTACTGTCCCCCTTGAGCATGGGGATGGGGTGTGTGTGTTGTGTGAGATCCCAGCATTGCCCAAAGATCGGTAATAATGAGCTCCAAGCTCGCACTGAGAGGGTGAAAACTGGCGATCGCGAGCCAGCTCGCGTGGACAAGACCATGAGTGAATAACACACACACACACACACACACACACACACACACACACACACAGTTAGGGCCGCCCGCAGCGTCGCCGGAGAGGAACTAAGCCAACACGGGCGCCTCAAAAAGAGCAAGTCTCGCACACAGCCTCGCCGCCGTGGGGCAAGCGCTTGTGTCAATACTTATTTTTCTGTTTTGTTATTGTATTCTGTGAGGTTTCCCAGAAAAGCGGAATAAGATGGGGGGGAGGCGGGGGCGGAGGAAGCGTTATGCGGGGGGAGGGGGGAGGCGCCCGCGGGTCACTGTCGGAGCACAGAGTTCACTTCCTTGCTGCTGCCTCGCACTCGCTCTTTTTCTCACGCGTCGCAGGAGGTTGATGCGGCGGTGGTGTGACGCTGTGACCCATTGCCCGGGGACGGTAGTGGTTCGTGCCGCGGTTTCCTGCACGGCAGCAAGCCTGATCAGGCAGGATATTTACCCCCCTGAGCACAGCCCTCACACCCGTGCCGCATCCAGGGGCAGGCTGCCTCACGGCCTCGGGTGGGGAGCGCGGCGGGGCGGGGCGGGGCGGGGCGGGGCAGGGCGGGTAAGCCAAGGGCCTCACAGGTAAGGTGAGGTGCGGTGTTTTCCTTCCTCGCATATAAACAGTGACCTGATGAAGCCTCGTGTGGCCTCAGTCAATATACGGTCATCGCTGGACGCCCTCGCTGCGGGTGAAGACTCTTGTGGGACTCCTCGAGCGGCGGAGTCTCACGGCGGCGGCACAAATAATTAATGCAGTGTAAACGGAATTTTAAAAGTCGGATGAACAAATAGCTGTGTTGCAGCTCCTTCCGTGCGCCGCCGCCCCGCGCCTGCCCGGCCAATACGGGCATGTATATAGGCATGTATGTATCCCCTTAGCCAGCAGGCTCATCTGAAGCAGCAGCAGCAGCAGCAGCAGGGGCGGGGACGCGACCTTTAACGAGCGCGCCACCCTCGGGATATCCACAGATTTTTTCGCCAAACTGCAATGTTTTTTGTGCAATTAGCGACGCAGGTGGCATGCAAACATTACCTTTCTCGGTGCACACACTGCTCAGGCGGCCCGGGGTGACAGCCCGCGCGCCTGCCGGCAGGACGACCCTCCCGCCGCAGAACCTGTCTGTCCTCCTGGGGCCTCTGCCTCGCACAGCAGCGCGGGACTCCCATGGTGTCACTAAACAAAAAGTGGACTTGCTTTGCCGCCGATAAAGAGAGGTCACTTGCTTCCTTGTAGAGGCGGAGCTCTCACCCGAGGATAGATCCTGCCCATATCCTTGCCAACACCGCCTTCTGCTCTTCAAGGCCGCGAGGCGTCCTTAGGAGCTGCGGTGTTGATGCACGACTTGAATACATGTCATGCACGCCACTCCTCCCTCCCCTGCATCGTGATCGAGGCCGTACTTACGTGCAAATGTCAGACTGACCTTCCTCTCCTTTAAATGCTCCTCCTCCTTGTCGCAGGTCCCGTTGCCTGCGTTGTCCTCCCACCGGCCACCAGGTGTCTTGTTGCCTGCCAAGCCTGTCAGGGAGGGCGCTGCGGGGACGCTGTCCGGGCCTTGCATGCCTTCTGTTATAGCAGCACACACCATCCCTCACATCGCCGCGCCCCGCATCCATAGTGCCCGGGCCTTGCATGCCTTCTGTTATAGCAGCACACACCATCCCTCACACCGCCGCGCCCCGCATCCATAGTGCCCGGGCCTTGCATGGGCTCTGTTAGCAGCACATACTCGCCCTTTTTTTTTTTTTTTTTTTTTTTTTTTTCTCCTATTGCTTTCTCTGAAGAGAGAAGCACGGGCTAAATATAAAGCCCGCCAGAGTGTTCAGTATTTATAAATAATGTTAACGGGGGGGAGGGTAGGAGGAAACAAGGGCAGCGAGCGTAGGTCAAGGTGGGGAGGCAACGACACGTGCTGCCCGTACATATTCCGGCTCTGGGGAGGCAGGGATCAGATGGCGAAGTGAGTGGGATGCTGGGCAGTGGAGCAAGTAGTGCTCAAGGGGATTTTGTGGCTTTGCGAAACAGTGAGGACAGGGGGCAGGGTCGTCACCAAGTATTTGGGTGGAGCAATGGAAGCCGAGCCTTAGTCGGACCAGCTGTCGTACTACAGGTGGAGTGAACCGGGAAAGGTGGAGGTGAGGCGTTTGTCTGGTGGCTGTGCCGCATCCATAGAGCCCCTGCAGGCCGCTCCCACGCCCTGCTGCGCTCCCACACTGTCATACACTCGTTCTCACGCTTTCTCTCTGTACGAGTCCCATCACAAAAAACAGGATGACATGCACTACCTATAATTGGTGCCTCTCATATCGCTTTTCCTCCTCCATCAGTGTCTCTTCCTCCTCCTCCATTACCGAGCTCTGGTTCTCAGACTGCACCTCTCCCCGCCCCGCCCCTTCCCCCGCTGCCCCGCCTCGCCTTGCTCCCGGCGACCTGCGAGGCCAAGTGACCTGGTGAGAGTTTTTGCAGCAGTGAAGGCTAGTTGTGGCCGCATCCCCCCCCACCTCCTCCCCCCTGCAGATGAAAACACATGCTTAGCACAACTCAAACAGGTCAGGCTTTCTCCTCCCCCGCCGAGGCAGCTTCTGATACGCCCCCACACGCACAGGCCAGGCATGGGCCGAGGACTCTTGCCTGGCTGGCTGGCCAAGGGTGACCTTCTAAGCTCACGGAAATGATGACATTCCCAGGTGGCTGCAGGATTCCAAGTACCCTCTCCTCCATAGCGGCATTTGTCTTCCCGGGGAGCGCCCTGCCCGCCCCGCCCGCCCCGCCCCCCCCCGCCCCGCCCCGCCCCGCCCCGCCCCGCCCCACCCTGCCTGGCCTGTCCGACACACGCTCACACAGGTCCGTTCATATTAAATCATAACGGTATGCATGCATGCTGTCTCGTCACTCAGTTCCTCCCGCTGCCTCAGCCCCGCGGGGTGGGTGGGGGTGGGGGGGGCAAGGGGGGCGCGTCAAGCATCTCGGCCCCGGCAGCATAATTAAATGAGTTTGCAGAGCACGGCAAGCTTGTGGGGGCGTGCTGCTTCCTTCCCCAACCCCTCACGAACACTCCTTCTCTGTACACACACACACGTGCGAACGAGCCTGCCACCCATCACTCACCCTGCCTGCCTCCTTAGCCATAGCCTCCCTCAAAGGTCCAACTCCCCCGCCGCTGCCTCCCCCTCCTCCCTTCCTCGCTGCCTCGCCCGTCACACGTTATAACATCAGCACGCGCGGCACCTCAAGGTCTCCTGTGTCCTTACGCTCTGGTGCTCGCGCTTATGTCATCACGCTGTTGTTCCGATGTCCTGCCATTAAAGTTCTGTTGTTCTCCTCGCTGATGTCCTGCCATTAAGTTCTGTTCTCCTCGCTGATGTCCTGCCATTAAAGTTCTGTTGCTCTCCTCGCTGATGTCCTGCCATTAAAGTTCTGTTGTTCTCCTTGCTGATGTCCTGCCATTAAAGTTCTGTTGTTCTCCTCGCTGATGTCCTGCCATTAAAGTTCTGTTGTTCTCCTTGCTGATGTCCTGCCATTAAAGTTTTGTTGTTCTCCTTGCTGATGTCCTGCCATTAAAGTTCTGTGGTTCGCTGATGTCCTGCCATTAAAGTTCTGTTCTCTCTGATGTCCTGCCATTAAAGTTCTGTTCTCTCTGATGTCCTGCCATTAAAGTTCTGTTCTCTCTGATGTCCTGTCATTAAAGTTCTGTTCTCTCTGATGTCCTGTCATTAAAGTTCTGTTCTCTCTGATGTCCTGCCATTAAAGTTCTGTTTTCTCTGATGTCCTGCCATTAAAGTTCTGTTCTCTCTGATGTCCTGTCATTAAAGTTCTGTTCTCTCTGATGTCCTGCCATTGAAGTTCTGTTTTCTCTGATGTCCTGCCATTAAAGTTCTGTTCTCTCTGATGTCCTGTCATTAAAGTTCTGTTCTCTCTGATGTCCTGCCATTAAAGTTCTGTTTTCTCTGATGTCCTGCCATTAAAGTTCTGTTCTCTCTGATGTCCTGCCATTAAAGTTCTGTTCTCTCTGATGTCCTGCCATTAAAGTTCTGTTCTCTCTGATGTCCTGCCATTAAAGTTCTGTTCTCTGATGTCCTGTCATTAAAGTTCTGTTTTCTCTGATGTCCTGCCATTAAAGTTCTGTTCTCTCTGATGTCCTGCCATTAAAGTTCTGTTCTCTCTGATGTCCTGCCATTAAAGTTCTGTTCTCTCTGATGTCCTGCCATTAAAGTTCTGTTCTCTCTGATGTCCTGCCATTAAAGTTCTGTTCTCTCTGATGTCCTGCCATTAAAGTTCTGTTCTCTCTGATGTCCTGCCACCAACGCTCTCGCAGTTTTGTCATTCCGGCCTTGTCTTCCCGCCAGTAATCCCTATAGATAATGTAATGATCCCCTATGTAGGTGTTCCCCCGCTGACGTGCATCCTCCCGCCACTGTCTTTACCACGGCTGTTATGCAAGTGATGTCCCCCCGCCCGTGCCCTTCCCCTGCTGATGTAACTCTTTGATGTCCCCTCGGTAACGCCCCTCCCCCCCGCGGCTGCCAGTGGGGTGCAGGGCCGCCACAGGTGTACTGGGGGTCCAGGAAGGAGGGAGATGACGAGCATGGTTGTGTTTGCTTCCCTGTGTTTTGTTTTACCGCAAAGAACGTTTATGAAGGTGATTGGCGTTGTATTACCCGCGCGGCGTGTGTTTGTCCTGCAGTGTCTCTGAGTATATATATCCTGTAGCCTGTAATGGACACCTGGAGGTAAGGCGTCATCACAGCCACGGCAGCTCGCCTCCAGGGTCACCGCCCAGGGGGCAGGAGAGGGAGGCTGTGTCGCGGCCAAGGACTCGCTGCGACCCGTCCCTCCCTCCCCTGCCACACCCTCGCTGCCTTCTTTGCCGCGCGCCTTAAAAGGTCGCCACTACGTTAGGGCACTCGGCCTCGCGTCCCTCACCTGCCCTCACCTTCACCCTCTCCTCCTCCTCCTACCCCTCCTCCTCCTCCTCCTCCTCCTCCTCCTCCTCCTCCTCCTCGCCAGGCAAAGCCCGTCAGGGTGGCAAGGTTGATAGAGACGTGAGTTCGCAATGTGCAGCTTCCCTGTGCATTCGGTCAGCGGTTCGAGTCCGCCTAGTTCGTGCTGACGTGGCGGCGCTTTGTATAGTCAATAACCTTGTAGTTGGTACTTGCAAAGTGTCTAGATAGGATGAAAATCTTATCTTATCGCCAGGCAAGGCTGCCGCACCACCCTTGAACCTCCACACTGTGCTCACACCATTACAAAACACACATAACATGACCTATCTATCAAGCACTAAACCTACCCCCACAAACTAGTAGTAGCTAGCCATAGATTACAACTTTCAACTTTCCTCACAAATTCCATGCAGTTTTTCTATATTGCATGGTATCACTTCTTTTCCGGCCAGCTTCGGCTGGAGGGATGGGTGGGTGGGGAGGAGCCTTCTACTTCCTATCCTTTCTCTCTTATTATCTAGTTAGTGTAGTGTAGTTAAAGCAAACAGCCTTGTAAGGACCTATCGGTCTGTTGCTGTTTGTGTTTCCTGTGTATTCCTTTGTATTCCTTTGTATTCTTCCTCCAGTCCCGGCCCCAGCCCAGGAGTGCCTATGAACCTGTATTTCAATTTCTTTCCATCTGCCTCATGCCCTCCTTCAGGTGGCTCGGATTGCATGTTTTTGCGCCGTGACGCGTGACGCCCCGCCGCCGCGCCGTGTGTGTACAGCTAATGACTCCATCAGCCCACACACACCCCCGCCCCCGTCATGGCGCCCAGGCACTCCAGGGCGGTCTGCGTGGACTCGGAGGTGCTGAGTGATTCATTGCTTGCTGAACAGGCGGGGGGAACGCAGGGTCCGCACCGCCCGCCTGCGTCACGCTCCCCCAGGTGTTGCCTCGCGCCCCTCTCCCATCACTGCGCCTTTTTCTTGCACAACTACATGTACGTGAAACCAAGATGCAATGTACGTACATTTGCATGTTTTGTACCGTGCCACGCCCACGCCCCCACGCCCAAGCCGCCTCATGCCCTCCCTCCCCCCCTCCCTTGCGGTCTGCTTTCACGAAGCCTTTTGTTTCGTTCAAGCAAGAAATCTAATTTACTTGACACGTGTTTACGTTTTTGCTGCGAGGTCACTCTTCAGTCTTCATCAGTTTTTTCCATCACTCCCTGCCACTCCCCCCCCCTCTCTCTCTCTCTCCCTCTCTCTCTCTCTCTCTCTCTCTCTCTCTCTCTCTCTCTCTCTCTCTCTCTCTTTTCTCTCTCTCTCTCTCTCTCTCTCTCTCTCTCTCTCTCTCTCTCCTCTCTCTCTCTCTCTCTCTCTCTCTCTCTCTCTCTTCATCATATGTTTCTTCCTGTTATTTTCTCATCCTTCGAAACCTACTGTATTAAGTTGCGAGAGTATGTTACGACACACACACACACACACACACACACACACACACACACACACACACACACACACACACACAGACACACACACACACCAAAGGAAAATGAAGTAGGATGGCAGGTATCGTACACAAATATAAATGGGCTAGTGTCAACATTAACAGAAGTAAACGATTACCTGAGAGCCAAGAAACCAGACATATTAGGTCTAGTAAAAACGAAGCTGAGTGATTCTGAGGATGTGCCAGTTGGGGAGGGTCAATATAATGTATGGAGGAGAAACAGAAACCAGAAAAAGGGAGGTGGTGTAATGGTGTTAACAAGGAAGGATGTGGTAGTAGGAAGTGTGGTAAAAGGAGAAGGAATGGCAGAGGTGTTGAGGGTAGAGTTGGTGATGAAAAGGAAAAATAAGAGACTTAGTAATCGTATACGTTCCACCTAAGACAAATTCCTGGGTGAGAGAGGAGTACGGAGACATGATAAGAGACACAAGCAAATGTTTAAAGAATATGATGGAAAATTGTGAGAACATAATTTTGATGGGAGATTTTAACTGCAAAGAAGTTTGCTGGGAAGAATGGTATACTGAAGGAGGAGAAGACTCATGGGGTGGTACATTGTTGGATTTGGTAATGAATAACATCATGACTCAGTGGATTAAAGAGAACACAAGATTCAGAGGAAGTGAAGAACCATCAAGACTAGACCTACTATTGACGGACGAAAGAACTGGAAGTAATTAGTAAAGTATATTATCAGTGCCCACTTGGAAAGAGTGACCATGTACTTATTGAATTTGAAATAAATGATAGCAAAAAAGAGGGGAGAAAAGAAGAACACAAGAAAGGAAGATACAATTATGGAAAAGCAGACTTTGACGGATTAAGAACATTTTTCGGAGAGACAGACTGGAGTAATTTCCATGCAACAAGGAGTACCCAGAAAAAATGGGAAGAGTTCATCCGAATTTACACCGAAGGAATAAATAGTTATGTTCCAAGGATAGTTATCAGAGAAAAGAAAAAAAAATAATGGTTTAACAAAAAATGTGAATTAGCAAGACTAGAAAGAGAAAAAACATGGAATAGTTGGAGGAAAAAAGGTGGCAGCAACCTTTGGGAGAAGTACAAAGCAACTAGAAATGAATATGTAAGAATCCGAAGAGAAGAAGAAAGTAACTATGAGAGGAATATAATAGAAAAATGTAAGAACGAACCGAAACTTTTCTATAGATATATTAATGGAAAAATGAAAAACAAGGAAGGAATAGATAAGCTGAAGGTAGAAGGCATAGTGTATGAAGATGCATTACAACAGGCCGAGGTGATGAATAAGTGCTTACACACTGTATTTACAAGAGAAAGTGAATTTAAAACGAAAAATATAATAGCAAAAGAAAATATAATGGAAGACATAAAAGTAGACGTAATAGAAGTAAAAAGGCTAATGGAAAGTCAAGATGTGAGAGAAGCCCCGGGTCCAGATGGAGTGTCGAACTGGATAATGAAAGAGTGCAGTAACCAACTAGCAGGAAAGTTACATAGTGTAATTGAGAGTTCACTCAAGGAGAGCAGTCCCGCTTGATTGGAAAAGAGCAAATATTGTGCCAATTCACAAAGGAGGTGACAAAGAAGAACCACTAAATTACAGGCCAGTATCATTAACAAGTGTAGTGGCAAAAATGTGTGAAAAAATTGTGAAGGACAGATGGTTGAAATATTTGGAAGAGACAAACACACTTGCAGGTGGCCAGTTTGGATTTAGAGGAGGAATGTCATGTACAACGAATTTATTGAGCCTTTACTCGAGAGTGATCGATGTGACACAGGAAAGAGAAGGGTGGGTCGATTGCATTTACTTGGACCTAAAGAAGGCATTTGACAAGGTACCTCATAAGAGACTGCTCTGGAAGCTAGAACATGTAGGAGGATTGAAGGGTGGTTTGCTGAAGGGGATGGAAGACTTTTTGAACAACAGAGATGAGAACAGTAATAAAAGATCAAAAGTCAGAATGGTGCAGTGTGATAAGTGGAGTTCCTCAAGGATCAGTATTGGCCCCAGTGATGTCTTTGGTCTATGTAAATGATATGACAGAAGGAGTAAACAGTTATATGAGTTTATTCGCTGATGATGCTAAATCACCAGTGCTGGGCGTCGCGGAATTATAGTCCGCGATTCCACGATCGCGGAGTACCAAAAATCGATCGCGGAATTTTTATTAAATTTGAATTAATTCCGCGATCGCGATCGTGATCGCGGAAAAAAATTTTGCCTTTAATTCCGCGATTTTTAGTCCACGATTCAAAATTTTGACTTGAAAAACAACATTTTTTTAATGCTTTATTTCTTGGCTTAATGGCCATTTCTTGGCTTTATTTCTTGGCTTAATGCTTTATTTCTTCGAAGAAAAACTTCGCTAGCGATTACCGATCGCGGAATAAACGATCGCGGAATTTTAATTCAAACTTAAATAAATATATTCCACGATCGCGGAACGCCAAATTTTCGATCGCGGAATAGCGATAGTGGACCACCTATTTTTGGATCGCGTGCCCAGCACTGTAAATCACTAAGAAAAGTAGAAAGTAAAGAGGACTGTGAGGATTTACAAAAGGATCTAGATAAGATTTTTAGATGGAGTCAAATATGGGAAATGGAGTTTAATGCCAAAAAGTGTAAAGTGATGGAAATGGGCAGTAGCAAAAAGAGACAGAGAGGAAAGCATTCGATGGGAAATGAATGGATAATCAAAATAAAGGTCGAAAAAGATCTGGGAGTATGGATTAAGGACAATTTGTCACCAGAGAACCATATAAACAAGATCACAGGAGATACATATCAGTTGCTGAGGAATATAAGAATGGCATTCAAATATCTGGATGAAGAGATGATCAAGAAATTGATAACATCTTTGATTCGACCAAGGTTGGAATACGCGGCAGTGATTTGGTCACCACATAAAAAGAAGGATATAAGGAAGATTGAGAGAATACAAAGAGCAGCCACAAAAATGGCTCCAAGCCTGAGAGATTTACCATATGAAGAAAGACTTTCAAGACTAAAACTCCCAACACTTAAGAAAAGAAGAGAAAGGGGAGATTTTATAGCAGTGTATAGAGCATCAATGGGTCTGGAAAAAATTGACAGAGAAGATCTGTTTGTGTGGGACGACAGAAGTACAAGAGGTCATGAGAAGAAATTGAAAAGGACAACATGCAAGAGAGATATAAAAAAATACAGCTTCCCGTATAGAAGCATAGAAGCCTGGAACAACCTTGATACAAAAGTGATTAATGCAAGAAGTATTCAGGAATTCAAAGGCAAGCTGGATAATAGTAGATTTGGGGACGGGACAGTACGAGCATAACTCTTTTCCTGTATGTTACAACTAGGTAAATACACACACACACACACACTGAAATAAGATAACGTGTATTTTTTTCAAAGTTTCTGAGAGTGTTGTGGTTGTTGCGCGTCCCAACCCTCCTCTCCCTCCCACCCTCCTCTTCCTCCCATCCTCCATGACGCAGACGCGCCTTGCGAGGGGCGTCTGTCCTCCCTCGCCGGTGTTTTCTCCAGAAGGCTGTCTGTCTTCATACCTCTGAGAGTTGCGTGCCCCCCCCCCCCCCCCCCCCCATAAGAGGTGCCAAATTATCCCTACCTCTCACACACACCGCTGGAGAGGACACACACACACACACACACGGGGCGGGGCGCAGCGCTACGGGCAGCTCCTTTCTCAGCTGCATGGATTGTATATTTTTTTTTTCTTCGTTTTTTTATGTATTTTTTTTAGGTTCGTTTATATTTGTGTGGTTCCTATACAATCAATCTTGTTTTTGTTTTTCTATACTTTTGTTATTTATTTCTTATTATGTAAAATTGCATTCTTGAACGTTTAAAAACAGGAAGTCGAACCGCCCGGCACCTTTTTATTCTTATTCTGTATTTATGTATTTCTGTACTGTGTATACTTGTCCTCCCCCTTTCTGAATAAACGTGAAACTTGAAACTTGTGCGGGCGTCCTGTGAGGTGCGGGGCAGCGCATCGAAGCCGCGGCCACAGTGGTGCTACAGTCTATTCTGCAGCTGAAAAAAGTTACATCGCCTCCCCCCCCCCCCCCCCCCCATCCCTCGCCCATCACCACGCTGTTTACACCAATCAGGGCCGCTACTGGGATTGGATGCGGGTCGTTACCTCTCCTCCTCCTCCTCCTCCTCCTCCTCCTCCTCCTCCTCCTACATTCAAAAACAGACTTGACGCGCACTGTAAAGTAAATGGGTATTGATAGTGCGAATTCGTATCTAGTCCCCGTATCGATTAGTTGTGTGGTAGTGGTAGTTGTAGTTAGTATTTTAATCTATCATTCTGGACTATGAAATTTCCATGTTCCTATCCTCTTTAGGGACATGGTATCATTTTCCAACTGTTTTTCTTACAGTAGTTGATAGTTAGTAGTATGTAGTTCAGGCAGATACCCTCGCTATGGACAATAGGTCTCCTGGTGTCTGTTACTCCTATGTAATCCTATGTAATCCTGCTGCTGCTACGTGTAATGAGAAGAAAATATAATCGCTGATCACGTCTCAACATTCCCTGGGTCTGTTTGTGGAAAAAGACGTGTGTGTGTGTGTGTGTGTCATGCGTGTGTGTGTGCGTGTGTTTGTTTGTAGTGTGTGTGTGTCTGTGTTGTGTTGGTGTGTGTGTGTGTGTGTGTGTGTGTGTGTGTGTGCGTGCGTGCGTGCGTGCGTGCGTGCGTGCGTGCGTCGTGATGTTTGTGTGTGTGTGTGTGTGTGTGTGCGTGTGCGTGTGCTGTGTGTGTGTG
>JACEEZ010019399.1:812500-832500 GCA_016584305.1 Chionoecetes opilio
CGCCACGAGGAGGACATACATTATAATTATGGGATTGAGGGAGTTCTGAAACCTCCCCAACTCTATGCAAGTATGTGGTTTCCGAGTGAAAACGCATGGCTGTAGCTCCGAAACTAACCATAGGATTTTCTCGAAAATACCCTCATTGTGATTTCCATTCAAAATTAACAGATAAGAGTCTGGAAATCTAATATACCCTAACCGGAACCTAACGTAATCTAACCTGACGTGTTCAAGAGTAAACGCGACATACTGTTCCAGAAAACGGGAATATGCAGACCGGTGACGCCGGAGCCAGCAATGACGAACCAATTGAACTCTCGGGTATCTGAACCCTCGGACAACCGAACCAGCGGCTAGGGCCTGAGTGAAGGCAACGCGTAGTCACCGTTCCCGCAGGTGCAGTGTATAGTAGTGCTTGCCAGCTTTGACATTTGTGCCGCAAGATGACGTCATAGTAATGACGAGGATGGCGTCGTCGCCCTCCCAGCAGCCGGAAGTCAGAGAAGTGGAGGAGCATTTGGCGGCCACTTACGTCCCCGGCATGCAGATTAGCGGCGTGATGGGGGGGGGGGGGGGGAAGCTCCTCGTTGCCTGTTAAACTTTGGAACCGCTTCGTGAACACTGAAAAATATAAAAAGCTCCAGATACCATGAATCGCGGCGGGAGGCTCCACGGTGGCCTTCCTTGAGTGTAAAGGTGTGTCCGTGTGTGCCCCAATACTAACCGTGTGTCCGTGTGTGCCCCAATACTAACCGTGTGTCCGTGTGTGCCCCAATACTAACCGTGTGTCCGTGTGTGCCCCAATACTAACCGTGTGGAAGCCTGTGAAGGCTGGGGACACCGTCGTCCTGCGGGCAGTCCACCATGCAGTGCACTGATAGGGACTTATATAAACATGTGCGGCGCACGGTCCCTGGCATGGCATGCAGGGGTGGACCCATGCAGGGAACACTATGTGCTGGATGTAATTGTTCTGTTCAGCACAGGAAGCACTGATATCATGTAAGTAGTACATAGCTTTATATTCATTGTTTTTTCTTTATGCACAACTATTAATATTTTTAGCATATCTATAGATTATCTGATTCAGAGCTGGGCACTAAATACATTGAATGTATTTAGATACTAAATACATGGGAGAAATGTATTTAAATACCAAATACTAAATACATTTTACGAATGTATTTAAATACTAAATACTAAATACATTTGTAAATACATTTTAAATACACACACATTTTAATGCCATGAATCAAGTTTCGAAAGTATTCACTTATTTCATTCTAAAATCTCCAGAGGCACAAAATTATGAAATCTAAATTTCCAAACGTTCTTCTATTTGCCATATAAGTATGCATTCCTTTGAGAATTATATAAAACATCTACGACGCTATGGAATCCACTCCCTGACATAATGTTCGAGTTGCATTATTATCATAAAAGTTTGCACACACTTTCAACACTATGAAATTCTTGGAGCTAAATACAGTATAGAAATTGCTGGAGGAAGCAACGAATACTAGTGGCTGATGAGAACAGAATCCCAGACACGCTAACGGTGTTTATCAGACAGCAGAACAGGAACTGAACTTGTCGTTAGAGCTCTACTCCCCTGTCCCGCGGCTCCCGTCAGCCCGTCGCCACCCACCACCCATGCACCACCCTTTGCTCCACCTCCCTCCTCCCCATTCCCCAATATCCTTGCTGTGGTAGATGCTATAGATATGAATATGATTAGAAATTAGCACCGAAAATTTGTTCTTTGGTCATTTTGTCAAAGGCAAATAAAATGTGTATTATCAGCTCACCTGGCTATTTAACTGTATCTACATATCTCTAGAAATGTATGAAAAATAACCGGATTTCCTTAGATTTTGTGTTTCCTTAGAAATTTCCTTCTCAGGCCTAAATTTCCTTATAATAAGGAAATTTCCTTGAAAGTTGAAACACTGGTTCACTGTAACATCAGGGTTGCTTGATAGTTGGGCGGGTTTATGGCCAAATTAACTTAAAAAGTATTAAAAAATTTATATTATATGTATTTAAATACAATGTATTTAAATACTCATTAAAGTATTTAGATACTGTATTGAAATACATGAAAACTAATGTATTTATAAATACATTTTCTAAATACACAAATGTATTTAAATACAAATGTATTTAAATACTGCCCAGCTCTGATCTGATTCCGTTATCAGGGGTTCAGAAGTCCACTGGGTGAATACGCCACTGGTTTAGCTGTCTGGTGTGGCTCACTTGTCCGGTCACCACTGTGCAAAGAACCCACAGCGCAGAATAGAATGAAGAGAAAACAAACAAATATAGTCGCCCTGTTATGTGTCATTCTATTTGATCTTCATCACGCGCTGGACTCGCGATCGCCAGCCATCACCCTTCCCTGTATAGGATCGAACAATTCAGTGGCAGCTCGTGATAAAATAGAATGGAGGGACTGCAAGCTTCACACAACAGAAGGATACACAAATGTGACCTACCTCAGCTATGAATTGTAGTTGATATTCACGGATTTCAGGGCATGTAGTAGTGGTGGTAGTGTTAGTGGTAGAAGGGATGGCTGAGGTGGTGATGATAGTATTACAGTATTACTTGAAAATATAGTCGGTACCGCTTGATTTCAGTCTTTTCATTTAATGTCAGCTGGGAAAAGTTGATTTTTGCAACTACTTCACTCGATTTTACATCGTCATATAGGGTAATTAAAGAAAGCACGATTTAACCACACCGACACTGTCCACAATGTAAACACGAGAGTGACGAGAGTAAAGTCACTGAGCTGCCTCGACTGCAGCTCATTGTTTTTACAAGTGGCGCGGCGGCGGCAAAAACATGAATCGGACAGCAAATATGAAAGTAACTTAAATTTTGTTCTGGTTTTAATGAAAATTCACTTAGTAACGTAATGAAAATATTTAAATAACATATGACTTTTTATTATGATATATTTGTTAGTATATATTGCATCAATTCTGCTGTGTCTCTAAAGGAATCATGCACCTGGCAGTGAGTGTCTGGGGGTGCTGCAGCTCTGCAGCCCTATGCCACGAGCCGCCATTGGAATCGATCTATAGGTAAGGCTGGGACCTCACACAGCACATCCCCATGCTGAAGGGGGACGACAGGAGCTGCCCGCTCGTCACCGAAAGGCTAGACTATAGAGACTATAGAGCCTTGAGCGGGGCTCGATCCTTGGCGTGCCAAGAGCCAGGTCAGGGACGTAAGAAAAAAAAAAGTTCCGAAAACCGCGAATCACTGCCAGAGTTTGCACGATGCCTTGGTCTGTGTTCAACCATGTGTGCACACACACCTACCGGGCACCCAGCCTTGTGCAGGGTTCTGAGGGGCATTGCTCGGTGTGTGTGTGTGTGTGTGTGTGTGTGTGTGTGTGTGTGTGTGTGTGTGTGTGTGTGTGTGTGGTGTGCGTGGTGCGTGCTGTGTGTGTGCGTGGTGCGTGTGTGTTAAGTGACTTATTGTACAACTGATACGTGCCGTCGCGTGCGTGCCGCCCTGCGTGCCCTGAGGTCGTGTTTGTTAGTTGACATCCAGGGCTGTCCGAAGGACTGTACTCCCGCAGTACACCCACCCACCACAGGGCACCGTGTGCGCCCACATGCCGCGACGGCCTGCCTGGAGGAGTGTTCGTTATCACATCCTTATTAATGCTGCGCCTGCAGGAAGGTGCAGCGCGATGACCACCACCACCACCACACGGAAGTACAGTGGCACACAGCACAGCACTGAAGGCGACAACACCCATAGCCAATGATGGAAATGGGCCGATATGTATATAAGGCGCAGAACGTCATTTGTCTCGGCTCTTCCCGAGATATTGGCTACCTTCACACACGGGATTATTTTGCGTTCACGCAGTCTATCCTTAGGGAAGACCTTTCCGGGGAGCGTGAGTGACGATAGTTAGTCATCTCGGGCCCAGAAACACATATTGTCGACATGTATCACTCGCATGACTCCTCCATACATACGGTAACATACCTCACACAGCAAGACATGTATGATATCTTGAGTATGTACAACAGGAGCGTCTATCCATTAGGAGACGGGCTGGAGGTACTGTCTCCATAGTGTTGTTGAGTCCCTTGTTGCGTGAACGCGGAGACGCCGATCGTGTTTTGTTAACAATGGTACGCTGTGCGCAGTATTGGCTTGGTGCACTCATCAAGGCTGTGCACCACCCTCACCCAATGGCACCCGAAGCCTGTGACATATTCCTTGATGAAGCAATGGCACCACTAGCCTGGCACCGAAGGCCTGTGCACACCTCCCCTCCCTGGCCTATGGAGTCCTGTGCAACGCGGACGCCGCTCCGTGGCTTAAACCTGATGTGCGCTGTGCGCAGGTATTGTGCTTATGGTGGCACCTCATGAAGGCCTGTGCCACCCACCTCCCCTCCCTGGCACCTCATGAAGGCCTGTGCCACCCACCTCCCCTCCCTGGCACCCAAGGCATCCAAGGGCAGAGCAGGGCATGCTATAGGCGACGCGTGGCTGATGTAAAACCTCTCAGTGACAGACGAAAAAATCTACGTGACGCTTCGCTGCCATAGTAATGCAACACATGACCGAAGAAACCATGCGTGTGATGAGGTTTTCAGGCAGCAATACTCAAAAATGAATAGAGTATAAGGACTATTTCCATTGGCAGTACCGGTATACGTGATGAAGAAGGGCTGAGCCATGGCAGGGGCGCACCCAGGATTTTTTTTCGGGGGGGGCACATCATTTTTTTTTTTCGCCACCCAGTAAAGTAGACTCCCTTGAACCTAGTAAACCATGGCCCCCTTGCCCCCCTTGCCCCTGTAGGTGCTCCACTGGGCTGAGCGTTGTTGTGGGCGCACCGAGAGGCCACGCACGGGATGAGGCAGCCGGGCGGGCGATGGACGACTGTACACGTGCGCGGTAATCGTGGGTTGTTGCGGCATATAGGCGTCGCAACTCGCTGACCCGCCAATCAAGATCCTGACGAGACGAGGCAGAGAGGATGTGTTGGTGGCTGGGTTTGCATGATGAAAGTAACTGTTCTTGGCTGCCGGAACAAGGATATCCTGTAAAAAGTTTTGATTTTTTTTAAAGAAATGAGAAAAAAGATTTTTTTTTTTTCCTAACAAACGAACTCTAAAGTTGATCTTCTTTGTGAGGCTGTTGATGAGGTCTGTTGTACAAAGAGGACAGGAAGTGTGTATGTGGTTACCCAAACTATAGGGGGCCTACAACAGTAATTTTTCAATATATTACCGCAGTAAAATCAGGTGACATTTTGTGTTATCACAAACATGGACATAACTTGTCTTTATTAGTTTTCTCATGCCTTGCACCTCATGCCTCGCACCTCAGGCCTCGCACCTCAGGCCTCGCACCTCAGGCCTCGCACCTCAGGCTGCACTGCAACACAACCTCAAAAGCCCCCTATATCACACTGCTGGGCTTGTACTTGGTATGCAGCGATCAATAGTTTTCCTATCATTCACACCCTGACACGTGTGGCACGCCCCCACACCCTGACATGTGTCATGACGCCCTGACATGCGTCATGACACCCGCGACGTCATCGCCATCCTGTGCCTTGACGCTTTGCGACCTTTCAACGCTTGGTCCAAGCAGGGGAATGGCGTACCCAGAAAATTGAAAAGGGGGGGGCCAATATATATATATATATATATATTATATATATTATATATATATATATATATATATATATATATATTATATATATATATATATATATATAACACAAAGGTGGGCACCAAACCGTTAATCCGTTAATCGTTAATTAACGAAGTTAACATTTTCGTTAACGATTTAACTTAAGTTAACTTTGGAAATCATTATCGGACTAATTAGCTTCCGTTACATTTAACTTCCGTTAACTCAAGTCCGCTAACCCAAAATTTTCATAATCAAATAATTCAAATAAAATAATATTTTTTTTTTTTTTAGTTTAATACTAATATTATGTTTCATTTAAGTTTTTTTTCACCCTTTTCTGGCTCTAAAAGCCTTTAAAAACCTAAAACAGGGCCAAAACTATGAAATCTGCCTTTTTTAGTTGTTTTTTTTAACTCTAAAGCAAAAAAAAACTAGTTTTTGGGTTCTAAAACCCTTAAAAAAACCCATAAAGGCAGATTTTATAGTTTTGGCACTTTTCAAATGTGTCTTTAGGTGGTTTTAGAGCAAAAACTGATTTTTTGTTTTTTTTCTAGAATAAAAATTAACGTTAACGGTTTATCGATAACTTCCGTTACATTTTAAAGAATTAACTGATTAACGGTTATCGAAGTTAATTTCTTGAATAACGGATTAACGGTTAACAAAGTTAACTTTTTGATTAACGGCGCCCACCACTGTATATATATATTTTATTATTATTTATTTTTTGCAAAGGGGGGGGCATCCCCCCCCCCCCCCCCCCCCCCCCCTCGGTACGCCACTGAAGCAGGGTCATACTCAAGCATACTCTATGACTATGGGTCCAAGTCTTTCAGTGAGCGAGCCACCGGCACTCACGCCTGCACTCATTAAACCTTCAATTAAGCCTCCATCCTGCCGCTAGGCCAGCGTTGGTCCGTCACATCTCATGCACTTGCCATTTTCCATTCTTTCAAATATTTCTTCATGGATTTCCACGCCCACTTTTCCCTCAAACATGCCCCGCGAGCGTTATCTCGACGCTCCCGCCCACCACATCCCTTTGTCCTCAGAGCTGCACCACTCCTCACATCCTTCCTCCGCGCCACACCACGCACCACACCTGCACCACACCTTTCCTTCCCAACCCCCGCCGCGCCACCACCAACCACCACCATATCCGTTTGCTTCACCCTCATTCTCGTCCCTTGCCAAGTTGCCTGACACACCTCCGAGACTTCCTTACGCATTTTTTCCTTATTTCCACGTTTGCCCCTGCAGCGCCCTTGGCCAGTCCCTTGAGGGCAGTGGTGGGTGGCTCCGCCCTCGCCTGTGATGATGAGGGACTCATGTCAATTTTTTTTTTTGTCAACCCTGGTGGCGGTGGCGTCGAAGGTCAAGATAATGAGAAGTAGGTAGGAAATCTTCGGCCACTCGATGTTTGCAGCAAGAGTTGGCTCCTGGCGGGACACTAACTCGGGTTAGCGCAGTTCAAGGCGGCAACCACTCGGCCACCATCTCCTCATTGCACTCTTAATTAATCTGTTTCGTGGCCCCTATATATAAACCTGGTGGGTCTCCTTCCTGACTGCTCTGCTCGCAAAAACTTCCCGGTAGCGACACATACTTTTCTTTTTCATAAAGCGGTGATGACAATTCCTTGACTGATTGCACTGTCGCTCACCAAAGGCAGCAGGTAAAAGACACATGCCACGTTACTTATGTTCGTATACGGTTACAACTTTCCCCTCTAAAGATCTAAGAACAGGGATGGGAATGAAATCAAGACAGATTATCCCAGCCCCTTGAAGTGTTGGATCAGTGCGGCGGGCAGGCCGGTGTGGTGGCTGGTGGTAAAACTATCAAAAACTAACCAAAATGTTTTGATATCACATTTGAAATAGCCCAGGGAAGAGTTGACAAGCTTGTTAACTACCGTAGGTAAGGAGACTAAGTTGAAGAGGACATATGTGATTTGCGTATTTGCCTATTTTGAGTATTGCCAAGGGTTCCTTCTTTATTTAGACAGCTGAACTATTAGAAGGTAGATCCAGGTACAAAGATATTCATATGTGAACGTAGAGTTTAAAGAAGATCATATGGTTTTTTTTTAGGGTCATTGATCTTGAAGAATCTTGTTTAAAAAACGTGTCTTAATTATATTTGTTTTTACAGGAACTACCATGCACGTGTAAGTCTCTCAGCCTATTGTAGCTGCCTTATTTCCTTATGTTTCTTATGTGATTCTAGCGGACCTCTCCATCGCCGCCATCAGCGTCAGGGGCCACAAGAGGAGGAGGAAGGCGGCGGCAGTAATCAGCTGGTGAAGTAAACAAACCCTGGCCAAGGTCACAAGAAGAAGAAGAAGGTCGCGGCGCCTCACCCCTTAGCCCTCACCACAAGGCACTTACAAGAGGGTGTTCCCGGCCTCCTGGTGGGTTGTTATAGGTACGTTACTAACCACCATGACGTGCATTACCAGTGCCTTATTAGTGTGCTGGGTGGCTCGTATCCCTGGGTCATGTGTACCTTGGGTGTGTGTGTGTGTGTGTGTGTTGTGCCCCAGCCAGCTGGTGAGCTCAGCTTGTGTCGTGGCAGGGAGGGTCGCCAGGCCTAACACAGGCCACTCACACACACCACGTAGCCGCCAGTCAGCCCTGAGACTTAACAGACTAAGCCACAGGCAGTGAGGGCACTGCTAAGGGTACCCTTGGAAAAAGGGATAAATCAAAAGTTTGAAGCGGCCGCAGTGTTTTCTCAAGTTAATATTCACTGTAACGAAGCCGAGTAATATAACCCAACCTTTCTTAACTCTGTAGGGTAAATTTTTGGTTATAATGGACGAGAACTGCGCGGTCGCTGCCGCGTTACCACTTACGTTTTCTATATATTGTTTTGCTCAGTATACTGTGCAGTATTTATCAACTTCTGCCTAATCTTTAAAACTTATATACATATTAAAGAAATTATAAGTTGTCGAATACACATAGACACACTCCCCTTCCAGAGGCCCCCCAACCCTTTACAAGGTTAGGTTAAGTTCATAATCCCGCCAGGGGGTCGAGGGGGCAGAGCGGACCAGTCGGCGGGCTGGGGAATGAGGGTTGGGGCGGGTTACAGTATTTTTCGACGGGGAAAAATGGAGGTTTTGATGGTACCGTCGAACTCCGTCGAAACTTCCAATGTGTCTATATGTCTATCATAGATCAAAGCCTAAATAAATTTTATGTCTTGCTTGTCACTGACTGTGTCAGGAGCAGGTATGTTACTTCCAAAGTCGGACTCTTCACAGACTTGGGGATCTTGAATTAAAAGTTTCATTTGAATTTGAAATTATATATGTAGCTAACAATGGGCTGTGGTGGTGTGGTGGTGGTGTGGTGGTGGTGTGGTGTGTTGGTGGTGGAGGGGTGGTGTTGGTGGTGGTGGTGTGGTGGTGTGTTGGTGGTGGAGGGGTGGTGGTGGTGGAGGGGTGGTGGTGGTGGAGGGGTGGACTAAGTTCAGGAGTGATTGGGTTACCTTCTATAAGTAATGTTTCATTGGTATTGATACTTGATTCCGGTCACCCGAAATATACCAAAAACCGGTTTTTGGTATATCTGATACCAAAAACCTTTTTGGTCCATACCAAAAACCTTTTTAGTGGGTGATATCCAGTTTTAAAATATATATTTGCATATTCGATCTTCAGGTTTTGTCTAGGCGAATCATTATTAACCATGAATTTGAAGGGAAAGGATATTGTGTGGGTTTTTGGCAGCACAGCCAGGTAGCACAGCCAGGTTTTTGGTAGCACAGCCAGGTTTTTGGTAGCACAGGCAGGTAGCACAGCCAGGTTTTTGGTAGCACAGCCAGGTTTTTGGTAGCACAGCCAGGTTTTTGGTAGCACAGCCAGGTTTTTGGTAGCACAGCCAGGTTTTTGGTAGCACAGCCAGGGTTTTGGTAGC
This sequence comes from Chionoecetes opilio, assembly GCA_016584305.1. NCBI lineage: Eukaryota > Metazoa > Arthropoda > Malacostraca > Decapoda > Majidae > Chionoecetes > Chionoecetes opilio. Next base: position 822,114 of record JACEEZ010019399.1, read on the forward strand.
ACAGCCAGGTTTTTGGTAGCACAGCCAGGTTTTTGGTAGCACAGCCAGGTTTTTGGTAGCACAGCCAGGTTTTTGGTAGCACAGCCAGGTTTTTGGTAGCACAGCCAGGGTTTTGGTAGCACAGCCAGGTTTTTGGTAGCACAGCCAGGTTTATGGTAGCACAGCCAGGTTTTTGGTAGCACAGCCAGGTTTTTGGTAGCACAGCCAGGTGTTTGGTAGCACAGCCAGGTTTTTAGTAGCACAGCCAGGTTTTTGGTAGCACAGCCAGGGTTTTGGCAGGCGCTCACTAAATAACGGCAATATTATGGACGACGCATATGCTGCATGAGTCACGTGCATGTCCAAAATTAATATACGATCATCAACTGTGTTCTACAGTTTGATAGCAATTCCTGATTCTGTATGACATGAGTTGTGTTTTTTTCTGTATTTCATAACGCCCAAGCCAAAAACCCACACAAGTCATGCCAAAAACCTCCCTACACGAATAATATGCGTGTAGTTTTGATTCACACTTTATATATAAACAGATCTACACTAGATTGATACATGCGACGATTATGAAATAAAAAATGTTTGCTCATTCAACAATTAATTGGTTTTTGGTATGGGCCAAAAAGGTTTTTGGTATCAGGTATACCAAAAACCGGTTTTTGGTATATTTCGGGTGACCCCTTGATTCATCACAATGCAAAATTGAGTACAAAGCTGCAGCCGTGGAATTCAGCGGTGGCTAGCAAGGTGTTGGTGATAGCGAGACGAGGCGCTGGCGCTTGGCCGGTGGCAAGTGTGAAGTGGGCGGTGTAGACCACTGAGTGAGCTCTGGTCATGGTAGTGTAGTGGGTGGTGCAGACCACTGAGTGAGCTCTGGTCATGGTAGTGTAGTGGGCGGTGTAGACCACTGAGTGAGCTCTGGTCGTGGTAGTGTAGTGGGTGGTGTAGACCACTGAGTGAGCTCTGGTCATGGTAGTGTAGTGGGTGGTGTAGACCACTGAGTGAGCTCTGGTCGTGGTAGTGTAGTGGGTGGTGTAGACCACTGAGTGAGCTCTGGTCGTGGTAGTGTAGTGGGTGGTGCAGACCACTGAGTGAGCTCTGGTCGTGGTAGTGTAGTGGGTGGTGTAGACCACTGAGTGAGCTCTGGTCGTGGTAGTGTAGTGGGTGGTGTAGACCACTGAGTGAGCTCTGGTCGTGGTAGTGTAGTGGGTGGTGTAGACCACTGAGTGAGCTCTGGTCGTGGTAGTGTAGTGGGTGGTGCAGACCACTGAGTGAGCTCTGGTCGTGCATTTATACATTTACATATAGTATGTATTATGTTAAATTGCGCATGAAGAAAGGCCAAAAATATTGTGAAGGGAATGAATGAGAGGGTTCGACGTCGCTGACTTGGAAGGTTCCACGATGCACTGTGTTAGAGGTTTCGACGGTGTCGCCGAAAGTGCAAACCATCAAACCTTCCTGTTACCGTGAGGTGCACTTGTTTTCGTACAATTCCATCACTTCCCTGGTTTCTCAGACACTGACTATTATTTTCTGGCCATGTTTTAGTGCTTTCTCTGATGGAGATACATTGTTATCAATGGAAATTACCGTGGCGACGCCAGGATCTGGTGACGGAAATATAAAATAAAAACTTTTAACAGGTTTCCGGAAAATAAAAATATCTCCATTTGATAAAGCACCATTTTTTTGCTAGGAAAAATTAGTCAGTGTCTCAGAAAATGACCGCGCAGTCTTCGGCCATTTTTACCAAATTTTTACACTAGGACTATAATTCTCTACACAATTGGGAGTATGATTTTTGGGTGCTACTTTAGTATGCATTCTACCGCAGTCTACAGCGGTGTGGGGTGTGATCTACCCCTACCCTGGTCCGCAGGTCCCCTATCCCTGCATCTGAAGGGATTAGTTACTGGTCCACAGGTCATAGGTCAGGTAGCTAACACAGGTCAGGTTATCATAGCTCACAGTTATCCTATATAAGGGGAACAAAGATGACTTTCCTCAGTTTAGTCCCAAACGTCCACCTACATGTATTTCACTCCACAATGAAGTTGAAAGATCTTTACAGATCGTGTTCTACAGTCAGAAGAAACTGCAGTTGCATTTCTTCGTAGTAATAATCTTCTGGATGCACCACAGCAAGCAGATCTGTGTCATCGGTGTGGTAGTATCATGCAGGAAAAACGAAAGCGTGAGAGAGGTGGAAAATTCAGGCCTGTACTTTGCTGTCCCCGTAAACTGTCGTAAAGGCTGCCAAACGACACGTTCTGTTCGGCAAGGGAATGCATTCTTCCATTACACGGATATGAACAACAAATTAAACAGCAAGCTGAGTTTGTGTGAAATCTTAGAACTGGTGTTTCTTTTTGTTATGGAAATATCCCTGGTCCAAGCAGTAATCAAGAAATAAAGCAGGAAATAATCCATTAAACCCACAGTATAGCGTGGTAGCGCGGTAGACCTCATACTAAAGTAGAAGCAGCCGGTAGACCTCATACTAAAGTAGAAGCAGCCGGTAGACCTCATACTAAAGTAGAAGCAGCCGGTAGACCTCATACTAAAGTAGAAGCAGCCGGTAGACCTCATACTAAAGTAGAAGCAGCCGGTAGACCTCATACTAAAGTAGAAGCAGCCGGTAGACCTCATACTAAAGTAGAAGCAGCCGGTAGACCTCATACTAAAGTAGAAGCAGCCGGTAGACTGCATACTAAAGTAGAAGCAGCCGGTAGACCTCATACTAAAGTAGAAGCAGCCGGTAGACCTCATACTAAAGTAGAAGCAGCCGGTAGACCTCATACTAAAGTAGAAGCAGCCAGTAGACTGCATACTAAAGTAGAAGCAGCCGGTAGACCTCATACTAAAGTAGAAGCAGCCGGTAGACCTCATACTAAAGTAGAAGCAGCCGGTAGACCTCATACTAAAGTAGAAGCAGCCGGTAGACCTCATACTAAAGTAGAAGCAGCCGGTAGACCTCATACTAAAGTAGAAGCAGCCGGTAGACCTCATACTAAAGTAGAAGCAGCCGGTAGACCTCATACTAAAGTAGAAGCAGCCGGTTGACCTCATACTAAAGTAGAAGCAGCCGGTAGACTGCATACTAAAGTAGAAGCAGCCAGTAGACTGCATACTAAAGTAGAAGCAGCCGGTAGACCGCATACTAAGGTAAACACAGAACGGTAGAATGCATACTAAGGTAAACACAGAGCGGTAGAACGCATACTAAGGTAAACACAGAGCGGTAGAACGCATACTAAGGTAAACACAGAACGGTAGAACGCATACTAAGGTAAACACAGAACGGTAGAACGCATACTAAGGTAAACACAGAGCGGTAGAACGCATACTAAGGTAAACACAGAGTGGTAGAACGCATACTAAGGTAAACACAGAGCGGTAGAACGCATACTAAGGTAAACACAGAGTGGTAGAACGCATACTAAGGTAAACACAGAGTGGTAGAACGCATACTAAGGTAAACACAGAGTGGTAGAACGCATACTAAGGTAAACACAGAGCGGTAGAACGCATACTAAGGTAAACACAGAGTGGTAGAACGCATACTAAGGTAAACACAGAGTGGTAGAACGCATACTAAGGTAAACACAGAGTGGTAGAACGCATACTAAGGTAAACACAGAGTGGTAGAACGCATACTAAGGTAAACACAGAGTGGTAGAACGCATACTAAGGTAAACACAGAGCGGTAGAACGCATACTAAGGTAAACAGAGTGGTAGAACGCATACTAAGGTAAACACAGAGTGGTAGAACGCATACTAAGGTAAACACAGAGTGGTAGAACGCATACTAAGGTAAACACAGAGTGGTAGAACGCATACTAAGGTAAACACAGAGTGGTAGAACGCATACTAAGGTAAACACAGAGTGGTAGAACGCATACTAAGGTAAACACAGAGTGGTAGAACGCATACTAAGGTAAACACAGAGTGGTAGAACGCATACTAAGGTAAACACAGAGTGGTAGAACGCATACTAAGGTAAACACAGAGTGGTAGAACGCATACTAAGGTAAACACAGAGTGGTAGAACGCATACTAAGGTAAACACAGAGTGGTAGAACGCATACTAAGGTAAACACAGAGTGGTAGAACGCATACTAAGGTAAACACAGAGTGGTAGAACGCATACTAAGGTAAACACAGAGTGGTAGAACGCATACTAAGGTAAACACAGAGTGGTAGAACGCATACTAAGGTAAACACAGAGTGGTAGAACGCATACTAAGGTAAACACAGAGTGGTAGAACGCATACTAAGGTAAACACAGAGTGGTAGAACGCATACTAAGGTAAACACAGAGTGGTAGAACGCATACTAAGGTAAACACAGAGTGGTAGAACGCATACTAAGGTAAACACAGAGTGGTAGAACGCATACTAAGGTAAACACAGAGTGGTAGAACGCATACTAAGGTAAACACAGAGTGGTAGAACGCATACTAAGGTAAACACAGAGTGGTAGAACGCATACTAAGGTAAACACAGAGTGGTAGAACGCATACTAAGGTAAACACAGAGTGGTAGAACGCATACTAAGGTAAACACAGAACGGTAGAATGCATACTAAAGAAGCACCAATTTTTGTTTACCTTAATGAATTCTAAGAAACATTCTCTCTATGAACTTCCGTCACAAATCACTACTTTCGGAGATATAAAATGTTTTGGTAAAAATAGGCTGCGTGGTCATTTTATGTGACACTTGAGTCATTTTTGCTGGCTAAAACTTGGTGCTTTTTCAGATAGAGATATTTTTATTTTCTGAAAACCCGTTAACAATTTTTTTTTTACATCGTCACCATCAATAGGAATTAATTTAACCCCTTGAGGCCCAGAACGTAATTTCCATTGTAATTTGGCTACCATTAGACGATTTTTAGTGAATATCAGCAATATTTTATAGATATGACCTGTCTAGCATCCTTGTCCACTAACTAATTTGGTATATTTAGTTACTTTTCGTAATTTTATGGCTCGACAACATACTTTTTTTTATAGCAAAGGAAAGATCTGGGCGTGAAGGGGTTAAGTACAGTCAAGAGGTGGCAATGCGAGGTGCAAGTCCTGGCTGTGATGCAGACGGTGGGGAGTGCGGCAGAGCAGGACAGGTCTGCTCCCACTGCCTGGCCATCAGTGTGTTGGTGGTCAGGGAGTGTGTGCAATGGCTTAATGTGCCTATGAACCTGTGCATACAAGGCAGGTTGGTTGGGCAGCTTTAGTTTGTAAGTTCAGTTAGACTTAGGCTTAGCTAGGTCAGATCAGGTCAGGTTGAGGTCTGTCGTAGGCGCCAGAAGCTCAGCCTTAGCGCTGGGTTGCCGGTCATTACTAAGTAGTGGTCCTCCTAAGGTGATCCTATTTAATTATTTACAGGAACTACCTCGTGTAGGTAGTGATAATTACATAGTGATATGATTATTGAGTCATTTTTTGGAGCAGTTTTGCTGTGTTTTATTTGTTAGGTTGTTAATAATAGTGTCATGCTTTGTGTTTTCTTTTAGATCGTTTTTAGTATAGAAATATCGCCCTCTTTTCTTGTTAATGCATTTAGTAGTGTTATTTTTACTTGGACAAAGTGTATCATATTTTTTTGTTTTTTTGTTATGACGTTCAAAATTCTGTAAAAACTTTGTCAATAAACTACTACTACTACTAGGTCTCACAGCCTCTTGTAGCTTCCTTGTTTTCTTATGTTCATATGTTATCCCAGTGTTTTTGTTATGGGGCATAAAATGTTATCTTAATTAAGGCAAATTAATCAGCAGCAATATTAGTGGAGGAGTTAGGCCTAGGGAACTAAAATCTGGCTTCCAGGAGTGCTGCACAGCCTACCCCTGGATAGCAGGGGATGCTGAGCTCATGCCAGGACAAGAAGTGGTGGTGTGCACTATGCCAGAACACCTCATTGTAACACTATAGCCAATCACTGAAATACACACTTGATCACATGAACTATGAGAAAAAGAATACAAAATATAACCTTGGTCCACTCTTTCAGCACACGCGTACAGTACAGCAGGAGAGAGGGAGGGGAGGCAAGGGCGTGGTGATAAGAAGTGTTGATGTGCCCTATTCCGGAACACATCATTGTCACACTAAAGCCAATCACTAAAGTACACACTTGATCACATGAACTATGAGAAAGAGAATACAAAATATAACCTTGGTCCATTCTTTCAGCACACGCGTACAGTAGGGTGGTCCTTAAAATTGAAACTCGGAAAGTCTAAGCTCCAACCCCCGGAATTCATTGGAATAGTCGAGAAAACTCTCCGGTGAATTTTTTTTCTCAATCGGACAACATTTCCCCTCCCTCATCGACCTTGAAGTTTCACCCTGAGGATCAAAAACAACAATCCATTAATTTTTTTTTTTTTGCCATTCATTCCCAAAATGTTAGCTTATAACACACAACATACCGTGTTTTATAAATCTTTACCTCATTACACAGTTAAATGACCACCATCCACAGTTGATATCAGTGAAAAAAGAAACACTAAAAAATTTGACCTTTTTCGAACTTCACAAATCTTCAGCAAAATGTCTTTCTACCTCAAATACATAGTTTGTAGCGGCTGTAGCCCAACGTAAATCAAGTGTAACTGCAGTATATTTTAACACAACATGGAAGTATCATTTTTGTTCCATGAACACAATCTGAGTCTCTTTAGAAGACTCTAACAGACTACTCACAAGGCCCCGAGGCCCGTCCCACTTAGTGCTCCTGCTGGGCCGCCACACCAGCAGCCACGCTCTTCTTTCTGGAGTCCGGGAACTCCGCGCGATGACGAGAGACAACTTGGAGGAGAAATTGCAGTTGCTCCTCATCCTGAGTTAGCCTTCGGTTGTACTCCTGGATGAGTACAACTCCTCGCTCCGCGTGGTCGTTGATGACCGCTGTGTCGGCAGATCCCAGCTGTCCACAGCGACCGGGTTCGCGCTGAGCTAGCAGAAATGCCTTATCCTCCTCATTCGTGAGGACGTCCAGGGCATTGGTGGCGGCGACATCGAAGAGATTCTTCGTCCGCTTCTTGAAAGCTTCCTCACGCACCGCTTGAGAGCCAGCTCGCCCCTTGTTCCGCTTGACGTTTGCAAACTCCTTATGGAGTTTTTCAATCTTTGCCAGGATGGTGTCCTTTCGTTGGAATGGGATCCTGGCCTTCAACCAGAGCTCAATGACAATTTTCATGACATCATTGGCCCCCTCCCGCACAAACGTCTCTACCTCGATTCGGCATATCAACAGTCCCAGCACTTCTTCTTCCGAGGGAAGTTGAGACCCGGCAATGTTTTGCAACGGAGCAATCAAATAGCGATGGTTCACTGCTGCCATGCTTGATAGAATGATAAATTGATGAGTGATGACTCAACCTGAAGAAAAAAACATTGTTAGGGGGGCGGTGAGAAGAACGAGTAATACACATTACACATCACACATAATACACAAACACATAGATCGACGTATCACATCAAAAGAGACGATTGGACATTACAGGAGCATTTTAAGGTTCAGCACAGTCCGATACGTCGTCGTTCCAATGTCAGCCGCCCTGAGAAACTGATGCTAAACTTCAAGGTTGATGAGGGAGGGTAAATGTTGTTGGAATTTGAAAAAAATGCATGAGGAGAGTTTTCTCAACTATTCCAACGAATTCCGGGGGTTGGAGCTTAAAATAAATGAATTAGAAAATTTACCCCTCACGAAGGACCTAACGTACAGTACAGCAAGAGAGAGAGAGGGGAGGCGAGGGCGTGGTGATAAGAAGTGTTGATGTGCCCTATTCCGGAACACATCATTGTCACACTAAAGCCAAACACTGAAGTACACACTTGACCACAGGAAATCAGTAACAGGAACTACCTCGTGTAGGTCTCATGGCCTCTTGTAGCTTCCTTATTTTTTTATGTTCTTATGTAAATATGTAAATATGAAAAAGAGAATACAAAATATAACCTTGGTCCACTCTTTCAGCACACACATACAGTACAGCAGGTGAGAGGGAGAGGCCAGGGCGTGGTGGCCATGATGACGGCCCTGGACACCAACGCGCGGCTGTCCTGCACCGAGCACAGTGCCATGCTGGCCAACAGTCTGTACCACCTGTACTCCCAGGCCGCCCTGCTGGATGTGCGGCTGGTGTGTGACGAGGTGAGGAGATTTAAAAGCGTACATTTAAATAGGAAATAGGGAGAAACTGGTTCACAAATAGGGTGGTGAACGATTGGAGTGGACTCAGTCGTCAGGTGGTCAATGCGGAGTCTATTGGGGTCTTTAAAAGGAGTCTGGATAAATTCATGGATGGGGAAGAGAGGTGAATATAGGTAGTGTTAAGTAACAGGAACTACCTTGTATAGGTCTCGTGGCCTCTTGTAGCTTCCTTATGTTCTTATGTTCTTATGTTCTTATGTAGGTGCACATCTACGCCCACAAAGCCGTCCTGGCCGCTGGGAGCAAGTTCTTCCAGGAGCGTCTAGAGTCCCTGGGCTCGGGCATGGTGGAGCTACACATGTCCAGCGCCAACCTGGGAGTCCTCATATCGCCCAGTGAGTGTGTGGTGACCTTGTTGTGGCATATAGATAGATAGATATTTTATTGTCCACAAAAATGCATAAAAAGAAATATGTACAGTCAAACCTCGATATAACGGACTAAAGGGGGGGAGGAGTCCGTTATAGCCGATTGTCCGGTATAGCGAGGTCCGTTATATCGAGGTTTGACTGTATGCCAAAAACACTCACGGACCAGAAATTGACTAATCACTAAGACAGTAATTAACAAAAGTATCACGTGTCTAAAATAATCTCTATGGGAAACGTGGATTGCATACAAGACCTGACTGAACTATACTCATCAGCACATCAAAGCCATTATCTAACTCTTAATTATCTGTCTCTTCCCTGTGTGTGTGTGTGTGTGTGTATTTGTGCCCATGCCTGTGTGTGTATTTGTGCCCATGCCTGTGTGTGTGTGGCTGTATTTGTAACCCTGCCTGTGGTGTGTGTGTGCGTGTGCCTGTGGTGTGTGTGTGTGCCTGTGTGTGTACCTGTGGTGTGTGTGTGTGCCTGTGGTGTGTGTGTGTGCCTGTACCTGTGGTGTGTGTGTGTGCCTGTGGTGTGTGTGTGTGTGTGTGTACCTGTGGTGTGTGTGTGCGTCTAGCCGAGCTGCGTGCGCTGGTGGAGTACCTCTACTGTGGTGAGCTGCTAGTGCCGCGCCACCGCCTCTCCAGCATGGTGGCGCTGGGACGGTCGCTTCAAGTACTGGGCTTCCTCACGGACACCCAGAGCTACCTGGCCGCCCCGGACGCCCAGTACCTCACCGAGATGAACTACATCGCCCTGGAGCCTCCGGGGGTGATGGAGATACCCGCCCCGCAGTGCACCCGCCTCCAGGCCCCGACGGAGGAGACGTGTGGAGACCTGATGGGTGGCGGGGGTAGTGTGGGTGGTCCTGGCGTGTCCCTGCCCCTGGTGAGCCTCAAGCCACACGACCCCACACTCCTGCAGGACCCACCCAAGTACTCCGAGCCACTCAAGATTGATACCAACCTCAACATTCTGGGCCCCACCTCCAACATCTCCTTCAGTGAGCTGTGCACTGCGCCGGGCCTGGATGGCGACGCCCTCACCACCCCTTGTGCACAGGTGGGTGTGCGTTGGTGTTTGTGTGGATGTGTATGTGGGTGTTTTTGTGGGTAGGTATATAGGTGTGGGTGTTTGTGTATTTACCTAGTTGTAACATACAGGAAAAAAGCTATGCTCGTATTGTCCTGTCTCCAAATCTACTATTATCCAGCTTGCCTTTGAAGTCCTGAATACTTCTTGCATTAATCACTTTTGCATCAAGGTTGTTCCAGGCTTCTATGCTTCTATACGGGAAGCTGTATTTTTTTATGTCCCTCTTGCATGTGGTCCTTTTTAATTTCTTCTCGTGACCTCTTGTACTTCTATCGTCCCACACAAATAGATCTTCTCTATCATTTTTTTCCAGACCCATTGATGCTCTATACACTGCTATAAAATCTCCCCTTTCTCTTCTGTGTGTGTGTGTGTGGGTGTGTTACTGTTACCTCTGCTGTTATCAGTCTATATTTACCCTGTTACCTCTGCTGTTATCAGTCTTTATTTACCCTGTTAACTCTGCTGCTATGTCCTGTACCTCCCTCCTCACCCCCCCTCTACCCTCATCATCACCTTCATCACCCCCTCTCCTCACCCCCCCACCCTCACCTCTCTCTCACCCCCACAGCATATGAAGCACAACACCATCCCCTCGGTGTTCGAGAGCTCGGTGCTTGAGGAGGCGCCAAACCTGAAGGGGAAGTACCATCCTCAGGAGGCATGGGAGGCGTACGGCAAGCCAGATCGCGACGTCG
>JACEEZ010019399.1:837500-847500 GCA_016584305.1 Chionoecetes opilio
ACCCTCAGTCCTATCCACCGCAGTCATGAATACTGAGCTGTCGCATCTGCAGCACCCCCTCTCAGCCATGCCCCTCCAGGCTGTGTCCATGCAGCCCCTGGAGCCAGAGGTACCCCTGCACTACCCCCCAGCTGTCACCTTCCCCCAGCCCACCACCTCTGTCTTCACCCAACCCTCTCTCTCCCTCTCCCTCCCTCACCACCTCATCCACCACCACCACCACCACAACACCGCCGCCTCACCACCGCCACACACCATCACACTACCACACACCATGTCACTACCCCACACACACACACCACCACCCTCTACCACCACACACCTCCCTATTACCCTTCCCCCACCCTCCCTCCTCCACCACTGCTCAGTCTCCCATGCCAGCCTCTCTTCATCCTCATCGCCTTCCATCGCCGGGGAGGATATTCTCTCACAGATATCCTCAGACTCACCACCACCTCTTCCCCACCTTCCCCACCCCCCATCCCCCCACCAGGCATCCCCAACACCACCCCCATTCCCCACACATCTCCCCATCTCCTCCCCTGTCACCTCCTGGCCTAACTCTCCTACCACGGTCTCCACCACCACATCAACCACCACCACAAGTACCATCACCACCACCATGCCAGACTCCCCCATCCCCATCCCATTGTCTCCCCAGGCACTCAAATCACACCGATCACCACCACCATCACCATCAACCTCACCACCAACCTCACCACCACCATCACCACCACCACACACACCAGAACCTACTAACACCCCATCGAGAACCCCTCTTCTACCACCTACATCTACCACCACCATTGCAACCACCACCACCACAGCCGCCGCGCCCCTGGGTCCCGCCTCGCCCCCGGACCGCAGTGCAGGGGGGGAGGCAGACCACACCTGCTCCCAGTGCTCAAGATCCTTCAGGAAGATGGACAAACTCACGCTGCATCTCTGGGAGGAACACGAGATTGGAACTGTGGCCAAGTGTGAGTCGTGCGTGTGGTTTGTTATTAATGAGTTTTTTTCAATAACATTAAGTACTTCAGGCTAGGTGAGGTGAAGGGAAAAGTTTGTGTAGTTCAGGAAAGGTTAAGTTAATTGTTATAAAGATGGGTTCAAGTGATTTAGATTAGGTTAAGTTCACACAGTCTTAAGTATCTTGTAAATAATATATTAAAATTGAAGAAATGAGTTAAAAAAGGGACTATATCACATCACATCAAAATCTTTTCGTCGCATCAACTCCTCTGACTGACTGTCTTCAAGACTTTCTACTCATTCTCATCCCTATTCTGTCCATCTTCCTAATGCAAGAGTTAATCAGTATCTTTACTCTTTCATCCCTTTCACTGGTAAACTCTGGCACCCTCTTCCTGTTTCTATTTTTCCACTTTCCTATGACTTAAATCTTTTCAAGAGAGGAGTAACAAGACACCTCCCGAACTAAATTGGCTCACCCCTCTTTTTTATATTATTCTCTTACTGTCTTCTTTATAGGGACTGGCAACTAAGTGGGCTTTGTGTTACCTCTTTATTTTTATTTTTTGCCCTTGCCCAGTCCTTTATTTAATGTATTTAATGTCCCTGATACCCATTCATTGTTTTCCTGTGATCAACAACCTCCTTTTCATCTTCATTTGATCTAGCCATCCTGCTGTAACATCCTGTTCCTCTCCCCTTCCCTCACCGTTTCACTCTTGCTCACTAACCCCTCCATTGTTTATGCTTTGCCATAGTGCCATATGACCTCTCATGTCTGGCACATTTCCCCTTTTTTGGCATTAAATCAATCTATCAATCCTTTTCATCTTCGCACTTATCAGAAAATTACTAGTTTTCATTACTTGCAGCTTTTCGTCTGTGCCCGTGATAAAACTTCCCTTTTTAACTAACCACTTCACATTATTTCCAAGACCATTTATTTGAATCATTATTTATTCTTTTCGTTTATATAGTGTATAGTAAGTAAGTAAGTAATAGTGAGTAAGGTTAGTAAGCAGGGTAGAACGAGAAGTAACGGATGCAAGCTGAAAAAGCCTAGATTTAAAAAGGAAATTGGGAGAAACTGGTTCACAAATAGGGTGGTGAATGATTGGAACGTAATGATGTGTAAAAAAAAAAGAAGAAAAGAAAAAAAAAAAAAAAAAAAAAAAAAAAAAAAAAAAAAAAAAAAAAAAAAAAAAAAAAATTTACGATGAAGTGATAAAAAAGAAAAATAGATACGAACTAATTTATCATAAAAAAAAAAAATCTGTGGCGGCGTTGACATCCTCCTCCGTCAGCAGGTCAGTTGTGCAGCTTCAGCAGTCCCCTTCAGAGCGCCCTGGTGCGCCACGCGGAGACCCACACCGCCGCCTTGGAGCGCCGCGTGTGTGCCGTGTGTGGCAAGACCTTCAAGACGCGCGCCACACTGCGCACCCACCTCAGGAACCACCGCGGCGAGGAGGCCATGCACAAGGTAGGCTGGGGGTGTGTGTGTATGTGCTGTGTGTGGGTGGGTGTGAGTGTATGGGTGTGGGTGTGGGTGTGTTTAGGTGTGGGTGTGTTTGTATTCATCTATTTATATTTTTACAGGGCCTGAGCTACACTTGTATGGCTCCGTCTCCATAACTACATTTTATTGTATTTCAATTTATATGTATTTAGCTAGTTGTATTTACCTAGTTGTGTGTGTGTGTGTGTGTTTACCTAATTGTGATATACGGGAAATGAGTTACACTGGTGGGGTCCCGTCTCCTTGTCTGAATTGGTCAATCTTAGCTTTAAATACATGAATACTTTTGACATCTATAATTTCACTGTCCAGGCTATTCCACATATCAATGTACCGATAGAGAAAACTGTACTTTTTGATGTCCTTCAAACACCTTGTCTTCTTAAATTTCTTCATGTGTGTGTGTGTTGTGTGTGTGTGTGTGTGTGTGTGTGTGTGTGTGTGTGTGTGTGTGTAAACTCTTTCCCACTAAATCCCTCATGTAAGGAACATAATCTGCACATTTTTATATCACCACAAAGTATCTCCAATCTCACCAACATGAATACGCATGTTAAGCAACGCCAGAGATGTGCATGTGTGGTCTAAACAGAAGATTCAATGATTGACTGAAATTGATTGAAATGAAATGATTGACAGATGCACAGTATTGAGATAGACTTAACCCCTTGAGGCCCAGAACGTAATTTCCATTGTAATGTGGGTACCATTAGACAATTTTTAGTGAATATAAGCAATATTTTATAGATAGATCTGTTTAGTATCCTTGCCGACTAATTAATTTGGTATATTAAGTGACTTTTCCTAATTTTATGGCTAACAACAGACAATTTTTTTATAGCCAAGGAATGATCTGGGCGTGAAGGGGTTAATGTGCCCGGCTAGCCAAGTCAACCCCTCGCCAAAAGTCAAATACCTTCCCCTTGTTGTTTTCACTGTGTTTAACTCTTCCCTAATTGTCTAGTCCACTGAGTGGTTGACCATCATCAGCCAAAATCTCTTAAAATAATGAAGTAAAAATATTCATAAAATAATGGTACGTACGTAACTTTCACAGGCAAACTTTCCGGTATGACACAACTAGGCAAACACACATATGCACACACACACACACCCACCCACCCACCCACCCACCCACCCACTTTCCCATATATCACAACTAGGTAAATACATGCACACATCTCTGCAAAGCATTATGTAACTATAAACACTATAGGTTACCAGTCAACAACAGTCACAACCCCCCCTCCCCCTCCCTCCCTTGCAGTTCAGTCCAGATTTAGGAAAGACCAAGGAAAAAATAGGTTTACTAATAGGGCGGTAGAGGAGAGGAACAAACTCGGCAAGCCTGTGGTGAGTCCAAGGACAGTAGATATTTATAAGAAAAGGTTAGACCTATTAATGGATGGGGACAACAGATGGTGGGTGTTAGGGGCACAGGAGCTGCCTGGAGGAGGTCACCTGGCCTCTTGCAACCTCACTATGTTCTTATGTTCAATTAACCCCTTGAGTCTCAGAACGTAATTTTCATTGTAATTTGACTACCATTAGATGCTTTTAATGAATATCTGCAAGATTTTATAGATATGACCTGTTTATAGTATCCTTATCCACTAACTAATTTGGTAGATTTAGTTACTTTTTGTAATTTTATGGCTAACAACAGACAATTTCATATAGCAAAGGAAAGATCTGGGTGTGAAGGGGTTAACAACATCGTCACAACAGCCACTCACTCCCCTCCCCTCCCCTTACCCCCCCCTTGCAGTGTGGGTTCTGTGCCATGATGTACAGCCAGAAGTTCAACCTGATCAAGCACCTGGCCTCCAAGCACACCCGGGACCCTGACGGCCGGCCCCTCACCCAGCCCCTGCCCTGCCCCCACTGTGCCTTCACCTCCCTGGCTGACTACAAGCTCAAGGCACACATAGTAAGCATAGTACAGTGTTCAGTACCTCGCCACTCTGTATCAGCAGCTTCTCTCCTTGACTGGTGATGCCTCGTCCCCTCACAATACTTCCTTCAATCCATTGCTATCCACTAAACATGCATCCATCTGTTTCCTCTCTCATTCATGCATGTTAATACACCAACCTTCCTTCCTTCCTTCCTTCCTTCCTTCCTTCCTTCCTTCCTTCCTTCCTTCCTTCCTTCCTTCCTTCCTTCCTTCCTTCCTTCCTTCCTTCCTTCCATCCATCAATCCTTCCTTCCTTCCTTCCTTCCTCCCTCCTTCCATCCATCCCTTCCATCCATCCATCCATCCCTCCCTCCCTCCCTCCCTCCCTCCCTCCCTCCCTCCTTCCATCCATCCCTTCCATCCTTCCATCCATCCATCCATCCATCCCCACCCCCCCATCCATCCATCCATCCATCCATCCATCCATCCATCCATCCTCTTCCTCCATTCCTTCCTCCATTCCTTCCTTCCTCCTTCCTTCCTCCTTCCTTCCTTCCTTCCTTCCTTCCTTCCTTCCTCCTCCTCCTCCCTCCTTCCATCCATCCCTTCCACCCCATCCCTCTCCATCCATCCATCCATCCCATCCCTCCCCCTTCCATCCATCCCTCCATCCTTCCATCCCATCCATCCATCCACCCACCCACCATCCATCCATCCACCCATCCATCCATCCATCCACCCACCATCCATCCATCCACCACACCCACCCATCCATCCATCCACCCACACCATCCATCCACCCACCCATCCATCCATCCACCCATCCATCCATCCACCCACCCATCCATCCACCCACCCATCCATCCATCCACCCATCCATCCATCCACCCACCCATCCATCCATCCATCCCATCCACCCATCCATCCATCCACCCACCCATCCATCCATCCACCCATCCATCCATCCACCCACCCATCCATCCATCCACCCATCATCCATCCATCCATCCACCATCCAATCCATCCACCCATCCCATCCACCCCCCCATCCCATCCATCCATCCACCCATCCATCCATCCATCCACCCATCCATCCATCCATCCACCCATCCATCCACCCATCCATCCATCCATCTCCACCCATCCATCCATCCATCCATCCACCCACCCATCCATCCATCCACCCATCCACTCCCATCCACCCACCCATCCATCCATCCATCCACCCATCCATCCATCCACCCACCCATCCATCCATCCACCCACCCATCCATCCATCCACCCATCCATCCATCCACCCACCCATCCATCCATCCACCCATCCATCCATCCACCCATCCATCCATCCACCCATCCATCCACCCTCCATCCTCACCCACCTCCATCCACCACCATCATCCATCCACCCTCATCCATCCATCACCCTCATCCATCCACCCATCCATCCATCCACCCACCATCCATCCATCATCATCCACCCATCTCCATCCACCACCATTCCTACCCATCCATCCATCCACCCCCATCCCATCCCATCCATCTCCCTCATCCATCACCACCCTCCACCCATCCATCCATCCCCTCCATCATCCACCTCCCACCCATCCATCTTCCTCGTACCTGCCACCTGTATCAGCAGCTTGCTTACTCACTATGAGCATGCCCCACTAGAGGCCCTCACAATACCACTATACAGTTTATACCTATACACCATCAATAACAGTTATACTAATGAAACAACACTTCTACACTTATAAAGCCCTTCAATAAGCCTCCCTATCCATTTGCTATCCACTAAACATGCAGCCATCTGTTTCTTCTCTCATGCATGTATCCACTTCTCTGCATGTGATAGGATTCCCTTGTTTGATGCCCTGTGTGGCCTTGCTTACATGGCTATGAGGATGACAGCACAAGGTGGGGAGGAAGAGACAAAGAGAATGCTGTAAGTTGTAGGGATGAATGAAGGAGTGAAGGAAGGGTTACTAGGAGGAGGTAGATGGAGACAGGTGGCGTAACTCCTTCCTTCCTTCCTTCCTTCCTTCCTTCCTTCCTTCCTTCCTTCCTTCCTTCCTTCCTTCCTTCCTTCCTTCCTTCCTTCCTCTCTCCCTCCCTCCCTCCTTTCCTCCTCATCCTCCCTCTTCTCCTTCCCTCCACCTCCCTCCACTCCTTCCCTCCTCATCCTCCCTTCCTCATACTCCTCTTCTTCTTCCCTCCTCATCTCTCTTCCACCCCCTTCCTCTCTTCCCTCCTCCACCTCCCTCCCTCTCTCTTCTCCTCACACTCCCTCCCTCCACACAGATCCGCCGCCACACCCTCAACAAGCCCTTCAAGTGTGACCTCTGTCCCTACGCCACCACAGAGAAGAACGCACTCACCAAGCACACGCGCACGCACACCAAGGAAAGACCCTATGTGTGCGAGACCTGCGGCTTCCAGTGAGTTGTGTGTGTGTGTGTGTGTGTGTTTACCTATAGGCTATTTTTTTTAACAAGGCGAAAATTCCATTCTATCTTAATCCCTTCACACCCAGATCTTTCCTTTGCTATATAAAATTGTCTGTTGTGAGCCATAAAATTAAGAAAAGTCACTGAATATACTTGTCCACTAATTAGCTAGTGGACAAGGATACTAAACAGGTCATATCTATAAAATATTGCTTATAATCACTAAAAAATGGTCTAGTGGTACCCAAATTACAATGGAAATTACGTTCTGGGTCTCAAGGGGTTAAGGTCTCATGCTTAAAATTATGCCTATGTTTACCTGATAATATGGTTAACTATTATAAAATACAGCTGAAATTAAGAAGAAGCGCAGTATTCCCTTCTCCCGGCATCAAATATCAGGCAGTCAGCAGCAAGGGGGCAGGATTTTTTGCCTCATAAAACCCCAGAGTATGTATAGTTGTGATACAGGGGAAATGAGTTACACTGGTGGGGTCCCGTCTCCTTGTCTCATTGGGTCAATCTTAGCTTTAAAAACATGAATACTTTTGGCATCTATAATTTCACTGTCCAGGCTATTCCACATATCAATGTGCTGATGGGGAAAGCTGTAGTGTGTGTGTGCATGTGTGTGTGTGTGTGTGTGTGTGTGTGTTTAGCTAGAGGGCCTGAGCTGTACTCGCGTGGTCCTGTCTATGTATCTGTATTTATCTAGTTTTTCTATGAATTTATCCGCACTTTCTGCCACTGTCACCTCTTCTTCTGATCTGTTCCCGGCATCTGTACCTCTCAGGGGGAAACTACAGTGTCCGCAAAAAGTACTGGCCGGGCAACGCTAAACATTTTTATTTGGGTGGGTCGGCGTTGCGTGATGATTCTCTCCACAGCTCGCGTTTGATCTTACGTCTGGCACCGTCACAGGCTGTGAGAAGTATGTGGGGGTGACATGGTGGCATAAATGTCACACAGGTGCTCTCTGAGCTTCCACAGTAGGAGGAATGTTACACCCAGTTTCTCGTGGTGAATCCTCTATTTTCGCCCACAACTTTCTAGCCGCAGTATTTTTCAACTCAAGGCCTTAGGGTGGCTCCTACCAACTTATCCATAGAGGAAAAAGCACGAATTTTAGCCTGGAAAGCTGATAATGTCTCCACTCAAGAAATTGCAATGAGGACAGGGCGAGGAGAGAGGAATATCAGGCGTCTCGTGGTGGCCCCGCGGGACCCCCCACCTGACACTGTTCCATTACGTAAACTGTGTTCTGGAAGGCCAAAGAAGACTTGCCAGACCACAGATAGACTCCTGGAGTGAGAAGTATGAAGGACCTGCAGATCACTGCCAATGAACTCAAAATAAAACATCCATTATTGCTGGGAGAGGTTGCTGAACGGACGATGCAACACAGATTGCAGATGGCCCTCAACACAGGGGGTTAAGGGGGCGGCCAATACTTTTTGCGGACACTGTATACCTCCTTGTGTCATTCAAATGTCTTTCTCTTCTCAATCTTTCCTTGTGTAAGAAGTAACGGATTCAAACTGGAAAAGCGTAGATTTAAAATGGAAATAGGGAAAAACTGGTTCACAAATAGGGTGGTAAATGATTGGAAGGGACTCAGTCGTCAGGTGGTTAGTGCAGAGTCATTAGGGAGCTTTAAAAGGAGGCTAGATAATTTTATGGATGGGGATGAAAGGTGGATGTAGGTAGTGTTAAGTAACAGGAACTACCTTGTGTAGGTCTCACGGCCTCTTGTAGCTTCCTTATTTTCATATGTTCTTATGTGTCTCTGAAATCTAATCTCCAGCCTCTATCTTTCTATTTCCTCATGATAGCAATTCTTTTCTGTTAATTCCTTCCAAGTCATTTTATCAATTTATATATGTGCGTTTTTTATTTTTTTTTTTTATTTTTTTTTACATCACTAAGGACTGGCCAAGGGCACAACAAAAATGGACACAAAGCCCGCTTAGTTGCCAGTCCCTATAAAGAAGACAGTAAGAGAATAAAATAAAAAAGAGGGGTGAGCCAATTTAGTTCGGGAGGTGTCTTGTTACTCTTCTTTTGAAAAGATTTAAGTCATAGGAAAGTGGAAAAATAGAAACAGGAAGAGAGTTCCAGAGTTTACCAGTGAAAGGGATGAAAGAGTAAAGATACTGATTAACTCTTGCATTAGGAAGATGGACAGAATAGGGATGAGAATGAGTAGAAAGTCTTGTGCAGCGAGGCTGCGGGAAGGGGTGAGGCATGCAGTTAGCAAGTTCAGAAGAGCAGTGAGCATGAAAATAACGGTAGAAGAGAGCAAGAGAAGCAACATTGCGGCGGTGATTTAAAGATTGAAGACAGTCAGTCAGAGGAGAGGAGTTGATGAGACGAAAAGCTTTTGACTCAACCCTGTTTAGGAGAGCTGTATGAGTGGATCCCCCCAAACATGTGAGACATACTCCATACATGGGCGGATAAGGCCCCTGTAGAGAGCAAGCAATTGGGAGGGAGAAAAAAAAGGACGCAGATGCCACAGCACACCTAACTTCTTAGCAGCTGTTTTAGCAAGAGATGAGATGTGAGATTTCCAGTTCAGATTTTTAGTAAAGGATAGTCCTAGAATGTTCATTGTAGAAGAAGGAGACAGTTGAGTGTCATTGAAGAAGAGGGGATAGTTATCTGGTAGGTTTTGTCGAGTAGATAGGTGAAGAAATTGGGTTTTTGAGGCATTGAACAAAACAAGGTTTGCTTTGCCCCAATCAGAAATTATAGAAAGATCAGAAGTTAGGCGCTCGGTGGCATCTCTCCGTGAATCACTTAGTTCCTGTTGAGTTGGACGTCTAATAAACGACGTTGAAAAATGCAGGGTAGAATCATCAGCGTAGGAGTGGATAGGGCTTTGAGTTAGACTTATGTAGATCATTAATAAATAATAGAAAGAGAGTGGGTGATAGGACAGAACCCTGGGGAACACCACTATTGATAGACTTAGGAGAAGAACAATGTCCGTCTACAGTAGCTGCAATAGAACGGTTTGAAAGGAAACTTAAGATGAAGGTACAGAGAGAAGGATAGAAACCGAATGAGGGTAGTTTGGAAATTAAAGATTTGTGCCAGACTATCAAAAGCTTTTGATATGTCAAGGGCAACAGCAAAAGTTTCATCGAAACCCCTAAAGGAGGATGA
>JACEEZ010019399.1:855000-977500 GCA_016584305.1 Chionoecetes opilio
CATTCATGGCACTGCTATTGACAGGCATTCATGGCACTCCTATTGACAGGCATTCATGGCACTGCTATTGACAGGCATTCATGGCACTGCTATTGACAGGCATTCATGGCACTGCTATTGACAGGCTTTCACGGCACTGCTATTGACAGGCATTCATGGCACTGCTATTGACAGGCATTCATGGCACTGCTATTGACAGGCATTCATGGCACTGCTATTGACAGGCATTCATGGCACTGCTATTGACAGGCATTCATGGCACTGCTATTGACAGGCATTCACGGCACTGCTATTGACAGGCATTCACGGCACTCCTATTGACAGGCATTCACGGCATTCCTATTGACAGGCATTCATGGCACTGCTATTGACATGCATTCACGGCACTGCTATTGACAGGCATTCACGGCACTCCTATTGACAGGCATTCATGGCACTGCTATTGACAGGCTTTCACGGCACTGCTATTGACAGGCATTCACGGCACTGCTATTGACAGGCATTCATGGCACTGCTATTGACAGGCATTCATGGCACTGCTATTGACAGGCATTCATGGCACTGCTATTGACAGGCATTCATGGCACTGCTATTGACAGGCATTCATGGCACTGCTATTGACAGGCTTTCACGGCACTGCTATTGACAGGCATTCATGGCACTGCTATTGACAGGCATTCATGGCACTGCTATTGACAGGCATTCATGGCACTGCTATTGACAGGCATTCATGGCACTGCTATTGACAGGCATTCATGGCACTGCTATTGACAGGCATTCACGGCACTGCTATTGACAGGCATTCATGGCACTGCTATTGACAGGCATTCACGGCACTGCTATTGACAGGCATTCATGGCACTGCTATTGACAGGCATTCACGGCACTGCTATTGACAGGCATTCATGGCACTGCTATTGACAGGCATTCACGGCACTGCTATTGACAGGCATTCATGGCACTTTTCTCCCCCCACAGGCAAGGGCAAGAAGGGCAAGGAGAGCCAGGTGTCGCAGCTTTCCCCCAGCACCCTCAGGCCGCCCCAGGGTGCCAAGGAGGGGCAGGGGGTGGCACTCAAGCCAAGGGTACGTACCGTGGCACCCTCACAGGCACTCTCTCACCCTGTCTTTACTTAGGTTACAGATAATGTTCCCTTCATACACATGTACTGTTGTGTGTGTGTGTTTCTAGTCCTGTCTTGCTGCTTTATTTTTTTTTATTTTTTTTTTTATATATATTACAAAGGACTGGCCAAGGGAAAAAATATGAATTAGCAAAACACCTGCTTAGTTGCCAATCCCTATAAAGAAGACAGTAAGAGAATACAGAAATGGGGCGTGGGCCAATTTAGTTCATTTAGTTACTTTATAAGATGTCTTCATGCAGTATGTGAACCCTGACTGTCTGTATTAGATTATATTGACTGTCTTGTATTAGAGGTCTCCCCCTTGCATCCCTCTCCTCCAGTCTTGCGGATGTAGCACACACACCCTTCAATGCATCTTGCTCTCTGAAGACAATCTTTATATCCTATTTATACACTCCTGTAAAAATATCACACATGAACACAACACAAGTTTTAAGAATATATACATGAAAACATTGACCACCACTAACCAGCCAGAATGTAAACACACACCACTCACACTCATGGATACCTGTGCCTCAATGCCTCCTTAAGACCTTAACCCCATCCCTGTCTTCCCAGCCCTCCTTCATCTACTCATTATCTATGTATTATCTAGTTTATTTTCTCCTTAATCTCCTTAATCTATCCATTCAATCGCCTTACTCTCAGCACTGTACTCAGCTCCTTCAAGCTACTTTTTCTTGTCACCTCTTCACTGGACACTTCTGCCCGTATTCGTAGTCACATACCATCATTGTACGTGGTCATTGTTCACTTTTTGTCTTGTCCTAATTAAATCAATATGTCATGCCAGCTCTGTTGTGATTGCAATAGGAGTACTGTATGATTGCTCTAGTACTTTCCATGGCAGCTACAAGATCAAGTGAATAATTTTGACTGAGTAGAAATGGAACAAAATCATAGCAATTACCACGAGCAATCATGGTATGTGACTACGAATACGAGCATTCATCTCTCCATGTGATCCCAGTCATATATCTCAACATTCTCTGATCACACCCAACCAACACTTCCTCCAACTTCTTCGTCAAAGCCCGTGTCTCAGATCCATACAGCAACACTGATCTTATACGTGCCTCAAATACTCTTCTCAACTTACTCTGTGAGAAGACTGTAGTGGCCACATCCTCACAGTGTTTTCTCCCACTCCTCCCAGACTGCCTCCCAGGTGTGGTGTGTCCCTGAGGGCAGTCACAGCATGGAGGAGGAAGGTGGAGGCGACGTCAGGAGCAGCGGGAGTGGAGGTGGTGGTGGTGGTGCTGGTGCTGGTGGTGGTGGTGGTGATGGTGGTGGTGGTGGTGATGGTGGTGGTGATGGTGGTGGTGATGGTGGTGGTGGTGATGGTGGTGGAGCAGAAGAAAACAATAGTTGAGGCCAGGCAGTTATAGTTGTGGCAGATCAGCAGGACAAGAAAGTAGCAGTTGAGGCCAGGCAGTTATAGTTGGCAGATCAGCAGGACAAGAAAGTAGCAGTTGAGGCCAGGCAGTTATAGTTGGGCAGATCAGAGGACAAGAAAGTAGCAGTTGAGGCCAGGCAGTTATAGTTTGGCAGATCAGCAGGACAAGAAAGTAGCAGTTGAGGCCAGGCAGTTATAGTTGTGGCAGATCAGCAGGACAAGAAAGTAGCAGTTGAGGCCAGGCAGTATAGTGTGGCAGATCAGCAGGACAAGAAAGTAGCAGTTGAGGCCAGGCAGTTATAGTTGTGGCAGATCAGCAGGACAAGAAAGTAGCAGTTGAGGCCAGGCA
This sequence comes from Chionoecetes opilio, assembly GCA_016584305.1. NCBI lineage: Eukaryota > Metazoa > Arthropoda > Malacostraca > Decapoda > Majidae > Chionoecetes > Chionoecetes opilio. Next base: position 857,896 of record JACEEZ010019399.1, read on the forward strand.
GTTATAGTTGTGGCAGATCAGCAGGACAAGAAAGTAGCAGTTGAGGCCAGGCAGTTATAGTTGTGGCAGATCAGCAGGACAAGAAAGTAGCAGTTGAGGCCAGGCAGTTATAGTTGTGGCAGATCAGCAGGACAAGAAAGTAGCAGTTGAGGCCAGGCAGTTGTAGTTGTGGCAGATCGCAGGACAAGAAAGTAGCAGTTGAGGCCAGGCAGTTACAGTTGTGGCAGATCGGCAGGACAAGAAAGTAGCAGTTTGGGCCAGGCAGTTATAGTTGTGGCAGATCAGCAGGACAAGAAAGTAGCAGTTGTGGTGGCAGATCAGCAGGACAAGAAAGTAGCAGTTGAGGCCAGGCAGTTATAGTTGTGGGTGGCAGATCGGCAGGACAAGAAAGTAGCAGTTGAGGCCAGGCAGTTATAGTTGTGGCAGATCAGCAGGACAAGTAAAGTAGCAGTTGAGGCCAGGCAGTTATAGTTGTGGCAGATCAGCAGGACAAGAAAGTAGCAGTTGAGGCCAGGCAGTTATAGTTGTGGCAGATCAGCAGGACAAGAAAGTAGCAGTTGAGGCCAGGCAGTTATAGTTGTGGCAGATCAGCAGGACAAGAAAGTAGCAGTTGAGGCCAGGCAGTTATAGTTGTGGCAGATCAGCAGGACAAGAAAGTAGCAGTTGAGGCCAGGCAGTTATAGTTGTGGCAGATCGGCAGGACAAGAAAGTAGCAGTTGAGGCCAGGCAGTTATAGTTGTGGCAGATCGGCAGGACAAGAAAGTAGCAGTTGAGGCCAGGCAGTTATAGTTGTGGCAGATCGGCAGGACAAGAAAGTAGCAGTTGAGGCCAGGCAGTTATAGTTGTGGCAGATCAGCAGGACAAGAAAGTAGCAGTTGAGGCCAGGCAGTTATAGTTGTGGCAGATCAGCAGGACAAGAAAGTAGCAGTTGAGGCCAGGCAGTTATAGTTGTGGCAGATCAGCAGGACAAGAAAGTAGCAGTTGAGGCCAGGCAGTTATAGTTGTGGCAGATCAGCAGGACAAGAAAGTAGCAGTTGAGGCCAGGCAGTTATAGTTGTGGCAGATCAGCAGGACAAGAACGTAGCAGTTGGGGCCAGGCAGCTATAGTTGTGGTGGCAGATCGGCAGGACAAGAAAGTAGCAGTTGAGGCCAGGCAGTTATAGTTGTGGCAGATCAGCAGGACAAGAAAGTAGCAGTTGAGGCCAGGCAGTTATAGTTGTGGCAGATCAGCAGGACAAGAAAGTAGCAGTTGGGGCCAGGCAGTTATAGTTGTGGCAGATCAGCAGGACAAGAAAGTAGCAGTTGAGGCCAGGCAGTTATAGTTGTGGCAGACCGGGAGGTATCCGTCTGCCGTGTCCTGCCAGGCAGTAACAGGTCATTGGTGCACGATTGACCCTTTGTGACCCGTGTTGGGACTGTGTCTTAAATGGTGTTCACATACTAGTTTCTCCGCCTAGTTCGTACTGACGTGGCGGCGCTTTGTATAGTCAATAACCTTGTAGTTGGTACTTGCAAAGTGTCTAGATAGGATGAAAATCTTATCTCTTACATTCTAGTTTCATATGAGAGGAAGGGATGAGTGTGGCTGCAGGGGCTGTGTCAGGCGGTGTGTAGGGCTCTATCCTATAGCTCCCGGTGGTGCCAGGTGGCGAAATATTCTGAAAACTGCAACAATACTTCAGTTGGTGGACTTTACAATAGCCTTGCAGAGAATCACATATCCTAGTATGTACAGCAGCCTTGCAGTAAATCACCATTTTTAATATCATGAAAGTCTTGTTCCATCACATAAACTGATGCTTGAAAACTTGCAATGGAAAGGATTGTGTAAAGCCCCTGTCACACATCATGACTCAAGGGCCGACCACGTGTCCCATGCCTCCCAACTGGCACGATTCCTTGACAAGTCTGCTCTGCTCATGACTGCTTCACAACCGGTCATGACATCCTCAAGAATGCTACAAGACCGTGAGGCGACGGAGCTACGAATTTGAAATATAACATTTTTTTTGGTCAGCCACGAATGCAACACGAGTTGTGTTGCGTTCGGGGAATGCACTACGATCCCCCCACTACCCCTTCACGACCCCCCCACGACTGACCCATATCACTACTACTATTACCACCACTACTACTACTACCACTACTCGTATAATTATTTTTATTATTATTATTATTATTATTATTATTATTATTATTATTATTATTATTATTATTATCAGCGTTTTTTAATGTTTATTGTTGTTGATTATAATTTTTTTTAGATTTGGAGAGAGAGAGAAAGAGAGTCACGTCCCTGTATCATGTACACTCAAAAGGTGGAAATCATGTGGAAAGCAAACCAAACATGAGAGTCAGAAAGCAGACAAGTGTATGTGAGGTGGTGGCGTCCTCCCTCCCAGCGCCTGCCACAGTTATATGCTGGGTGTGCTGTGGCCATCTAGGGCAAGAACACAGTAAGCTGGTGGGCCTTGGTGGGAAAATATTACAAGGTCGTGATTCTTACAGGTTGTGATGATGGTGATGACTGTGTTGTTGTGATGATGGTGATGACTGTGTTGTGGTGATGATGGTGCTTAATGGTTTATAGAAAGGTCATGCAAATGTTTGGCTAAAGATATACCATGTAGGATGGGCAGCTAAAATATTGGAGTTCACAATTAATCCTTTATGGTAGAGGAGGGAGTTATATTCGTGATAGTTATACAGTGTAATAGTAAAGCTTGTGATGAAGCAGGGAGGGAGTGGGGAGTACAGGACACATGCACAGGCTGTGTATGTGTCTTACGATGAAGGGAATTAGACTGTTTGTATCAGTCCATTTATGCCCTGATGACGCCAAGCCATGTGTGGTGTGGTGGTAGTGGTGTGGCGTGGTGGTGTGGTGTGGTGTGGTGTGTGGTGTGGTGGTGCAAGATTTGCAGGTGATGGCATGACAACAAAGGGTGTAATGTTGAGCCTCATTGCCCAGGCCAGGGAAGGTCAGGCCCAGAGTGCAGGCCAGGACGCTCCCTGCCTGCATCTGCCACACACACACACATTTAGGTATTCAATTTAACAAATCCTGAAGCCTGTACAACCTCTGCTACTGTAGTGTTAGGGTTGGTGGTTCTGTGATGTACTTGTCTATTGACTGACATAAGTTGAGAATGTTGCACTGTACATGTGCCAAGATCCCAGAGTTTTAGTGGGACAACATTGCGGCAATGTTGGTGGGCGTTTGACTGTTGTCACATCACCCCGTGGCCTACAAGTTTACACTAAGTGATACCAAAGAATGTACGCTAATTTATTTATATAAATCCTTTGATAGATGTTTGACTTTCAGTAACCTGAGAGACATTATGCTTTGAAAATTTTGACATTTATCAAATATCTCTCAGTTCATTCACATACAGGTCACTGTGAACGTATTTCATAAAGCAATAGCCAGGAGTCCCATTTCCAACTATACTCTTTGCTTCTATAAAGGGAAGTAGTTACACAGCACTGGCCCTTCTCCTGCCTGCCAGCTGCCAGCCACCCCTCACACCCCGGCACACCAGCTTCACGCCGCCACCCACTGGCCCCTAGTGTGCCCACCACTAAGGTCGCCACCCTGGTGACTTGTAGCATCCTGGGCCTGACAAGTGTGCCCACCACTAAGGTCGCCACCCTGGTGACTTGTAGCATCCTGGGCCTGACAAGTGTGCCCACCACTAAGGTCGCCACCCTGGTGACTTGTAGCATCCTGGGCCTGACAAGTGTGCCCACCACTAAGGTCGCCACCCTGGTGACTTGTAGCCTCCTGGGCCTGACAAGTGTGCCCACCACTAAGGTCGCCACCCTGGTGACTTGTAGCATCCTGGGCCTGACAAGTGTGCCCACCACTAAGGTCGCCACCCTGGTGACTTGTAGCATCCTGGGCCTGACAAGTGTGCCCACCACTAAGGTCGCCACCCTGGTGACTTGTAGCATCCTGGGCCTGACGAGTGTCCCCAGCACTAAGATCGCCACCCTGGTGACTTGTAGCCTCCTGGGCCTGACAAGTGTGCCCACCACTAAGGTCGCCACCCTGGTGACTTGTAGCATCCTGGGCCTGACAAGTGTGCCCACCACTAAGATCGCCACCCTGGTGACTTGTAGCATCCTGGGCCTGACAAGTGTGCCCAGCACTAAGGTCGCCACCCTGGTGACTTGTAGCCTCTGGGCCTGACAAGTGTGCCCTTCACTAAGATCGCCACCCTGGTGGATTGTAGCCTCCTGGGCCTGACAAGTGTGCCCACCACTAAGGTCGCCACCCTGGTGACTTGTAGCATCCTGGGCCTGACAAGTGTGCCCACCACTAAGATCGCCACCCCTGGTGACTTGTAGCATCCTGGGCCTGACAAGTGTGCCCTTCACTAAGATCGCCACCCTGGGCTTGTAGCTCGGGCTGACAAGTGTGCTCACTAAGATCGCACCTGGTCTTGTAGCTCCTGGGCCTGACAAGTGTGCCCTTCACTAAGATCGCCACCCTGGTGACTTGTAGCATCTGGGCCTGACAAGTGTGCCCTTCACTAAGATCGCCACCCTGGTGACTTGTAGCTCCTGGGCCTGACAAGTGTGCCCCACTAAGATCGCCACCCTGGTGACTTGTAGCTCCTGGGCCTGACAAGTGTCCCCCACTAAGTTTCGCCCCCGGGTAAATTGTAGCACCCCGGGGCCTGAAAAGTGTCCCCCCACAAAAGGGATCCCCCACCCCTGGTGACTTGTAGCATCCTGGGCCTGACAGTTTTCCCCGCACTAAGATCGCCCCCCTGGGGCCCTTTGGGGGAAATCCGGGGCCTAAACCAAGTGGGGGCCCCCCTAAGTTGCCACCCTGGGGGACTTTTAGCATCCGGGGCCTGAAAAAAGTGTGCCCCCACAAAAATCCCCCCCTGGGCTTGTAGCATCCGGGGGGTTTGACAAGTCCCCCAAAAAAACAAAAAAAAAAAAAAACTTGTAAAAAAAAAAAAAAATGCCCCTTAAAAAAACAAAGAGGGGGCCCCCCTGGGTGAATTTTTGTTCACCCCCGGGGGCCGGGGAAAAAGGTTGTCCCCCTTCCCCACCCAAATTTGTGACCCTGGTGACTTTTAGCACCCGGGCCCTTAAACAATTTGGGGCCCCAAACCCTAATCGCCGCCCCTTTTGGGTAAATTGTACATCCTGGGCCCCGGGCAATTGTGCCCCCAAAAAAAGGGTTCCCCAAACCCTGGTGACTTTAGAATCCGGGGCCCTGAAAAGGTGGGGCCCCGCATTTAAAAATCGCCACCCGGGTTTGACTTGTAGCACCCTTTGGGCCTGACAATTTTGGCCCACCCCCCCCTTTAAGATGGGCCCCTTGGTACATTGAAACACCCCTGGCCCTACAAGGGGTGCCCACCACAAAGGGTCGCCACCCCTGGTGACTTGGGTAAGGGCAATCCGGGGCCCCTGCCAAGTGTGCCCAGAAACTAAGATCGCCACCCTGGTACTTGTACACCCTGGGCCTGAAAAGTTCCCCCGCAAAAAAGATCGCCCCCTGGGTTGCCCCTTTTTTTAGGGCATCCTGGGCCGGGCCAAGTGTCCCCCACAAAAGGTCCCCCACCCTGGTGACTTGTACCCATCCGGGGCCTAAACAATTTGCCCCCATAAGGTCGCCACCCTGGTGCCCTTGAAAGCACCCTGGGCCGGGACAAGTTGCCCCACTAAGGTTCGCCACCCTGGGGGACTTGTAGATTCCTGGGCCTGACAAGTTTTGCCCCCACAAAGGGTCGCCCCAACCCTGGGTAAAATTGAAAGCATCCTGGGGCCTGAAAAATTTCCCCCATTTAACAATCGCCACCCTGGTTTGAACCCCTTGGGGAGGGCACCCCTGGGCCTACAATTTGGTGCCCCACAAAAGGTCCCACCCCCCTGGTGACTTTTAGCATCCCGGGGCCTGAAAAAGTGTCCCCCACTAAAAATCGCCACCCGGGGTTACTTTAGCACCCGGGGCCCTGCAAAGTGTGCCCCAAAAAGATCGCCACCCGGGTTTACTTGTAGCATCCGGGGCCCAAACCCCAAGTGTCCCCCCAACCACAAAGGTCGCCACCCGGGTGCCTTTGTGAAACCCTTTGGGGCCCAAGGGGTGCCCACACAAAAGGGTCGCCCCCCCTGGTGCCCTTGGGTACCATCCTGGGCCCTGAAAACGTGTGCCCAAAATAAAAAATTCGCCCCCCTTTGGTGACTGTAGTTTCCGGGGCCCCGAAAAAGTTTTGCCCAGACCCAAAGATCGCCACCCTGGTTTTTTGGGACCCTCCCGGGGCCGGGACAAGGGGTCCCCCACTAAGATCCCCCACCCGGTGACTTGAAAACCCCTCCTGGGCCTGAAAGGTGTCCCCCACATTTAAAATGCCACCCTGGTAAACTTGTAGCACCCGGGGGCCTGACAAGTGTCCCCACCACTAAGTCCCCCACCCTGGTAAATTTGGTCGCCCTGGCCTGAAAAGGGTTGCCCCCACTAAAAATCCCCCACCCTGGTGAATTGTAGCATCCGGGGGCCTTTACAAGGGGTTCCCCCGCACAAAAAATCGCCACCCCTGGTGCCCTTGTAGCATCCTGGGCCTGACTTTTTGGGCCCATTTCACTAAAGGCCCCCGGGCCACCCTGGTGATTTTGTAGCTCCGGGGCCTAAACAATTTTCCCCCCCCAAAGGGTCGCCCCCCTGGTGACTTTTTAAGCATCCTGGGCCTGCCCAAGTGTCCCCCCACTGGGTCGCCACCCTGGTGACTTGTACTCCGGGGCCTGACAAGTTCCCCCCCCAAACCGCCCCCGGGGTGACTTTTTCCCCCTTCCGGGGCCCCTGACAAGGGGTGCCCCCCACAAAGATCGCCCCCCCCCGGGGTGACTTGTGGGCCACCCCTGGGCCTGAAAAAGTTGCCCCCCTAAAGGTGGGGGCCACCCTGGTGCCTTTACATTCCGGGGCCCTTTACAATGTCCCCCCAACTAAGATCGCCACCCGGGGTGACTTGTAGCCCTCCGGGGCCCTGAAAAGTGTCCCTTCACAAAATTCCGCCACCCGGGGGGAACCTTGGGTAGAAAATCCTGGGCCGGAAAAAGGGGTGCCCTTCACTAAGTCGGCCACCCTGGGGGACTTTTAAAGCATCCTGGGCCTGAAAAGGGGTCCCCACCACAAAGGTCCCCACCCTGGGGGACTTTTTAATCCTGGGCCTGCCCAAGGGGTGCCAACCCCCAAGACCCGCCCCCGGGGGGCCCTTTAGCATCCTGGGCCTGACAAGTGTGCCCCCACAAAGGCCCGCCCCCCCTGGTGACTTTAGCATCCTGGGCCTCCCAAGGGGTTCCCCCCACAAAGGTCCCCCCCCCCACCCTGGTGACTTGTAGCATCCTGGGCCTGACAAGTGTGCCCACCATAAGATGCCACCCTGGTGACTTGTAGCATCCGGGGCCCCTGACAAGTGTGCCCACCACTAAGATCGCCACCCTGGTGACTTGTAGCCCCCTGGTGACTTGTAGAATCCGGGCCTGACAAGTGTGCCCACCACTAAGGTAAAGGAAAAGGAAAGGAAGGAAAGAGAGAGAGAGAGAGAGAGAGATGGGAGGCGCCCTCGAGATGCACTGGAGGATGAATCACAACCAGCATTCATCGAAGTTTAGGCAAGAATAATTGGTATGAAGGAAATGTAGATGTATAGATGTATAGGGTACACGTAGCCTCACACGTACAGGTCCATGAAAGCATTAAACATCCGTGACGCACATCGTGAAATGGCTGTGTAGCAAATAGATATTCATCTAACATTTTCATAGCGCCCAACATTCCGCCCCCCCATCGATCCGCCCCCCCATCGCTTTTGCCTGTAGCGGCAGCTAAAGCTGCTGAGGGGTGGTTGAGGCTGGGGGAAACCTGATGCCCGCCCCCCGGGTGGGGCTGTGGCCGTACAGGCCCCAGGGGGGGAGATGAGGTAGTGGAGATTACCAACCCAGGGGGGGTCAGGACTGATAGAACAAACGGGGGGGGCAACCGCAGGGCAAAGAAGTGGCCCATACTGTGTATAGGGGACAGTATGGTGAAGAATGTTAGGCGACACGTGGCTATGAGAGACCAGAAGAGTGTGCTGGTTAGCCTGAGTGGCAAGGGTATGGAGGATGTTGTAAAGGAAAGGTGAGGGAGCAGGTGAATGGTGTACAGGAAGGGAATGGTGATAATGCAGGGAGGGGGGAACAGCCTTAGGAGATTAGGCCCCGAGCGACGGTGGGCAAGGTGATGGAGTGCCTTAAGGATATAAAGAAGGACAGGAAGAAATACGAGTGGCTGTGGTGGGAATCATGAGGCGACCTCGGGAAAATGCGGGTATAGGGGAAATGGGACGCGACACAAACAAGCGACCCCAAAGAGGGAGGTTTGTAAGAATGAAAGCAGAGTGCAGTAAGGATCCGGGACTATGGAGTAAGCTTCATAGACCTGGACGGTGCACTCCCACAGGAGGTCTTTGAGGGAGACAAAGTGCACCTAAAGGGAAGGAGAGAGGCGGATGTGTGGGAGAATGGCTTGAGTGGATAACGCGCGACTGAGGGGACTCTGCAAGTTGGGGGAAAAGAGGGTGACAAATGCGAATGATTTGACGTTGACAAAAAGGGAATGTGAGGATGGGCTGTGTGAATGTTAGAGGAGGGAATGTTGAAAAAATGGAAGACCTCAGCAGAGAAATGAATGAATGGAACTTTGACATAGTTGGTGTGACAGAAACACAAAATGAGAGAGAGATTGAACTTAGATCTGAGACTTACAGTATGATCGGCAAGGGTAGAAGTAGGCAGCAGAAAAAGGTGGCGGAGTGGGAGTACTTGTGAGGCAGGAAGCAGGTATAGATGTAGAGAAGCTAGATGTAGGAGGGTGTGAAATGGGTGAGGATATCATGGCAGCACGTTTGGAATATAAGGTGCAAAAGGGGAAAGAGAAAGGATCTTGGTGATAGTGTGTTACATGACAGTGGAAGGAACAGGAGCGAGAGCCGAGAATGAAAGGAAGTATAGAATTGTGCAAAGGTTTGTAAAACAGAATAGAAGTGAAATGTGATTGTGATGGGAGACATGAATGGTCACATTGGTGTGTTAGGAGAGGAAGTAAATGGAAATGGCCAATTGCTGCTTGACTTTGCGAGGAGAATGAATTAAAAATTTGAATGTGACCCTGGCTGAAGGAAGAGGACCTGGAGTGGAAGGGAGAATGAATCTGCCATTGACTTTATTTAGTGAACCCGGGAAGGCTAGAGAACGGGTGAGAAGTATGTGGGTGGATGAGAAAGGACAATCGACGTAGCGAGTGACCATAACGTCATGGTAATGGAGTATGGTGTTTGAAGGAAAAAAAAATGTGAACGTGAAAGAGGAGAGGAATGGACTTTGGGAAAAATTAGAGATGCAGACTGGGATTATTTCAGAGAATTTGGTGAGTAATGAGGACTGGAAGCTGGGAGAGAATGGTTTGAGGGCTGAGGGGAGGTGTGGATGAGATGAATGAGAGATTGTTAAGGAGCTTAACAAAGTGGCAGAAGAGAGCATAGGCAGAACAAGTAAGAGAGCAAATGGCAGGACAAAAAAGAGTTGGGGGAACAATGAGATCGACAAGGCCAGGAAAAAAAGGGAAAACAGTCAAATAGGAAGTGTAGGAGTCTGAGAAAGAATGGGTTCAAACAGTGAAGCTGAAAGAATAGAGTATGAAAGGGCATGGGAAGAGTATAAGATAAGAAAAAGGAGGTGAAATGCTTGGTGAGAAGGCAAGAGGAAGAAGAAGAAAAGTGATCAGAGAACTTAGGGAAAAAGGTGAGGAAGGGGGTGGGGAATGGTATAAGTTCTTGAGAGGGGGAAGAGAGTAAGCATACAGGAAATGTAGAAGAACTAGTGGTGAATGGCAGGTCACTAAGGGAGAAAAAGGAAATGGCCAGAGCTTAGAAGACTTCTGGAAAGATATTGGAGGGGTGAATGAGCCTGATAGTGACTTAGGGAACGTCACCTTAGGGAGGAAAATAGAGGAAATGATGGATGAAGAAATTAGAATGGATGAGATTGAAGGGATGTAAGAAAACGAAAAATGGAAAGGCCCCTGGAATGGACGGTATCCGAATGAATTGTATAGAGAGGGGGGTGAGGGAGTAATTGAGGGAATGCATGAGTTGTTTGGACATATATGGAGAGAGGAAAGGGTGCCTGGTGCCTGGAATGACAGTAGAGTGACCCCCATACATAAGGGAGGACACAAAAGGAGTGGAAGGAGATTAAAAATTACAGGCCAATAGCGGTATGTGACACGGTATGTAAGATTTTTTGTGGTGTACTGAATGAAAGACTAGGTTTAAGTTGTGGAAAGGGAAAAAAGGTGATGGGTGAAGAGCAGAATGGATTCAGAAAAAACAGGAGAGGTGAGGACAATATGTTTGTAGTGAATGAAAGTGATTGAGAGAACAAGGAAGGAGGGAAGAAAGAAATATCTAGCCTTCTAGATATTGAGAAAGCGTATGACAGAGTGGATAGGAATTTCTATGTAAAGGGTATTGGAGACGATTGGCATGAGTGGGGAAGGTTGTAAAATAATAAGCAGTATGTATGAAACACACAGGCCAAGTTCAGTATGGGTTTACCTCGAGACGGATGGGGAATATGGAGAGGAGTAAGACAGGGCTGGTCCTTTCTCCTCTACTTTTTGGTTTTATGTTGAGGAAATGGCAGTGGGGAGTGAAGCGTACAGGTCTGGGTGTGAAAATGGAGATGAAGTGTTTAGTTACTGATGTATGCAGATGATGTGGTGATCCTAGTGAAAACCACAATGAACTACAAGAGATGCTGAATGCTGTGACTGAGTATGGAAGGGACTTCAACGTTAGGCTCAGTAAGGGAGAAGAGGGCAGTGTTGGTGGTGAATGGGGATGACTCTGATGATGACAGGATTTGGATGGTGGGTGGGAATGAAAAAAAGAGAACGAAAGAGTACAAGTATCTGGGTATTTGGTTGGATGATAAAGGCTGTGAGAAAACTAAACATGAGAGGATAGCTAGAGCCAACCAGTGGGTTTGGAAGGCTAGGCAGTGTTGGGAAGATGTCGGGCCAACAAGTATGAATGGTGAGAGGACTATGGAAGGGTGTGGCAGTCCCTAGCATTTGTATGGCCCGGAAAAATGGTGTGGTCTAGGAAGGAGTTGGACAGATTGGAAGTAAAAACAGAACAAAGCGGCAGAATAGCATTAGGGGCCAATAGGTATGTGGCAGTGGAAGCGATTTGAGGAGACATGGGATGGAGCACGTTCAGAGAGAGGATAGCAAAGGCAGGGACTGAGGTACAGAGCTAGACTGCAACGAATGGATGACAGCAAATGGGCAAGCAAGGTTTTGGGGACTGGAATATGTATGGGAAGTGGATGAAGACTCAGTAAAAGTGGAAAGATGGACAGGTGAACTGGGAATGTTTGTGGACAGGAGTGATTGAGACATGGGAGTATGGCTGTATGCAAAAGGAAAAAAATAGGAGAGTGGAAAAAGAAAGGGAAAGAAGAATGGCTGAGGGGAATGAGTGAAAAATCAACACTGGAATGGTACAGGAGAAAGGACCAGCCACGGTAGGAAAGGTTCTATGATGGTGGCTATGGAGGGGACCACTCTTCAGAGCCAGGGACAAAGTCGCTGGAGGTAAATAGTCGTATGTACAGATGGAAGAATGATGGCAGCAAGGTGTGTGAGATTGTGTGACAGGAGTGGATGAAACCGTGGGGCACTTGATGCTGGAATGTAACGGTATGAGTTGCTAGAAAAACAGATGTTGGGTAGTGGTAGGAAAGGTGGAGGGAAGAATGGGGAGAGATGAGAGACAGGAGAGTGGAGATGGAGTACCTGCTGGGTTGTGTCTGAGTGGAGAGTGACAGTCGTGTGATTGGGGAGTGTTAAAAAGAATTCTTGGAGAACTCTTGGAGAGCAAGTAGGAGAGAGCATGAGAGGCAGGGGGCCCCTCAGTGATGGGGGACCCCGTATGAATGTGATGCAGAGAGAGGAAGGAGGGGAAAAAGAAATCCCTAGTTTTGCTTCCCCCTTTTGCTTCTCTCCCAACAGATTACATGTGTGGGAGAACGCCGGACCAAAGGCTTCACTGACAGCATCTGCTGGGTGACTCCCAAATCAAGATCAAGATCAAGATCAAGCCCTAAACATTTCAGTTTGATATCATGCAAGTCCATCTATAAGTTAGAAAACAATGCTAGGCCCTTTAAGACTCAAAACAAATTTGATATCGATGTGTAATACAGACAATCACGCTACTACTCTTTGCTGTGTCTTTAATAATGTCAACCTTAACGATATTCCTTGAGCCTCGGTTTAAGGCGGCGTCACACTAGCACTTTTTCCGTCTAGTTTTTTTCAGCGACTTTCTTCAAACTAACAATTTTCTGACTGCAAAGTCAGCAAGCCGTCACACACACAAAATCGTTCGCCTGCATCACCAGTCAGCTGTTGACTGTAAACAAACAATGGTTCTTGTGGTTTGTGGTTTAACCACTTTGTGGTTAAGATTATGTTTCATTAAAACCTATAATTTTAGTTATGTTTCATTAAAGCCTTTAAAGGGGTAGGTTATGTTTCATTAAAATATATAAGGTAAGGTTAGGTTTTTTTTTTTTTTTTTTTTTTTTTTTTTTTTTTTTTTTTTGGGGCAAAAAAAACTACCCTCCATTACAACACCCCTATTGTAGGCCAAGAAAAAAAGTCTTTGTCTCGGGAAAACGACCGCGAAAACTCTCGTCCATTATTACCGAGGGCTATAATTACGTGCCTTGTAATGCATTAAGTTGTAGTAGAACAATTTCTTTCATGACATCGTAAAAAAAAGTAAGCTGAAAGGCCTGTGGAGCCCGCCAACTTCTGCGGATTATGCACCAAAAAACATAGTTACCGAAAATAGGAAATGTAGGTACTTATTACTTCTATTGCCGTTTCTTTAGCTGTTGCTTTTCCCGTGCCTGTATGTTTGTTTTTTGTGCAATGAATTTTCTAAATTCAGATAAGTGAGGTTAAGTTTTGTTAGGTTAGGAGGCATTCATGATTCTTAACACCACTGTGTGTCAGGGTGTGTCTGGTGAGGTGACCCATGTAGCAAATCTTTTCCCACACTCTAAACATTCATAATTCTTAACACCACTGTGTGTCAGGGTGGGGTGTGGTGAGGTGACCCATTGTAGCAAATTCTTTTCCCACACTCTAAACATTCATTAATTCTTTTAAAACCACTGTGTGTCAGGGTGTGTATGGTGAGGTGACCCATTGTAGCAAATCTTTTCCCACACTCTAAACATTCATAATTCTTAACACCACCTGTGTGTCAGGGGTGTTTCGGTGAGTTGACTCTTTGAAGTAAATCTTTCCCACACTCTAGGCATTCATGATTCTTAAAAACCACTGTGTGTCAGGGTGTGTCTTTGGGGAGGTCACTCTTTGTAGTAAATCTTTTCCCACACTCTAAACATTCATAATTCTTAACACCACTGTTTTGTCAGGGTGGTTTTTGGTGAGGTGACCCATTGTAGCAAATCTTTTCCACACTCTAAACATTCATAATTCTTAACACCACTGGTGTGTCAGGGTGTGTAGGTGAGGTGACCCCCTTGTAGCAAATCTTTTTCCCACACTCTAAACATTCAAATTCTTAACAAACCACTGTGTGTCGGGTGTGTTCGGTGAAATTGACTCTTTGAAGTTAAATCTTTTCCCACACTCTAAATATTTATAATTCTTAACACCACTGTTTTGTCAGGTGTGTCTGGTTTAGTTCAGAAACGGGTTTTAAAACCTTTTCCCACACTCTAGGCATTCATGGTTCTTAACACCATTGTGTGTCAGGGTTGTGTCTGGTGAGGTCACTCTTTTGTAGTAATCTTTTCCCAACTCTAAACATTCATAAATTTTTAACACCACTGTGTGTCCCGGGTGTGTGGTGAGGTCACTCTTTGTAGTAAAACTTTTCCCACACTTAAACTTCATAATTCTTAACACCACTGTGTGTCAGGGTGTGTGTGGTGAGGTCACTCTTTGTAGTAACTCTTTTCCCACACTCTAAACATTCATAATTTTTTAACACCACTGTGTGTCAGGGTGTGTGAGGTGAGGTCACTCTTTGTAGTAAATCTTTTCCCACACTCTAGGCATTCATGATTCTTAACACCCTGTGTGTCAGGTTGTTTTGGTGAGCGGACTCTTTTCAGCAAATCTTGTCCCACCACTCAAACATCATAATTCTTAACACCACTGTGTGTCAGGGTGTGTTCGGTGAGTTGACTCTTTGTAGTAAATCTTTTCAATCGAGTCATGCGAGAGGACTGTTGGCTGGGGTTTTAGAAACCGGCTTTTAATGTATCTACATGTACAATAGTCACTGAAAATTTATAATACTTTTTAAACGTATTGAATTTAATTTGCAAAAACTTACTGATTTATATCGAATATCTTTAAAGTAATCACTATGGATTTTGATTTGACTAAGAAGTTGACTTCAACTTTGCAGACAAAGACGATCACCGAGCGACTGACTCAGACCTTGACTGATGCAGGACGGACTACTAGACGGAAAAAAGTGCTAGTGTGACGCCGCCTTAAGAGGTAATGAAGGTACGACAATTTTACTCCCGGCAACATATAAGAGCGGATTTTGGTGAGAGAAGCCGTCGTAAGAAGCCGGCTTCTTACGGCTTCTCTATCGTTTCGTGCCTCGCCAGAACGGCTGACATTGGTGTTCGAGCATCTGCCCCGCTCGGCGCTCACAGCTGATCATTGTAAACAAAACAACCACACTGACGAAAGTGTACCGTCGAATGAAAGCCATTAAAAGTTTTACGATAACTGGACTGACGATATTGTGAATGGATAACAAACACATCTCCTTAATTAATGTTTTTTTGTGCGCCATAAACCAAGGACTATAAAATAGGGCAAGGTTAAAAGAGGCGGGCACCTACCGGACATCATATGGGGATGGATGTGGTCTAGTTCCACGGTAGTGACTTATTTTTTCCATTAACTGATGCACTGATGGCACAAGGGTCAGTGATATGAGGGATTTCATTAACTGGCCAGTCATACTGCCCGCCAGTGCCCGGGATTTACGCTTTTGGTGGTTGGGCTGATTATATTCCCTTGCTGAAGATAGGGGGCTGTTGTTCATTCTTGGCTAATTTTTGCATTAAAATAAATCTCTCCTCTCGCCTCTCAGCTTAATGAATTACTGTATGGTATATGGCCGACCCCTCAACAAATATTTTCTCAAACTTTATTTTTAGCGTTTTAAAAACTGCCAAAATATTGCAGTAAACAGCTAATTGAGGAGCTAGAAAGAAGGATCACGTATCCTATAATTAAAGAGTTAAAGTGGTTTAACAATTAAAGACCGATATTTATGAAAAAGTTTCCCCCCGCGTTTATAGGCTGTCAATGGTTTCGCTTCCGGGAAGTGGTATTAGTTTCATTGTCCGGGAAAAAAGCCAGTACAAAACAAGGCAGCTAAAAGACCTTTATGTAGCAGAGCCAGAAAGGACAGAAGGTGCCAGACCCATACTGTCACAAAGGCCTTAACTATGGAAACAATTTGCCTTATTGCATCATAATTATGGAAGTCTACACTTTTAAGTCTTGACTTATAATTACTTTTGAATTGACCCAAAGTGAACTATTAATGTGTTTCCCATATCAAAAAGCAGCAGTTGCAGATGTAAGTAGTAGTTTAAAGAATATTTGAAGTGACTTTTAGTTTTATGTTTAATGTTCTAATAATTCCTTTTAATGTTGCGTTTGACTTTCTTTTTATGTATTTTTTTTTAATTTGTCGTGACTTTCAGAAGAGTTTCATTTTTAGTAATTATATTGCATAGAACATCTGTGATGTAAGTTTGATAGTAAAACCATGTTTCATGGAAATAAAGATATTTATTTATTTTTACTCCCCCTTCTCACTCTTCTCTCAGACAGTCTTCTCCTTCATCTTCGAGTCGGATAACACATTCATGAAACGGCACATACATACTGAAAATATACTTGGTTAAGGTTGCAGAATTAAACCCTTGCCATTGAAAGGAAAATAGAGACAGACAGCATTTATAGTGTTTGTTCAACATGACAATAGCATGTTCATAGTTTCATCCTAAATTCTTACCTGATATTTGCCCACCTTTATAGATAAACAGGGGAAATATACAAGAAATGCAAATAATTATATAAAAAAAGTATGTTATGAGTGATGTCCTGTATAGAAGTTTATAAGGACAAGTAAAAATTAATAATACAGAAGCAAATAATCCAACTATAAACTCAAAAATCAATTTTTTATTAAAACCTCAGAATTTAATGCACAAAAGGACCAGTGTAATACTGATTGGTCAGATAATTGCAACCAAAGTAGCAGTAAATACGATTAACATTCATATTCAACAAATACAAATTTCTCATGACTAGTTTCATAATTGTGTATTTCCTATATGCAGAAAACACGTCTTGATCCATAAACTAATCCTACTATGTCACCAAACCGAAGGATTAGGTATATACCACTTATGCTCTGTAGTACTTTCTCCAAAAGTTTAGTGTATTACACGGAACCTCGCTTTAGGACATTAATTACATAAAAAATATCTAGGCTTCAATACTTTTTCTGCCAGTCCGGATTGCGTTGCTTACCGGAATAAGTTCAGTATATGCGTTGTACGGTTCTGATTGCTTTTTAATTGCCCGTACTATTCGTGAGTATTGTGATGGCTGCATGTATGTAAGTATACGAACTTTCGTCAGATGTAACGGACAAAAGTTCACGATACACGGAATTTAGTCGGGAAATAGGGAACTTTCACCTCATATAACGACCACAATTTGTTATATGCGAAAAAAGTCGGATCACTCGGATAATTAGAATCACGCATACTTTCCCATATTGTTCGTCAAAGCGGAGGGTTTTAATGTAACCTCATTTAACACCATTAATTATAGTATGTCAACATACGAATCAGGTACCACCAAAAAAACCCATTAATCATTCTTCATAAACATACTAATTTAACCAAAAATATACAGAAAATACAAAATAAATATTCTATATTATATATAGGCCTATCATGGTAAATCTTTCAGAACAAGGGCCCAACCCCTATCTTCTTCTTTTATTAAGCTAACAAGCTGGGGACATGGGGGTTATCTGGGTTTTTGGGTGGGGGAGCACACACATAAGGGAAAAAATGGCCCTACAAAAAAATCCATAAAATAGGGAAATTTCCCTGGTTCATAGACTTTAATCGGGGCCATATTTCCCTATATATGTGTGCTCCCCCACCCAAAAACTCCGGTTTTCCAAACCGTGTCCCCAAGCTTGTTGGCTTATAAGAAGAAGAAGCTAGGGAGGTTTGAGCCTTTATCTAAAGATGACAAAATCTACAGACCTAACGAGCACCCCCCCTCGAGCCCATCGGGCTGGCACTAACCTTAACCTAACCTCAACCTTAACCTGAACAGACCTGAGCCAAACCTAACCCTTTACTGGACTTCGTTTTTCTCAAGAACCTGAATATTTACAAAAATCCGGCCATGCAGGCCAAAGTAAGGTCGGCACTCATGAAAATCTAAACAGATGTGGTAAGGACAGTAAGTATACACATAGAGCCAACAGTTGGGTCAGCTTACCGTGGAAGGCCTTGTTCTTAAGATTTTCCATCAAACGCAATCGCTAGTTCTTTCACCACAATACCTATCAGCACCTTCTACTATATAAACATAACATAATTTTTGTTATCATTTTTCCGTCAACAGTCAAATGGCAGCATAATTAAGATTATCTTGCAATGTTTTGTGGTGGAATTCGGATGATGGTGAAGGTTTATGGTACTCTCGTCCCCTTCGGCGAGAGTCCAACATTTCACGGTCCCGCAACCAAGGGTGAGAGATCTCTAAGAACCAAATGGGAGCATAATGAATTTCTTAAAGCAGCGAAAGAGTTTCCGGTCTGCTTTTGATAGCATAATTAGTAAAATTAGAAAAAAAGTCTTGTGTTTAATGTTAAAAGACTTCGAGAAAGTTATTTAAACAGACGAAGTTTCCTATCACCATGTCATTCCAGTTTAGGCTCTATTATGTGGTCCGATAGTTAAGCACGTGCTAACTGAAATGTACAAATGAGGGCTAAATTTGTGCCATTATTAATCAGCGAAATCAGCAAAAACTACTACGTCGCTGCTAGGGACTATCGTCAGGCCTGATAAAGACATGAACCTTCTTTCACTGTTTAAAGTTGTCCTGTGGTGTCATAACCTTGTATATCTTGTTCGTGGTTCCTTAAGGTATGTCCATGATTCTGAATGTACACTATGGTGTTTACTTGGTTATGTTATCTGTAATTACATGTATTTCTACGACGATACTCACTGTCTGAGAAATCTGCCCGTCCGCATATCTGTTGTTGATCTCGACGTCACGGCAACAAGCGGGAGAAGCCGTGGTAGCGAGCCCTGCTCTCGCTTCTTCCAGCTTTCTTCCGGCTTGCCCAGATGGGCGCCAATCCGTAAGAAGCCGGGCCTTCTTTAAAAGGCCCCACCATAAACAGAAAACGCAAGCTGCAAGAAGCCGGCTTCTTACGGCTTCTTCACCAAAATTCGCCTTAGAAAGGGCTTTGGCAGCGCTACAATCGTATTTTGTGATGGCAAGCAGAGGCGGAGCTTAAATAAGTATAATTCTGCTTTGTAATGTAGTCACAAAATATGCCTTATGTTGAATGTTCATTCAAAACACCTATTTCACAAAAAATAATTCATTTTTACGCTTTATTTCCGTAGAAACACGACTTTTGTAAAAAGCGCGGGGAAAAACCTGCAGCGAATTCCAGTCGCCGAGCGAAAATTACTAATGACGTCAGATGAGGTGTTTAAGAAGAACATAAGAAAATAAGGAAGCTACAAGAGG
Source organism: Chionoecetes opilio (assembly GCA_016584305.1). Taxonomy (NCBI): domain Eukaryota; kingdom Metazoa; phylum Arthropoda; class Malacostraca; order Decapoda; family Majidae; genus Chionoecetes; species Chionoecetes opilio. The sequence goes on from JACEEZ010019399.1 coordinate 876,845, forward strand.
CCGCGAGGCCTACACGTGGTAGTTCCTGTCACCTAACACTACCTACATCCACCTTTCATCCCCATCCATGAACTTATCCAGCTCCCCTTTAAAGCTCCCTAATGACTCCGCACTAACTACCTGTCTACTGAGACCATTCCACTCATTCACCACCCTATTTGTGAACCAGTTTTTCCCTATTTCCTTTCTAAATCTACGCTTTTCCAGCTTGAATCCGTTACTTCTTGTTCTACCCTGGTTAAAAGCCGTAAGAACTTTTCCTACCTCTCCTTTATTAAATCCCTTTATCCACTTAAAAACTTCTATCAGATCGCCCCTTACTCTGCGTCTCTCGAGTGAGTGTAATTTTAATAACTTCAATCTCCTCTCATAACTAAAGTTACGCATCCCTTGTATCATTTTGGTCATCCTTCTCTGCACTTTTTCTAACAACACTATATCCATCCTGTAATATGGAGACCAAAACTGAACTGCATAGTCTAGGTGAGGCCTGACTAGAGCCAGATAAAGCTTTAGAATAACTTCCGCACTTCTACTTTTAACACTTCTGGTAATGAATCCTAATACTCTATTAGCTCTATTTCTGGCCTCAATACATTGTTTCCTAGGTCGGAGGTCTGGGCTCACCCTCACTCCAAGATCTTTTTCACCTTCTGATCTTTTCAGCGATACATTGCTTATGGTGTATCTATTACCAGGGTTTTTTCTACCAACATTCATAACGCTACATTTATCAATATTAAATTCCATCTGCCATCTGACTGCCCACTCGTTAAGTTTATCTAAGTCTCCCTGCAATATGTTTACGTCAGACTGTGATCCAATAATCCTACCTAACTTAGTATCATCAGCAAACTTGCTGATATCACTGCTAATCCCACTATCCAAGTCGTTGATGTAAATCAAAAATAGTAATGGGCCCAAAACAGACCCTTGTGGAACTCCACTTGTCACCAGTCCCATTCAGATTTGGAACCATTAATTGTACCCTTTGTTGCCTATTACTTAGCCAAGCTCTGATCCAATGAAGAACCTTCCCATCTATACCATGAGCCCTAACCTTATTTAAGAGTCGCTCGTTGGTACTTTGTCAAATGCCTTACTAAAGTCCAATATATTATATCATAATCCTTATCATTATCTGCCGTCTCATAAATTTCCTATAAAAACTCAATAAATTGGTGAGACATGACCTACCCTTGGTGAATCCATGTTGTGAGTCATTGATCAAACTATGTTTATCTAAGTGCTCTCTAATGTTTTTTGCAATAATAGATTCCAATAATTTACCCACCACTGATGTTAGACTTACGGGTCGATAATTTGACTTTAGTCCTCTGTCTCCCTTCTTAAATATGGGAACAACATTTCCTTTCCTCCACAATAATGGCACATCGCCTATCTCAACCGATTTCCTAAAAATGTGCACTAACGACTCACTAACAACCTCCTTGCATTCCTTTAATACCCTGGGATACACTTCATCTGGTCCTGGCGATTTAAATGTTTTCATTTTTTCTATACCCTCCTATATACCCTCCTATACCTTTCTATACCTAATGGTTTCACCGAGAGAGAGAGAGAGAGAGAGAGAGAGAGAGAGAGGGGGGGGGGATGGAGTCCTTCAAGAATCTGACATTATTCACCCTACTTCATCTTTCTATAATTTCTGATTGGGGAAAAGCAAACCTTGTTTTGTTCAATGCCTCAAAAACCCAATTTCTTCACCTATCTACTCGACAAAACCTACAGGAGGTTTAGAAAAACTGACCCAACTATCATCTTCATGACACATTTCTGCATATCATAAGCAAGAAAAATATACGAAAACCTTTTTGTGTATTCTAAAAAATATAGCAAAAAGAAATAGTGTATAAACATTTTTCTCACTTTTTTGTCTTTAACTCGCTGCAATTTCCCGACCATTTCTCCCATTTAATTTTTGATCACATACTCGTAATCAGCTGACTTTCTTGGTTCTGATGGTATACGGTACATAGCAATGCAAAAATATCTAGATAGTGAAAACTGCCGATAACTTGAAGCATGTGTTTGGCGCTGACCCGTGAGTGACGGGCATGCCCGCCCAATATTAAACCTGCTGAATGTTGGCGGGCAGCGCCGACGGTTAAATTTTGCTCGTCGGCATCGTGTCCACACTGCCACTTTTGAGTGACGAACACTGTTCGACGGCAAGCGCCGACGGTGGTGAGTGGTAGTGTGGACGGGGCTTAAGAAATGAGAAAAATGTTTATACTTGAACACTGGCATCGGCGCTTCCCGTCGGCAAGCGCCGATGGCAAGCGCCGACGGTGGTGAGTGGTAGTGTGGACGGGGCTTAAAGCAAAAAGGGGAAGCAAAACTAGGAGTTTCATAAGCCCCGTCCACACTACCACTCACCACCGTCGGTGCTTGCCGTCGGTGCTTGCCTTAACAGATTACGTGCATAGGAGAACGCCGGACCAAAGGCTTCACCGACAGTTCTTGCCGCAGCGCCGCAACGCCGCTGGGTGACTCCCAACTCAAGCTCAAGCGCCAGGACATTGTTTGTTTTGTTTCCTTGTTTATTTGAAGGCAGGACCCTCACGGCACGCTGTCCTGCGCCTCCTCTGTGCCTTCCTGAAGAAGCTGATCACCTGTCACGCCTGGGATAGCCTCGCAGGACATCGCCAGGGCTCACAGGGTTCCTCAGGGGATCCTCGCAGCCCTAAACACCACCACGAAGGCCGAGGTCATCGTGCCAGGCGATGCGCGGGTCCTGAGCAACAAGCTGGTGAGTGTGCCGAGGGGGTGACCGTGGCGCGTGTACTGATGGCACACACACACACACACACACACATGACGGTTGCCGGTCAGAACGTCCACGGGTGAAAACGTCCACTTTACAAAACGCCCACGGGTGAGAACGTCCGGTCCACTCTCCTCCATAATTACCGAACGTCCATTCATATCCTTCTAACCTAACCTAACCTAATCTAACCTAACCTAACCTAACCTAACCTAACCTAACCTAAACTAAACTAAACTAAACTAAACTAAACTAAACTAAACTAACCCTGTGGACATTATGACACGTGGACGTTATGGCTATTCTGAACCATGGACGTTTTGACCCGTGGACGTTCTGACTGGCTACCGTCTCCGTGGCCGTGGCGAGGGGGGGGGGGGTAATTGAAGGTAGTATTCCAGAGGAACACTGAATTCATTTTGGTGGACGAAACTATTTTTTTCTGGTGAGTTTTGAATTAATATTTTAACCGTTTACTGTCGCAAATCTTTTTTGGGTTTATACTAGGACCAAAATTCCCTACACAATTGGGAGTGTGGTTTTTGTTCACCTTATTGGATTCTAAGAAACATTCTCTATGATCTTCCGTCGCAAATCACTACTTCCGAAGATATAGGATATTTTTAATAGGAAGGAGTGTACATATGAGATATGAAAATTAAACTAACCTAACCCCACATTTTGACTCACTTATCTAACCTAACCCCACGTTTTAACCTAACTAAAGCCAAATGCTCATTAAAAAGTGTCCGCAGCAAGGGAAGAACAGAGGCGATGCAGGTCACAAGAGGAAGAAGAGTGAGGCGGACATAAACACTTGTCTCCCGCCTCTCTATTAACAACATGTCATTATCTCCAAAAGTAATGATTTGCAACAGAAGCTCATAAAGAGAATGTTTCCTAGAATCCAATAAGGTAAACAGAAATCACACTCCCAATTGTGTAGGGAATTTCGGTCCTAGTGTTAAATAATAGTTTATTTTTTTTATTTTTTTATTTTTTATATATATATATATATATATATATATATATATATATATATATATATATATATATATATATATATATATATATATATAGTTACGGTAGGTAAAGGTTACTTTTTCGTTTTCTTTTTTTGTTAGGTAGTGCCGACCGGGGTAATTTGGTCCTGGTTTTGACAAACTTTGATCTAGTTTCCATATCTATTGAAATAAACAAACAAAAAGTTAATACAATCATAGGAGGGTCACTACCTATATGTCATTAAAGTTTGAACAAATTTCCATTATAGCTCTGTTAGCAATACACTGCGAAGTGCGGACCGCATTGTTACGCTAAATGGGGTAAATCGGACCTAACTCTGGGGTAAATTGGTCATATATATATATATATATATATATATATATATATATATATATATATATATATATAAAAAAAAAAATTCTTAACAATTTGACAAACCTCCAAAAACTTAAACAACATGTCATACCATGCCCATGGACACTATCAAACATTCTGTGAGCTGTTCTTCACATTCTCTGGGGAGGCGGAAAAGATGACCAACACGCACACGTTTGTGTTCCAGTCTTTGAGTTCCTAGTCTTTCTTCTTTTTCTAGGTCTATGTTACTTTTTCTTTTATAATTTCTAAGCATTGTTACTTAATTTAGTAATACTTTACACTAGGGCCAGAATTCCCTACACAATTGGGAGTATGGTTTCTGTTTACCTTATTGGATTCTAGGAAACATTCTCTCCATGAGCTTCCGTCACAAAGCACTTCTTTCTGAGATATAAGATGTTTTTAATAGGAAGGAGATCCGAGTGTATAGGAGATATGAAAATTAAACTAACCTAACCCCACCTTTTGACTCACTAACCTAACCTAACACACGCTTTAACCTCCAAACTAATGTCAAATCTGCATTAAAAAAGTGTCCGCGGCAAGGGAAGAACAGAGGCGATGCAGGTCACAAGAGGAAGAAGAGTAAGGCGCACGTAAACACTTGGCTCTCGCCTCCCTATGAACATGTCATTATCTTCGAAAGTAATGATTTGCGACGGAAACTCATAGAGAAAATGTTTCCTAGAATTAAATAAGGTAAACAGAACCACACTCCCAATTGTGTAGGGAATTTCGGTCCTAATGTAAATAATACCGTTAGGTTACGTAATCAATGCCCATGTTAGGTTAGTTAACTAGCAGGGAGGTATGGGTGGGCATAGCCCCCGAGTTATGTCAGGAGAGTATTGGTTTATAGGAAGTATTGGTTGAAACTGCACATTTACCGTATCCATTAAGGTAAACAGAAATCATTCTCCCAATTGTGTAGAGAATTCTGGTCCTTGAGTAAAAATTTACCCTTATTAATATACCAGCACCCTTAAACTAATTCCATATTAGCATGCAACAATCTGAAACAAAAGAAACTAGTGCAAATAAGCAGTTAATCCTCATCGTGATATGCCGTGTGGGGTACATTACACTGGGTCCAATTTACCCCGCGAGTGTTTTTGTCACCGGGGTAAATACGGACCCAAACTGAGCATTGATCATACGAAAATGAGACAAGATAGAGCATTTTTTATATTTTCATGTTAAAGTAGAGGAAAAACACTATATATACGCTTATTTACAAGAATGTACTCCGTCTCGTATTTGAATCCCATGAAAGTTCGCCAAATCAGCTGATTTTGTAAACAAACTTTGCCGCAACTTTTTTTTGCTGTCATTTTACTCATTTTCTATTTTGGTTTCTGGGTTCAGTTACATATCGATATTTATATTCATATTAATACTAGAAATGTTAAAATGGTTGTTTTACTACATGGGATATTCAAAACTGTTACACTCTTATTTATATTGAAACAAACACCAAAGCAAAAATGGCGGTCCGAATAGAACCGGTCCGTTGGAAGGACCAAATTACCCCGGTCGGCACTATAGGTTCGGTTAGGTTCAATTTGTTTATTTTTGTTATTTTTGCAAAAAAAAAAAAAAAATAGATTTGCGACAGAAACGGTTCGCAGATTAATTCAAAACGCATCAAAACTCACCAGAAAAAAATGGTTTCGTTCACCAAATGAATGTGTTCATGTAAGTGTTCATCTCGATTTTACTGTATTGAAGGTACCGGTGAGGTACAGCAACTGTCACGTGTAGGTCACGGCCTCTTGAAGCTCATGTTCTTACCGGGAACTCTCGTCTACCGGAATTCTCGTTGCCGTCGACGAGTGTTCCAATTTTTCACGTTGACGTGTGTTCCTATTTTCGGTAAAACTGCAGTTTAGTACAATACTCTGTATTGATCAATACTCTCCTGACATAACTGGGAGGACTGCGCCTCCCCAGACTCCCCTGCTAGTTAACTAACCGGGTCATTCCATGCCAAGTGGTCCAATTTTAGAAATCTGCCCCACCTCACCACCTCAGATTTTGATGAAATTCGGTATACAAGTTGGTACTTGGCCAAAATGAACGTGTGCAAAATTTTAGCTCTGTAGGTGGTATAGTTCCTGAGATACAGTACCCCCATTTTTCCCCCAAACAATGGCCTGAGGAACGGCCCTTACACGAAGGCGTTTTTAGGAGGCCTTTACTCAGTGGCTATGTGCTTTGTAGTGCTGAAAATGACAATACCCATCTAAATTTTCGCAAGGATTTCAAAAATTAAATTGGTTTTGGCCTAGGTGGCTTAGTTTTTGCACAAACTGAGATTTAAAACAGGAAAAAATTACCGGTGACACTGACCTGTGTCACACTCATGAGCCTATATCTCCTGAACATGGTGGTTGTATAAACCAGAATTTTTTCCCTGGAATGGCATATAACTTTTTAGCTTGTGGGCCAAATAAGAAGTTTTTCTGTCAAATTGTCTCTGCATTAGAGTCCATCAAAGTTGGCCTCGGACTGAAAAATGCAAAAAATGCCCTATGTTTAGTCATCTATTTGACCATCACACCAGTTTCTGATCCTCTTTTGCTTGGTATCGTTGGAAAGAGCATGTCAGGAAGCCTTAGAGACCAAAAAATCTTTTTGGTGTCTAAGCTGCTTCTGGGTCAAATTCTGCCTTGAATTTGCCCCATTTTTGGCCTTTCAGAAATTAGGGTGGGTTTTTTGTTAATGTGTAATGCATCAGACAACATTCAAATCTACCCAGCCAAGATGGTACTTGTAATCCTGCGTTGGTCCATGGTGACTGTGCCACTACCAATTCTGTTCTTTGTGAGAGCTGGTCACATAATTGGTATCCCCATCGCCTAGGGGCCACGCCCGATAGCTGTGCAGGTCCAGCCACGGGCCATCCCACCCACCTCTTTTCTCCAGTTGTGCATGCTGTTCCAGTGTTGGGTTTCTTCTCCAAGGTTCCCAAACCCATTGTGGGTTTCTTCTCCAAGGTTTCCAAGCCTTTTGTGGGTTTCTTTATGGTTCCCAAGCCATAGTCAGTTTTCTTCTAAGCAGTGAACTTTGCCTGCACATCCTGGATTCCAGAATGTCACATTCTGTGCATTGTTCCTGCACCAACAGCTTCGAAACTGGGAAGGAATTATAGTTTGCCAGATGCTGTTGTGCAGGATGTGCAGGCAAAGTTCACTTAGCACTGCCATAGTATATGCCATAGTTCATGCTTAGCACTGCCATAGTATATGCCATAGTTCATGCTTAGCACTGCCATAGTATATGCCATAGTTCATGCTTAGCACTGCCATAGTATATGCCATAGTTCATGCTTAGCACTGCCATAGTATATGCCATAGTTCATGCTTAGCACTGCCATAGTATATGCCATAGTTCATGCTTAGCACTGCCATAGTATTGATATTTTGTTTTATTGGTAAATTTTTCCACTAGGACCGAAATTCCCTACACAATTGGGAGTGGTCTCTGTTCACCTTATTGGATTCTAAGAAACATTCTCTCTGAGCTTCCGTCACAAATCACTACTTTTAGAGAAGAGATATAAGATGTTTTTAATAAGGAGTGATTAGGAGATAAGAAAATTAAACTAACCTAACCCCACCTTTTGCCTCACTAACCTAACCTAATCCCACGCTTCAACCTCCTAACTAAAGCCAACTCTGCATTAAAAAAGTGTCCGCGGCAAGGGAAGAACAGAGGCGATGCAGGTCACAAGAGGAAGAAGAGTGAGAGGCACGTAAAAACTTGTCTCTCGCCTCCCTATGAACAACATGTCATTATCTCCAAAAGTAATGATTTGCGACAGAAGCTCATTGAGAGAATGTTTCCTAGAATCCAATAAGGTAAACAGAAACCACACTCCCAATTGTGTAGGAAATTTTGGTCCTAGTGTAAAACAATACCGTTTTATTTATTTTTTATATCTGTTACTAAACCAAACCCCACCTCTAACCTAACATAACCTAATCTGATTTAACCTAAATTAACCTTTTCTTGCTGAAATAACGGTAGATTTTTGGTAGTATATGTAACGCCATTATTATTGAATTGCACCATGGGAAATGGGTTTCAAAATACTCCAAATGAAGAAATCTACACAATGATGTAGGTAAGAATCCCAGGACTTTTGAAAGCCCACTACCGAAATAATACCATTTTTTTTATTGCCGGCGTGTTTTGTAGGGGTTAGAAATACTGCCAATGGTCAGATCTACAAGTTGAGGGCGATTATAACTAGTACGTGCCTTTTACATGCATTAAACTGCAGTAGAACCCTATTTTTGATAATTGGTACTTTTAACCAGGTATTGAGTAAGAAGTTGAAATGGTATTATTTCGGTACTAGTGGGCTTTCAAAAGTCCTGGGATTCTTACCAACATCATGGTGTAGATTTTTTTATTCATGAGTATTTTGAAGCCCCAATTTGCCCCACCCAATAACAATTAAATAATGGCGATCTACTATTACCTCACCTCACCAGTAACCTCCTAGCGAAACAAGGGTCGGAAAGGACTAAAAATGTTCAAGGTTAGGTTAATAATGTTTTTAGGGGGGTCGTTTAGAGTGGGAGGGGGCATCTCCCCCTATGTACAATTACGTTCTAGACCTATCTGAAGGGATCTGTGAAAGTCTGAAGGAAAATAAACACTAATTAGGTTGGGAAAAAACTCTAGAATTTTACCCTAGTCTTTTCCCATGTATTTTGTTGTGTTAAGAATGATGGTCACACCTAAAATTGTCAGAAATGCCAAAATTTCCGTTATCCCCCTCCTGTTTCCACTTGACATTTCATCCAGAAGTGGTTAGGATCGGGTTAGGCAACGTTAGACGTGAGATTTTATTTAGTTGCAAATGATGAGTTGATTTGTTGTCAATTGATCTGGCACTCATTTTTGGTGGAATTCTTGATTTATTTTCAGTTGTGGCCGCCCCGCCCCTCCTGGCCCGCCCCGCCCCCCTCCTGGCACCGCCGCCCGCCCCCACCCCAACCTCCGCGCACATCCGCTCCTCCATGGTATTGATAAGCAGTTTTTTTTTTCTTAAGATCTTGAGATTTTTCTGGTTCTAAATCAAACCCCACGTCTAACATAACCTTGTTGGTACTCTCTCTCGTCTACCAAAATTCTCGTCCCGGCACAAACCGAGAACTCTCACCGACGCGGAAATGTTCACCGACAGCTCCACGTGTTATAGATGAAAAGGAAAAATAAAGGCATTTTGGCTTTATTGGACACATGTTTCGAGACTTATTATTCTATTAGTTGATGTTTAGAATTACTCTGCTCTTGTTTTGGTGTAATGAATTATTTCTTTAGAGCGCTAGCATGATGGGACTTAAGAATTTGATTTGGGGCCTGAGCAGATTTGATTTGATTTGGGGCCCCCTCCCATATTATGAACACAATCACTGCTTGATATTCACTACTGCAACTAACACTTTTCATTTAGTACTATGTATTTGTGTTGCATAGTTCACATGAAATATTCAAGCTTAGTCAGTATGTACAATGTCAAATTACAGTACCTCGCTGCACGACTCGTATATAACTCGGCTTTACAAACTTTTCGCGTACGATATGCGGATTTACCGAAAAATTGGTAATGCGGTTGGCTAGGTGGTGGGCCGGCACTGAAAACAAGCGTGTGCAGCTTGATCAGTCAGGCTTGCGGCGATGAAAACACTCCAGTCCTCCGTGCCTCACCACGTTGCCTGCCTCCCGGGCCTCACACGTTGCCTGCCTCCGGCCTAACACTTGCTCCTCCTGCCTCACCACGTTGCCTGCCTCCCGGGCTCACCGAAATTGCTGCCTCCCGTGCGTCACAGTTGCCTGCCTCCGGGGCTCACACGTGCTGCCTCCGGGCCTACCACGTGCTGCTCCGGCCTCACCACTGCCGCCTCCGTGCCTCCCAGTTGCTTGCCTCCGGCCCACCACGTTGCTACCCCCGTGCTCACACGTGCTCCTCCCGTGCCTCACCACGTTGCCTGCCTCCGTGCCTCACCACGTTGCCTGCCTCCCGTGCCTCACCACGTTGCCTGCCTCCCGTGCCTCACCACGTTGCCTGCCTCCCGGCCTCACCACGTTGCCTGCCTCCCGGGCCTCACCACGTTGCCTGCCTCCCGGGCCTCACCACGTTGCCTGCCTCCCGGGCCTCACCATGTATTGTTTTAATTGCCCTGTATGTGTAGTATTTGTGATGGCTGCATGTACATAAGTATACAAACTCATCTAATGTAACAAACAAAGTTCATTATACACAGAAATGGTCAGAAATAGCAAACTTTCACCTCATATAATGAACAAACTTTGTTACATGGGCAAAGTTTGGATCCCTCGGATATAGCGAACTATCGGATATAACGTCACCCCCTTCCCCCCAATTGGTTCATTATTGTGAGGGTTTACTGTATTGTATTAGTCTGCAGTTTTACAGTGTTATAGGGACAAGCAAAAAATGTGGTGTCCGGTAATGAAATACCGTATTTTACGGCTTATAAGAGGCTGGATCTTGGAAGACGCTCCCTGATTTTGGAAAGAAAAAAAATATATATAAATATAAATTCCAGGACTTGTGATACGTGTGACAATCAATCAATCAATCATTGGGGGCATACGCCGGGGGTGCGTCGCCCCGCCCACCCTACGACGCCACTCCCGGGGGTCACCACGCGCGAGTTCCCATGCAGGCTCCTTTCCCATACCAAGCAGCTCTTGACAAGAAACATCAACTTGCCCCAGCCACGAGCCTTGTGGGCGCCCCCTTGGCCTCCTCCACGCCGGATTGTCTCTTACAGATACAACCCGATGGGAAGGATCGGTTTCAGGGTAGCGTGCCACATGCCCATATAGCCGAAGTTGGCGCTGACGGACTATGCAGGTAATAGGCCTCGATTCAGTCTCACGGTGCAATCGCTGATTTGACACGTAATCATCCCAGTGATACCCCATGATTCTGCGAAGACACTTATTACCAAAGGCATTGATTCGTCTCTTCAAGTCACTATTTAGTGTCCATGTCTCACAACCATAGAGTAAGACAGGGATCACAAGCGACTTGAAGATCCGGATCTTTGTCCTCCTGCACAGGTACCGACAACGCCAAATACTCCCGCTGAGCGAGTCCATAACACCGTGGGCTATGCCAATCCGCCGTAAGGCTTCTTGACGTGACCCGCCGTCATTATGGACTGCGCTACCAAGGTATGCAAAACTTTCCAATATCTCAATGTCCTCGCCACACGCATGAACAGACTGTACTGCTTCATCTAGTAAGTCTCCAAACACCTGGACCTTGGTCTTGAGCCAGGAGACCTGAAGTCCCAAAGGCTTTGCCTCCTCGTGCAGCGCCTCGAGAGCCATCACCAGGACCTCCAGCGACTCAGCAAAGATTACTGCATCATCGGCAAAAACAAGATCAGTGATCTTGGTGTTGCCGACGGATGCTCCACAATCACTTTGATCTACAACCTTGTCCAATACCCAGTCCATACAAGCGTTGAAAAGTGATGGGGCAAGGACGCACCCTTGCCTCACTCCTGTATTCACAGGAAAGAAGCTGGATACACCTGCCCCACACTTCACAGCACTCTCAGTCCCAGAATACAGACCAGTTCGTGTACAGACGTGTGACAGCCTGGTGGTAAATGCTGCATCAACACTAGCAGACGATAGGTGGTGTTATTGACGCCAATCTGCCGAGGCGGAAGTTGCCGCGGAACGGCTCCCGCCAGTCTTGGTGGCAGACTCATATAGTCTTAGCTTGTGATACGTGTGACAGCCTGGTGGTAAATGATACTTCAACACTAGAAAACGATAGGTGGTGCTGTTGGTGCCAATCTGCCGAGGTGAAAGTTGCCGCGGAACGGCTCCCGCCAGTCTTGGCAGCAGTTTTATTCCAACATTCGTCTTGGAAGACACATGAGTATTTTTCAGGGTATTTTTCAGGAAAAACAGTGCGTCTTATAAGCCGTAAAATACGGTACCTCTTATTCTTCCTTTTCATCTATTACAAGGGGAACTGTCGTCGAAAATATCCATGTTGACGAGTGTTGTTCCGTGGACGAGGGTTCTCCCCGGTTGGAGTTTTGGCGAGAATCCCGGTCGACAACAGTACCCTAAACCTATTAAATACCTAGCGCTTTCCATGAAAAAGGACTGCCATAGTCATTCAAAACACGTCAAAATGTGTCAGAATAAAATAGTTTTGTCTAAAATACAGGTCGGTTAGTCTTCCAAATTTTAGCGGCAAGACGTGGGCTTGGCCTTGGAGCCTTTACCTCTTATCACTGACAGTTATTGTGGGGTTGGTATTCTCATTCCCTGGTCTGATTAATGGGGGTTTGCTCTAAGGCATTTTCCTCATTGTAATAGTTTTTAACTCTTTCATTGCACAAGCCGTCAGATGCGGTGACACCCCTGTGCGCGCTCACCCGCTCAAAATTTCCTCATCTTTCCTTTTGGGGTTGATAAATGGGTACCTGTGGAAACCTGGGGAAGGTGATTGTGGTAATCTACGCGGATGTCACACTAGCCCTGTGTCCCGGGGTAGCACAGGCTCAAGGGCTAATGCCGCGGAGATGAGCACCGAGGCCATGCGCAGCATAGCGTATGCTCCCATCTTTAACTTTAGCCAGGAGGAGGCCAGTTTCCTATACGTACAGTGAAAAGTGTTTGGCAGCCATGATGGCCAACGCCGTGCAGTTAGAATTCCTAACCGAACCTAGATAACCTGAAGTAAACCTAACCTAAACCTGATGTAAACCTAATCTACAGCAGGTCTATCTTAAATAACCTGGCTTGTATAGGCTGGGGCATTACTGCTAGGGCACCACCAATATCTTGGTTAGTATACATTCCTGATTGAAATGGTATTGAGAAACTTGTTTCTATTGCATATCACACACTAAAATATTTGTACTGTAAATATGAAAATGTTTCTATTGCATATCACACTAAAATATTTGTACTGTAGATATAAAAATATCTAATTTTGGTTTCTTAGCATCCCACAAATTTATTGACAACTATTGTTGGTAATTAAGGAAGAGAACTGGGCTCTCTTTCCCGGCCTTAATACTGTCTGTGTTGTCTGTGTTTCTGCTCCAGCGTGTGCCTACCAAGACACTATTAGCTTCCCCAAACCAAAAATAAAACACTTTATGTTCATATACTAGTTAGTGGCTGGGTTTGGTTAAGTTATTTGTAGGTTACATTTAGGTCAAGTTTTGCTGAGATGTGTTCCAGCAGTGCTGCTCGGCTGCCCTGTGACTGCCCACACCCACACTGCCCACACGCGCACTGCCCACACCCACACTGCAAACACCCGCACTGCCCACACCCACACTGCCCACACCCGCACTGCCCACACCCACACTGCAAACACCCGCACTGCCCACACCCACACTGCCCACACCCGCACTGCCCACACCCACACTGCCCACACCCGCACTGCCCACACCCGCACTGCCCACACCCGCACTGCCCACACCCGCACTGCCCACACCCACTGCCCACACCACACTGCCCACACCCGCACTGCCACACCCGCACTGCCCACACCCACACTGCTCACACCCGCACTGCCCACACCCACACTGCCACACCCACCACGTGCCCACACCCACACTGCCCAACCCACCCACACCTGCCCACACCCGCACTGCCCACAACCCGCACTGCCCACACCCGCACTGCCACACCCACCCACACTGCCCACACCCGCACTGCCCACACCCCACTGCCCACACCCCCACTGCCCACACCCGCACTGCTCACACCCACACCACCACACACCCGCACTGCCCACACCCGCACTGCTCCACACCCACACCCACACTGCCCACACCCGCACTGCCCACACCCGCACTGCCCACACCCACACTGCCCACACCCGCACTGCTCACACCACCCACACCCACACTGCCCACACCCGCACTGCCCACACACCCACTGCCCACACCCGCACTGCCCACACCCCACATGCCCACACCCGCACTGCCCACACCCACACTGCCCACACCCGCACTGCCCACACCCACACTGCCCACACCCGCACTGCCCACACCCGCACTGCCCACACCCGCACTGCCCACACCCGCACTGCCCACACACCCAACCCCACTGCCCACACCCGCACTGCCCACACCCACACTGCCCACACCCGCACTGCCCACACCCGCACTGCCCACACCCGCACTGCCCACACCCGCACTGCCCACACCCACACTGCCCACACCCGCACTGCCCACACCCACACTGCCCACACCCCACTGCCCACACCCCCACTGCCCACACCCACACTGCCCACACCCACACTGCCCACACCCGCACTGCCCACACCCACACTGCCCATGCCACACCCGCACTGCCCACACCCACACTGCCCACACCCACTGCCCACACCCCACTGCCCACACCCCACTGCCCACACCCGCACTGCCCACACCCACACTGCCCACACCCGCACTGCCCACACCCACACTGCCCACACCCGCACACTGCCCACACCCACACTGCCCACACCCGCACTGCCCACACCCGCACTGCCCACACCCCACTGCCACACCGCACTGCCCACACCCGCACTGCCACACCGCACTGCCACAACCCGACACTGCCCACACCACACTGCCCACACCCATGCCACACCCCACTGCCACACCCCACTGCCACACCCGACACTGCCCACACCCACACTGCCAACCCGCACTGACCACAAGCACTGCCACACCACACTGTCCCATACACGCCTGCCCACGACCCGCACTTGGTCTACAGCCCGCACTGCAGACACGGATATTAGCTGCAGCGACGACACTGGAAAAGCCCGCAGCAGGCACACATAAACCCGTTTACTTTTTTTTTGTGAAACAAGTATTTTAGCTTGCAGAAGTGTGATCGACTACTGCTGAAGCAGAAACCCAGACCCTGTGAGTATTAAGCCTGGCAGGGAGACACTGTGATTATTAAGCCTGGCAGGGAGACACTGTGATATTAAGCCTGGCAGGGAGACCTGTGAGTATTAAGCCTGGCAGGGAGACACTTGATATTAAGCCTGCAGGGAGACCTGTGAGTATTAAGCCTGGCAGGGAGACACTGTGAGTATTAAGCCTGGCAGGGAGACCCTGTGAGTATTAAGCCTGGCAGGGAGACACTGTGAGTATTAAGCCTGGCAGGGAGACGCTGTGAGTATTAAGCCTGGCAGGGAGACACTGTGAGTATTAAGCCTGGCAGGGAGACACTGTGAGTATTAAGCCTGGCAGGGAGACCCTGTGAGTATTAAGCCTGGCAGGGAGACGCTGTGAGTATTAAGCCTGGCAGGGAGACCCTGTGAGTATTAAGCCTGGCAGGGAGACACTGTGAGTATTAAGCCTGGCAGGGAGACCCTGTGAGTATTAAGCCTGGTAGGGAGACACTGTGAGTATTAAGCCTGGCAGGGAGACACTGTGAGTAGTAAGCCTGGCAGGGAGACACTGCAACAGAGTTCCCTTTAATCATTTTACTTTTTTTCTGATAGATTTTTGTGCCTTATAATAGTCCAGCTTTAGTTCTTTTGTGGCAAAATAACAAAATAGTTTTGTTGTAAGGGGAGCCCTGACCTAAACAGGCAATTTATCATGGCGAATGCAATGAAAGAACACCTACATTAAATCTATTAATGTTAATTCTGACTCAATCTGCTGCTCAAATGGATGAAGTAGAGTCATCACATGGTACGTTTAATTAGCTTTAATGTGTTTTGTTTTGTAGAAATGTTTATATAACTATTGTTTTATAAAAAATAAAAAAAAATAAAAAAATATTTATTTGTATAATGCGCTAATAATATTTCTAATACAAAAAGGAGAGTTGGAATGCCAGGACTAACAAAGCTCACGGGTTTCTTTCTCTTCTAAGGAAGGCGTTGAGAAGAGCGAGATGGCTGACAAGAACACTGACAGGGAGCAGCCCCCACCCAACCCCTTCCTCCTCTCCTCCACCACCCCCCCCTCCACCCCCGCCTCTCTCTTCTCCCCCACACCCGGGCCAGGGGGGGAGGCAGGCCAGGGGGCGCCACCCCCCTCCACCTCCACCACCACCACCGTGTCCTTCAGTCTGTCCACAGCCTCGGCCTCCTTGGCTCCGCCGCTGTTTGCCACACAGGGCCAGGCCAGGGCCTTCCCCCCACCCTTCTTCAGCACCAGCAGCAGCAGCAGCAGCAGCAGCACTGCCTTAAGGGCCGCCTCAGGCACGGCCTTGACCCTTGACCCGGCCACTCAGGACGCTGCAGCAGTCACGGCCCCCGCCATCTTTGGCAATGCCCACACCCGGCCCGCACTCCCTCCCTCCGCCAACCTGTGGGGCACCCAGAGCACCGGGGACACGCCAGGCCTGGGTGACCCGGCTGCTCCCCCGCCGCCCCGCCCGCTACTCTCCGCCGCCTCCGTGTCCAGTGTCTTTGGCGGCTCAACCGGTGGATTAGGGAGTGGCTTTGCGGCCGCTGCACATCCACCTAAAGTGTTTGGAGGCAGTGAGGTGACCACCACAGTGTTCAGCAGCAGTGGAGGAGGAGGGGAAGGCCAGGAGGAGCAGGTGTCCCTGTTTGGCCAGTTTCGTGTCCCGTCGGCCCCCCGGACGGACTCCTTCAAGGCCAGGGTGGGTGAGGCGCCGGCCCCTGGCCTCCAGGATCTGGGCGCAGGCCCACCGCCCTCCAAGGTGTTCAGTGGGGCAGCTGGCAAGCCTCTGCCTGCACTGCTTAGCAAGGCTGCCACACCCTCCTTTGGCTCCCCCGAGGCCAAGGTAAACACTGCCAGGAGCTCGGTGAAGGCAGAGGCAGGGGCTTTCTCTTCAAGGCAGGCTGAGGGCCACAAGAGCAAGGCCCAGGATGAAGGCCACAGCTCACCCCCAGATTACAACAAGAAGGAAGTGACCAAAATCATTGTGGCCGAGATCCCGGACAACTGCATGGACAAGGATATTCTCAAGAGACACTTCTCAAAGTTTGGGGAGATCCAGCGGCTGATGCTCAACGTGCGCTCCCACCAGGCCACCGTCATCTACGCCACGCACTCCGCTGCCTCCAAGGCCAAGCGCAAGGGTTGCAAGCTGCACCCCATGCTGCCCGAAGTGAAGATCTTCTACGGCACCCCGGCGCGCCGCAGGAGCGAGGACGCCGCTGGGTCGGATGCCGTGCAGTCCAAGAAAAAGGCCATCAGGACCCTGCAACACGTGCAGCCCAGCGACCTGGATCCCTACACGCCCCTGCAGCGACCCGGCACTGAGCCGCCGCCGCCGCCGCTGCCCGTGCATAAGAGGCTTGCCAAGGCTGCCAAGACCAAGGTTGTCAAACACTCTCCCAAGGCAGCGTCGTCCAAGGCAGCGTCGTCCAAGGCAGCGTCGTCCAAGGCAGGGTCGTCCGCACCGCCGGCAGCCGCCGTTCGGCTCTCGGCTTTCAAGAAAAAGGTTCGCAGCAAATCCCCGGGGAGGGAGGCGAAGGAGGCCACCACGGTGGTGGCGGAGGAGGGCAACCTGGCGGCGGCGCTGGAGTGCGTCGCCCGGAACAACAACGACCGCCACACCATCCTCAAGACCCGGGACAAGCTGCTCCGCCGGGAGCGCCACCGCACCTCAGACCTGCACAAAGCCTCCTACCTGGCCGCCACCTGCCCCGACATGTGCCCCGAGCTGGAGCGCTACATGCGGGACGTGCAGTACGACCTGAGCTCCACCTTCGAGATGACAGACGGCACGCTGGACCACCGCCTCGTCACCAAGAAATTCTCCCGCAGCAGCGCCGACAAGGAGCTGCCGCTGCCGCACGAGCTGCGTCCCGGCCCCGTGCTGCTGCGCACCATGGACTTCCTGGTGTGCAACGTGATCAACCGCGTGCAGGAGGAGGGCATGGAGACGGACGTGTGGTACAACTACCTGTGGAACCGCACCCGGGGCGTGCGTAACGACCTGATGCAGCAGCAGCTGGTGAGCGGCGAGGCCGTGGCCATCATGGAGCGCTGCACGCGCTTCCACATCTACGCGGCGGCCAGGCTGTGCGAGGAGCCGCCCGACCTGTACGACGACAAGATGAACACGGAGCACCTCACCAAAAGCCTGCAGACCCTCAAGGAACTGTACCACGACCTGGGAGAACGGGGCGAGCGCTTCGCCTCCGAGGCAGAGTTCCGCGCGTACGAGATGCTGCTCAGCCTGAACGACGGCGAGGCGATAGTGAACAAGTACGCCCAGTTCAGGGACGAGGTGCAGAAGTCGAGCGCGGTGCAGTTTGCTCTGAAGGTCATCCTGGCCGTGACCTTCAACAATTATGTCAAATTCTTCCGGCTGGTGAGAGAGTCTGCCAGCTACCTGCAGGGCTGCCTGCTGCACAGGTACTTCCGACAGGTGCGTTCCCGGGCCCTGGAGACCATGGTGAGGTCCTACATGCCGCCCAAAGGTCACCAGGCCATTCCCCTCCCCACCGTCATCCACATCCTGGGCTTTGAGAATGAGGTGGAAGCAGTGGTGTACCTGAGTGGCCATGGCATCACCACCACCGAGGGCGCCGTCTCCCTGGACAAACGCTCCTTCATCCAGAGTCCGGAGGAAGTGGCGGCGGCAGTCAGGCCCTTGTCCCTGGTGGAAGTGAACTGCAGGGTGTCTGTGGGCGAGGTGATCCAGGGCGGCCCCCTCCCCCACAATCCCTTGCACAGCCACGTCCCCCACGATAGCTTTGATGGCCAGGGCCGCCTGCAGCCCAGGGGCAGGGACGCCTCGGACCAGTGTGGGGCCCTGGTGGAGGTGCCGTGTGGGGACATTGACTTGGCGCCCGTGGTGCAGCAGGCGGAGGCCATGCAGAACTATGAGCTGCTGTCCCACATGAAGGACATTTACAGCATGGTGGAGGGCGCGGTGCTGCCACAGATGGTGAGGGAGGTGGGTGTGCAGGTGGTGGGGGCGGCTCGGGACGCGGTGGCCCAGAGTGTGGCGTCGGAGCTGCTGGTGGAGGGTGTGCAGCAGGAGGTGGAGCGGGTGGGCAGGGAGGGGTACCGCGAGGTGGAGCACGAGGAGGCGGAGAGGAGGAGAAGGCAACGGGACAAAGAGGAGAGACAGAGGAAGGCCCTGGAAGAGATGCGGCGGACAGTTGGAGATCTGCTTCACGCTGAGTGCAGCAGCCAGTTTGTGGAGAGCTTTGTGAGACAGCTGTGTGAGGAAGCCGTGTGGGAGGTGTGTGAGGAGGTGGCCCTGCAGGAGCTGACGCGGGAGCTGCCCCTGCGCTGCTGTGAGGAGGTGGTGCTGGAGGAGGCCACGGACCTGTGCCGGGAGGCCATCCAGGAACTGACGGCCGACCAGGAACGCAAGGTGGCAGCATTCATGAGCAAGGTCGCCTTCAAGAGGATGGCCGAGCATTTCCAGGTGTGGCGGCTGCAGACCCAGAAGGCTCACCGGCGCAAGCAGTCCCAGCTGACCTTCCCTGCAGCCTGCTCCAGCCTGTCCTTGGGCCAGCAGAGCCAGGCCCTGGGCTGGGGCTACCAGAGGGACCCAGAGCACAACATGTCTGCTCCCCAGCTAGCTCACCTGCAGGACACCATACAAAATACCCTCAAGAAGCTGACTGTCAAGAACTGGTTGATGAAGGAGTGTGCCTGGCACCCCCTGCCCCTGCAGCACCACCTGGCGGCGCTGGTGCACGGCCCGCCCCCCGCCATCCACAACCTCATGACCCAGTACTTCAAGGTGCTGGTGTGCTGGGACCAGGCCGTCAGTCCTGAGATACTGCTGTGGCTCAGATCCAAGCTCGGGGGCCACCAGGATGGCCGTGGGGTGGGCCAGGACATCATGCAGCCCCTCCACACCACCTTCAGCTTTGTGTCGCCGCAGAGTGGGCTGGAGCACGCCTGGGTCCTGAGGGAGGTGCCGGCCGCTGCCCTGGCTGCCTCAGACCTCACAGGCACAGCATTGCTCGTGTTTGTCTCATCAGGGAGGCACCGAGGGGACGCCTGCCAGGGGAGGGTGAAGCAGCTCCTGCAGGGGCTGCCGGGGGCGTCCTTCTACCACATAGACTTTGAAGGTGGAGCAGAGGGCGTGGCGGAGGGCTGGTCGCTGGTGGAGGAGGACCTGGTGAAGCCCGAGACCTCTGAAAGACTGCAGTCTCTCCTTCTGGGATTCTGGCGGCAGCAGAGCGAGCAAGTGTTTGTTGCCTCGGCTCACCTCAACGACCTGGTGAACGACGCCGTGGTGCAGCGCTTCCTGGAGCCGGCCCTCAGGCGGCACGGCGAGAGGGCGGCGGACGGCAGGTCTCCGCTGCCTCCGTGCAGCCTGGTGGACCTTTACAACAGCGTCCTGGACACCCTGATGCTTGCCCTGGCCGATGACGACCTGTCTGTGCTGTCCTGGCCGCCCCCAGAGCTGTCCCACCTGCCTCAGACTCCACCCTCCACATGGAACACCAAGGATGCCACACAAGCATCACAACTGCTGGCCAGGATGAGGCTGCCCCTGGTGCAGGTGGAGGAGGCAACCACCACCTGGACCGGCCTCACACGGCTGCTCCACCGCTACGCCGCCGCCGCCGCAGGGCCCGGGGGCGAGGCTCCCGTCCTGGCCTCCCACATGGATGCCGTGCTCGCCCAGGCCAGGGTGAGTCTGGAGCAGCTGCTGTGTGAGGCAGGGGACGAGGAAGTCTTCACCAGCCTGGAGATTCACCCCCTCCTGGCACCCTGGACCCAGATCATCTACGCCTGCGCCTCCTACAAGTTGTCAGGGTTGCCGGCCACCAGGGTCTACTATCAGCCCAAGAGGCTCCACTCCTTCCCCCGTCCCACCTCCTGGGTGGCAGCGTGCCGCGCCTCAGACCCGGGCTGGGGCAACGCCGTCCAGGAGAGCCTCACTTGTGCCTCCAGGAAACGCAAGGCCCAGCGAGAGGAGGAGCAGGGGAGGAAGGCCACCAAGACCCGGAGCCTCCCCTCCCAGCTGCTGGAGGACCTTGCTGCCGAGAAGCAGAAGTGTGCCAAGTTTGAGAAGAACCTTGAGGACATGTTGGAGATTGAGGAGGAACTGAAGCTGCTCTTTGACTCCAGTTATTGAAGACTGACCAAGACTGACCGGAAACTATTGTTAACCTACATTGTATGAGGTAAGTTTTTACTCTGCAGTTAATGGCTTGAAATAGAGGGGAACATAACTTCTTAATTGCAAAAGAGAATACATAAACTGTAACTACATTTTTTTCTTTCTTTTTTTTCATTTTTTTATAAAAAATAAATGCTCTGGTTTTGGGTCAAAATGTTGGTGTTGGTGTGCCTCGGTGTCAGTCTTGTGCAGAGTGTTGGTGGTCAGCCCTTGTTGGTGTGCCTCGGTGTCAGTCTTGTGCAGAGTGTTGGTGGTCAGCCCTTGTTGGTGTGCCTCGGTGTCAGTCTTGTGCAGAGTGTTGGTGGTCAGCCCTTGTTGGTGTGCCTCGGTGTCGTCTTGTGCAGAGTGTTGGTGGTCAGACCTTGTTGGTGTGCCTCGGTGTCAGTCTTGTGCAGAGTGTTGGTGGTCAGCCCTTGTTGGTGTGCCTCGGTGTCAGTCTTGTGCAGAGTGTTGGTGGTCAGCCCTTGTTGGTGTGCCTCGGTGTCTGTCTTGTGCAGAGTGTTGGTGGTCAGCCCTTGTTGGTGTGCCTCGGCGTCTGTCTTGTGCAGAGTGTTGGTGGTCAGACCTTGTTGGTGTGCCTCGGTGTCAGTCTTGTGCAGAGTGTTGGTGGTCAGCCCTTGTTGGTGTGCCTCGGTGTCAGTCTTGTGCAGAGTGTTGGTGGTCAGCCCTTGTTGGTGTGCCTCGGTGTCAGTCTTGTGCAGAGTGTTGGTGGTCAGACCTTGTTGGTGTGCCTCGGTGTCTGTCTTGTGCAGAGTGCGGCCATGTCTTACAGAGACATGGAGTGTTTTTTGTGCCTCTTTTGTAATACTGTGTATTGCTTCCATTCTCTGGACCTTTTTTTGAATGCTATGGGTCTGGCACAGATGTTTTGTAGTCACACTCGGCAGGAAATTGGTGCAATGTCCGAGATGAAGGTCATCATTGAGGAATATTCTGTGATTGGAATCGGTAGCACACGTTTTGATTATCACTCTGGCACAGTAACATAATTATAGTATCACATTCAACAACAGTGGAATGAAAATAGGTATTTGAAGATATTTTTCCTGATTTATTTTGTGCTATCAATTGTGAGTTGTAGGATTGTGATCATCAATCTTAACAAATAAAGTGGTTTGGTCATACTAAGAAAATGTCAGAAAGTGAAATGACCCAGAGAGTGGGTGAGTGTAGGTGATGCGGTGGTGGTAGAGGATGCCCCCGAGTGGCCTGGCAGGACAGTGTTGGCGTGTGTGAGTGTAGGTGATGCGGTGGTGGTAGAGGATGCCCCTGAGTGGCCTGGCAGGACAGTGTTGGCGTGGGTGAGTGTAGGTGATGCGGTGGTGGTAGAGGATGCCCCCGAGTGGCCTGGCAGGACAGTGTTGGCGTGGGTGAGTGTAGGTGATGCGGTGGTGGTAGAGGATGCCCCCGAGTGGCCTGGCAGGGCAGTGTTGGCGTGTGTGAGTGTAGGTGATGCGGTGGTGGTAGAGGATGCCCCCGAGTGGCCTGGCAGGACAGTGTTGGCGTGGGTGAGTGTAGAGGATGCCCCCGAGTGGCCTGGCAGGACAGTGTTGGCGTGTGTGAGTGTAGGTGATGCGGTGGTGGTAGAGGATGCCCCCGAGTGGCCTGGCAGGGCAGTGTTGGCGTGTGTGAGTGTAGGTGATGCGGTGGTGGTAGAGGATGCCCCCGAGTGGCCTGGCAGGACAGTGTTGGCGTGTGTGAGTGTAGGTGATGCGGTGGTGGTAGAGGATGCCCCCGAGTGGCCTGGCAGGGCAGTGTTGGCGTGTGTGAGTGTAGGTGATGCGGTGGTGGTAGAGGATGCCCCCGAGTGGCCTGGCAGGACAGTGTTGGCGTGGGTGAGTGTAGGTGATGCGGTGGTGGTAGAGGATGCCCCCGAGTGGCCTGGCAGGACAGTGTTGGCGTGTGTGAGTG
The DNA here is from genome assembly GCA_016584305.1 of Chionoecetes opilio. Classification (NCBI taxonomy): domain Eukaryota; kingdom Metazoa; phylum Arthropoda; class Malacostraca; order Decapoda; family Majidae; genus Chionoecetes; species Chionoecetes opilio. The sequence goes on from JACEEZ010019399.1 coordinate 900,045, forward strand.
TAGGTGATGCGGTGGTGGTAGAGGATGCCCCCGAGTGGCCTGGCACTGGCACACGACAGTGATACCTGTTACAGCGTAATTAATTGGCTGTTGCTTAAGTGCTGTCTGAGTTTTGTTGGGTAATTATACAACCATTGAAAGTTGTATATGAGCCTCTTTCCCAGAAGGGCACATTGTGCGTATGATGGGATGAGGTAGCTGTGTTAGGAGTCGGAAAGGAATAAGGGTGGAAATGGAGCGGGGATTCAAGAGCAGAGTAAGAACGTAAAACAAATGTCAAATAAAAAATACATAAATACATTAATTCTGACGTTACGAGGAGTGTGTCATACAAATAGCGTTCTTGTAGACATGCATTAAAAATTAATTGCAGACAAAGATAGACAGCGGGTATATGTTGGGTCATAGACCACTGTATACCTGGACTGCGCACCGAATATCGGCCTGTTGCACATGGGCCTGAACTTGCCCTGAAGTCGGAGGGCCGCTTGGATATATATATTACATATTATAATAATATTATATATATATATTATTAATATATATAATATATATATATATATATATATATATATATATATATATATATATATATACAGGAAAACCTCGTTTATCCGGCACCCTCGGGGGGGGGAGCGCATGCCGGATAACTCATTTTGCCGTTGTTTTGAGAGTTACTCTTATGGAATCGCCCAAAATCCCTTTTTTTTTTTTTTTTTTTTTTTTTTTTTACATCACAAGGAACTGGCCAAGGGCACAACGAAAATGGGTAACACAAAGCCCGCTTAGTTGCCAGTCCCTATAAAGAAGACAGTAAGAGAATAAAATAAAAAAGGGGTGAAAAAAAAAAAAAAAAAATTGCCTGGGTCGATTAGTGCCGTTGTTGGCTGCGTTTTGAATGCCGGTTAAATGAGGTTCTCCTGTATATATATATATATATATTGTATATATATATATATATATATATATATATATATATATATATATATATATATAATATATATATATATTAGCTATATATAATGTATATATACGCATCAATAGATGGTTACAGAAGGAGGTCCCGAAGATACGAGCAGTTAGGTTCCACCTGGCATACTCGTAAAGCGAAATCTCGTATAACGAAACACATAACTAATGGTAAAATATAGGTTTGGTTCCAGGACCTCATCAATTAAAAAAACTAAAAAAAACCTATGTTTTTCAAGCTAAAATAAACTATAGCAAACACAACAAACACACAGCGTCTATATTACCCACACTGTACTACCTGTTCTGTAGAAAAACCATTCTGAAAGAGAAAATAGCACACAAAATAACATAACTGCACATTAATTAAACATAAAACATAAATGATGTCATCAAGCTCATCATCAGTCACCAGCCAATGACAAACTGTTTTTAAAACTTCTCGACCAATCACAAGTCAGCGAGACATATTTCCGGGCAAGAATGGCATGCCAGACTGCCTCTCTCCGCCTTGTCCCCGTCATCTCAAACTAATTCTCGTTTTATTTGGAATGCTTGCGTTTTAAGGAGTTTTAATGTATCAGATAGTAAGATATATAAGTAAGGAGCCTGTGTTGCTAGTGTTTTGGTGGTAGAAGGTGTGTATGTGGGTTGAAATAGTGAATATTCGTGTCATGGGGCGGCCCCGCGGCAAGAATTTTTCTCCATCACTCTGCCCTGCCAGTCGCACCTCATCATAGCATCTTTAAATCACCCTTATTTAAGGTGAAACACGGTGCTACATTGATATAGATAATGACACGTGGATATAACATCTCACCATAATCACTAAGTTGTATAATAACGAGTAATAAGACGTTTAATCCTGCCCAAACCTACCGTGGCGGCTCCAGCGGCGCCGCCACTCAAAACTTTTGAGTAAAAACCCGCCGTCATCCGCCTCACCTGTGCCTTCCTGAAGACAGTCAGCTCCCACGCCTGTGATAGCACCATAGGATATCACCAGGGATCATAGGATTCCTCAAGGGGTTCTCGCTCCCCTACTAAATATTACCAAAGACATCTATCTCCCTTGGTCTAATGGTGTTGATATCCACCTCACGGGCTTCATGGGCTGGCTCATGCTGCTGCTGCTGCTGCCAAAGGCCGCGCTGCCAGACGTGGATGAGTCCCTTGCTTGTATTTCATCTCTTTACTCATATATATGAATGATATCCATCCAAATGCAATCATATGTCTACATTCACCTAAAGAAATGATATTTCATAGCATACCAAACAATAATAAGCGAGCCTGAAGACTTCCTACCTCTGCTAATACCAGTCTCGAGCAGTCGTTGGCCAGTCTGCACGTTATTTTCAGATTGATTATCGTACAACCTTAGGTAAAATCATATATGTAGTCAGTAAATGTTTATAATTTTAGTAAATAACTTTAGTTTACTTTAGTAAATAACTTAGTAATTTTACTCACCCCAGTTTGAATGTCGTATCATTGGATTTTCGATCTCGTATATTGAAAATAGACCCTAATTTACACATTTTGTATCATCGGATTCTCGTATATCGAATGCTCGTATAACGGGACCTCCCTGTATATATGATATACTGTAATCTTCGTAAATGTTTGTTCTATAATATTATCAAATAAAAAACAGTAAAACACGCTAAAGAAATGCCATTACGAGACTGAAGAAATATGCATGAACTTAATTCACTTCAACTCTTCGCCATTTAAAACTTTGCGAGTCAACTTTTATCATGAAGGGTATCAATAGAAGCGCAATTTTATTAGCTTTCCATTGCTATATTTCATTATCTGATAAATTAATTAGAACCATGCATAAATTAACGTTAACTAAATAAATAAAATCATCAATCGGGTAATTTTCCCGATTGGTGAGGTTATTTATTTAGTTAACGCTAATTTATACATGGTGCTAATTCATTTATCAGAAAACGAAATATATAAGTAAATAAATAACATCATCAATCGGGAAAATTACCCGATTGATGATTTTATTTATTTATTTAACGCTAATTTATGCATGGTTCTAATTAATTTATCAGATAATGAAATATAGCAATGGAAAGCTAATAAAATTGCGCTTCTATTGATACCCTTCATGATAAAAGTTGACTCGCAAAGTTTTAAATGGCGAAGAGTTAAGTGAATATTAAGTTCATGCATATTTCTTCAGTCTCGTAAAGGGATTTCTTTAGCGTGTTTTACTGTTTTTTATTTGATAATATTATAGAACAAACATTTACGAAGATTACAGTATATCATATATACTGATAAACCAGTTTATATGATAGTCCATAGACCACTATATCTCTTTGTCGGGTGCCCCGCAGGCCCCTATGCAGCCCAGCAATTCAAAACATTGTCGCGTGTGCAGTCCAGGTATACAGTGGTCTATGGTTGGGTGGATTAATAATGCATATAACTGACCAAATCTTGTATTCTAATCATTATCACTATCGAGAAACAAGTTTAAACAACTCATCCCCGTCATCGCTGTCAATGCTCCTAACATCAGTATTAATGTATTTATGTACACACAAACCTCAATTTCCCGGACCTCCATTTCCCGGATATCGAATTTGCCGGACAAAATCCGAGGTCCGGGGATATGTCAAGTCCCAGACATTTTTTTTTTTTTTTTTTTTTTACGTTGAAATGCAGAGTTCTGTTCGTAAATTGACAAAGTTGTCCGGCGGTCCGAGCATCTCCTGTCACCCCTGGTCAGTGTCCGGGCCTCCCGCCAGGTGGCAGCATGCTCAGCGGTCGTATTGTTTACATTTGGGCACACGACACTCACAGTTCACCTGCACAGCCTCCGTCAGTCCCCTGACTCCCACTGCCCCTGGTGCAGCAGAAACATCTCTGAGACTATTGAGCACTTTCTGCTGCCTCCCGCCAGGTGGCAGCATCCTCAGCGGTTGTATTGTTTACATTTGGACACACGACACTCACGGTTCACCTGCACCGCCTCCGTTAGTCCCCTGACCCCCACTGCCCCTGGTGCAGGAACGTCTCTTGAGACTATTGAACACTTTCTGCTGCCTCCCGCCAGGTGGCAGCATGCTCAGCGATCGTATTGTTTACATTTAGGCACACGACACTCACGGTTCACCTGCACAGCCTCCATTAGTCCCCTGGTGCAGGAACGTCTCTTGAGACTATTGAACACTTTCTGCTGCCTCCCCCCAGGTGACAGCATGCTCAGCGGACGTAAAAGTATGCGGCGGGGTAGTTGATATTGGCAGTTGCCGGACAGTAAATACTAGAGTAGGATAAACGTCCGGGGGTGGGTAATGGCATCGGACTTTTTTTTTTTTCTTCTTTTTTTTCTCTCCGTTTAAAGGCTAATTCCTGGAATGTTGCGATTCCCGGACTTTTGCGGTTCCCGGACCAGTGCTCCTCCCTATTAGTCCGGGAAAACGAGGTTTGTGTGTATTTCTTATTTGACATTTGTTTTACGTTCTTACTCTGCTCTTGAATCCCCGCTCCATTTCCACCCTTATTCCTTTCCGACTCCTAACCGATGTCCTATAAATGATCAAGCCACAGCTACCTCATCCCATCATACGCACAACGTGCCCTTCTGGGAAAGAGGCTCATATACAACTTTCAATGGTTGTTTAATTACCCAACAAAACTCAGGACAGCAACAGCCAATTACGCTGGAACAGGTATCACTGTCGTGTGCATAAACACCCTAACATACTTAGCATATACTTTCGGGTTATCTGCCATTATAGACAAGTAACATGTGCATGGCGTCATATCTCATGTACAAGGCAAGTGGCCGAGTGAGAGAGAGAGAGAGAGAGGAGGATAGGTAAATGGGAGAGTGAGGGGGAAGGTAGGGGTACGGGGGGGAGGAGAGGAGGGAGGGAGGGAGGCTTCAATCCCTGCTTTGTAACCCCATGGTACGTATGTTCAAACTCTGACACAAAGTCCTTAATCTCTGCTCTCTCTTTTCTCCGTAGGCTATGCAAAGCCTCAAATGCTGCAAATTTCCTTCTTCCTTCATCGACCAAAAACACATCATCCAGTCTCTTCAGTAACACTTCCACGCCATCCTCTGCCTCCAACTTGGTCTTATCAATTTCCGACGAAGCACTTCTGGCCCGCCCGGAAAGTGACAGATGTATCGCCAGCGCTCGCTTCTTTTTTTCTGTCGTCGTAAGTCTGCCACACACAACCACAACCACACACCTACATCCTCCTTCCACATTTCGTATTCTTCATCACGCTCCAATTTCGGAGGCCACTTCAGTGAACACGCCATTAGTGCAGTTGTGAACTACGCTCTGCTACCACTGTTAATTATACTAGCCACAACTGCACTCACTGAGCTCTAGGGAATGACTGGCCGTTCACTCCACCCCGTATGTCTTGTCACGTGGTCACCAGTGACGACGTCATGAGCCAGCCGATGATATGGCAGTCTGCCATTGGTTCACGCCGTGGCGGGCGTGCTCAACGAAGTGACTGTGCTAATATATTAACAAGCATAATATTCTATTATTATTTACCATACTTATAATTAATTTATTAATCACCCATACTATAATCCATAAAGTTCATGATAAAATAATATATGATTAAATACTTCTATCGCATCACTTCACTCATTATCAAAACTTTCAAAGTCTGCTTTTGCATCACCCAAGTCACAGAAAACAGGCTCTGAAAGCTCACTCACTTTTCCATCAACAGTTTCATCTTTGGTGCCGTGAAGGCCATTGCTCACAGCACGTGTATAGAATATCTTGATGACAGTTTCAATGGCTTGCTGTACAAGGTCCAGCGTGCCTTGGGAGGCATAAAGGTTTTGGCCTTCAGTGTACAGGACGCAGGCTGGTTTTCAGACCTGTTTTTCTGGGGAAAAAAGTTCTTATACACTGAAAATATTGTATATCTTAACAAATTTTGATGACCTTGAGAATCTTGGTATTTAAATTTATTTTGTTACCAAGTTTGTTGTCCAGTCGAAATCTAGAATCTCTAAATATCGCAGTACAGTGGTCTCATGCCATGATTGCAGTGCCAAGATGTCACTGTGGTGCAGCCCAGTGGTCTCATGCCATGATTGCAGTGCCAATGTACTGTGTGCAGCCATATCTCTGCATGATTGCAGTGCCGATTCATGTGGCCATGTCTCATGCCATGATTGCAGTGCCAAGATGTCACTGTGCTGCAGCCCAGTGGTCTCATGCCATGATTGCAGTGCCAGATGTCACTGTGCTGCAGCCCAGTGGTCTCATGCCATGATTGCAGTGCCAAGATGTCACTGTGCTGCAGCCCAGTGGTCTCATGCCATGATTGCAGTGCCAAGATGTCACTGTGCTGCAGCCCAGTGGTCTCATGCCATGATTGCAGTGCCAAGGTGGTCACTGTGGTGCAGCCCAGTAGTCTCATGCCATGATTGCAGTGCCAAGATGTCACTGTGCTGCAGCCCAGTGGTCTCATGCCATGATTGCAGTGCCAAGATGTCACTGTGCTGCAGCCCAGTGGTCTCATGCCATGATTGCAGTGCCAAGATGTCACTGTGCTGCAGCCCAGTGGTCTCATGCCATGATTGCAGTGCCAGGATGTCACTGTGGTGCAGCCCAGTGGTCTCATGCCATGATTGCAGTGCCAAGATGTCACTGTGGTGCAGCCCAGTGGTCTCATGCCATGATTGCAGTGCCAAGATGTCACTGGGGCTGCAGCCCAGTAGTCTCATGCCATGATTGCAGTGCCAAGATGTCACTGTGGTGCAGCCCAGTGGTCTCATGCCATGATTGCAGTGCCAAGATGTCACTGTGCTGCAGCCCAGTGGTCTCATGCCATGATTGCAGTGCCAGGTGTCACTGTGCTGCAGCCCAGTGGTCTCATGCCATGATTGCAGTGCCAAGATGTCACTGTGCTGCAGCCCAGTGGTCTCATGCCATGATTGCAGTGCCAAGATGTCACTGTGCTGCAGCCCAGTAGTCTCATGCCATGATTGCAGTGCCAAGATGTCACTGTGGTGCAGCCCAGTGGTCTCATGCCATGATTGCAGTGCCAGGATGTCACTGTGGGCAGCCCAGTGGTCTCATGCCATGATTGCAGTGCCAGGATGTCACTGTGGGCAGCCCAGTGGTCTCATGCCATGATTGCAGTCCCAAAGATGTCACTGTAGGTGCAGCCAGTGGTCTCATGCCATGATTGCAGTGCCAGGATGTCACTGTGGGCAGCCCAGTGGTCTCATGCCATGATTGCAGTGCCAAGATGTCACTGTGGGCAGCAAGGTGACGGGACACGGAGCACTGTGTTCCCTCGTCATACAACGGTTAAGTTCCTGAACACCCCGCTGTCTAGCGATCCATCGTGTACTAAACTTACGGCTTAATGGGGACGAGTTCCCAGACTTGATTTTTCAAAGTAGTGAAATCATTGCCAGAGTTAAGAGCAGCATGTATTATTGTGCATTTGCATAAATGAATAAATAAATAAACATGTATATTAATAAAGAAATCAAACTCAACTGTCTTGTCACCCGAAACCCTCTCTCTTCAGCATCATTATTATTGTTATTGTTAATATTATTATTATTGATTTATAATTATTCTTATTATCAGGTCAGCACAAAGTGAACAAGAGGGCGGCAGCGGCGGTGGCGGGACACTTGGTGCCTGGCGGGAACCTTCACGTCCAGGCCGGGACACTGGCGCTGCACCCGACGGTAACACTGGCGGCGTGGTGCTAGATTATTAATTGATTATTATCATTGTTATTATTAATATTATTATCATCATTATTATCATCATTAATATTTTTAGTATGAAGTGAATAAAAGGACAGAAATCAAATATTTGTTCGCTGTTTTGTGTGTAAGGTTGTTGCAGTGTTGCCCTACAGAGCCTTACTCTTCTGATGAGCCGCATCACTCTTGTTTGTCTTGGCCGGGACGCCTGGTTGAGGCGTTCGGTTAGATCATGAGGTTAAAATTAGGGCTTAATTTCACTTATTTGGGTTAAGGTTAATAGGTAATAGTGAAGCAGTAGCGAGAATGATGTAGACTCGTGATCAAGAATGTGTCACTATAAATACTTCACCATCTTGACTGCACTATCCCACCACATGATGGTGGCAAAACCTTCTTCTATTTGTATAAATAAACTAAGTATATATTGTACTGCTATTTTACTTACTGTATTTAGGAATGGGCAGAATAGCAAGACCATTGGAAGCAATTGAGAGAAACAGCGTGTGTGTAGGGTGAGGTTTGATTGGCATTATAGGCATATATGTACAGGGTGCGTACGGTAATTGTTTCGTTTTTTAGGCTCTCACAAAAAAAGTCATAATTCAGTAGAAAATGCATTTATTTCAAAAAAGAAAACTGACTCTGGTTCAGTACTCTTCTGGTATCCCTTTACTCGATGAATCCGCCCTTGGCGTCAATGACGTCCTCGATACGACCTCGAAACCTGGCGCAGGCCTTCTCCACGACCTCCTTGGAGAGATTGGTAAAAACGACCTTGATCCGACTGATCAGATCAGCCTTACTCTTGCATGGGGTGTGGTTAGTATCCCGTTCAACTGCGCCCCACACAAAATAGTCCATAGGGTTGAGGTCAGGTGAGTTAGGGGGCCCACACATCAGGGGCAGCGAAGTCGTAGAAATTGTCGGAGAGCCATTTCTGAGATTTCCTAGAGGTGTGACATGGTGCTGAGTCCTGTTGCCACATGTAGGGTCTACCAGCAGCTACTTCCTCAATCCACGGCTTCACATGGGTCTGCAGGACGTCGATGTACACTTCGGTGTTCACCCTGAGCCCCTGGGGAAAGAAAAACGGGGGCATGACTTGGCCCTTGCTGCAGACTACCTCAAACACCATGACAGTTGCAGGAAACTTGGTTTGCATGACCCTTGGCACATCCTTGGGACAGACAGCCAACCACCTGTTGTTCTGAGAGTTGTGGGTCTGGTCCTGGCAGAAGTTCTTTTCGTCTGAAAAGAACCAGAGCATGTCCTTCTCCAGAGGGTGCTTCAGTTTGTTGAGCATCTTCTTGCTCTTCTTGAAGCGGTTCTCCTGCATCTTTGCAGAGAGGAGTTGACCCTTACGCATCTTGTATGACTTGTATCTGATATCCTCTTGCACACACTTCCTTACGGTGCCCTCAGACACGTGCAGCTCTCTGGCAATGGACCTCATGGACTGGCTGGGGTCTTCGTCAACCATGGCTTGCAATTTGGTGACGAATTCGGCGTCCCTGATGGTGTCCGATCGTCGAGAATGATGTTTCCTCTCGGCAACACCTTCATAATCGTAGTCAGACGAAATCAACTCCCTCCTGACGGTCCTGACGAACTGTTCAGTTACTTTTAGCAGTTCTGAGATCTTGCTGCTGCTGTGTCCGGCAGAGATCAACATAAGCACCGCGCGCCTTTTCCATAGATGAGGAAATGTAAAGCTCTCCATGGATGCAAGGTGTTGCTGGGACAAAGTCTCGATGTATACTGATCAGTTGTTTTTGTTTTGAGTGGTGTGGTCACCGGCGTCTTTCCACACGGTGTCCCTGAAAGTACGAAATAATTACCGTACGCACCCTGTATATCTCATGCATGCACCTTTTTCTAAGTTCTTCTACATCCTCATTCATAGCTGTATCAAATTATAGGCATACATGTTTATAAGGCCAACATAATACCAGTCGGCTCTCTATAAGCATCCAAGTCAACACACAAGACAGGGAGGAAAAGATGAGGAGTGGACAGAAATATAGAAAATAAAATAAACATGACAGTCACATTGAGAACTATGTAAAAAGATAATAAATGAATCATACTCCTGACTCCACACAAAGCAAAAAAAATCATGTTCCCACGAGGTCACACATCCTCATGTCATCCACCTCAGGCGACCACTTTCCCTCCACAACACCTTCACTTCATTCCCTTCCTCATCCTTGCCTGCTGTCCTCCTTCACTTCATTCCCTTCCTCATCCTTGCCCACTCTCCTCCTTCACTTCATTCCCTTCCTCATCCTTGCCCACTCTCCTCCTTCACTTCATTCCCTTCCTCATCCTTGCCCACTCTCCTCCTTCACTTCATTCCCTTCCTCATCCTTGCCCGCTCTCCTCCTTCACTTCATTCCCTTCCTCATCCTTGCCTGCTCTCCTCCTTCACTTCATTCCCTTCCTCATCCTTGCCTGCTCTCCTCCTTCACTTCATTCCCTTCATCAACCTTGCCCGCTCTCCTCCTTCACTTCATTCCCTTCCTCATCCTTGCCTGCTGTCCTCCTTCACTTCATTCCCTTCCTCATCCTTGCCTGCTCTCCTCCTTCACTTCATTCCCTTCCTCATCCTTGCCTGCTCTCCTCCTTTACCAGCTTCCGTTGTCCTTTCCTTCCTTAATTCCTTTGTCTGCACCTCTCCACTGCTACCTGCCTGACCCTGCCTGTCCCTATCCTGTGTCTCTGCATCCTGGCTTCTCTCTCTCTCCACCACTGCCTGCCTATCCCTATTCTGTCTCTATCCTGTTTCTCTGCGTCCGGGCTTCTCTCTTCCACTGTAACCCATCCTGCCTTCATCCTCTCATCATTCACCTTCATCACCATTGCCTCCTTCCCATTCTGCTCATCCTGCGTCCACACTCCCTGGCCCGTCACAATCATCACCACCTTCCCAGTCCCCACCACGGCCTGGCCATCAACACCACCACTTGAACCGCAATACACTCAACCCTCGGCTATAGCTCCTTGTTGGTGCCGCTATGGTGCATTTTAGCTGAACAATAGAACTAATGGTAATAATTCTAATTGGTGCCAAGATCCCCAAGATGACCACATATTTGACGACTTTTTCATGTTTTTACCCAGTTTTCAACATATGATGAAATATTACATCAATACCCACATGCTGTCCATTAAATCTACCCTCGACAGCGAGTGCATCGGAGGACACAGGGGGGCGGCATGAGCCTCTAATCACAGGCGTCACTATAACAAGTGACGCAACGCCACCACAGGCAGGGCCAACCATCACAGCCCGCGAGTGAACCTCCAGGGCCTGCCATCCCAGCCAGATTATGGACATCCACTCATGAGATGTCAAGAGTCTCGCTGAGGATGTCGAGAGCCAATTGAACGCTAATGACCTCCGACCCGCCTACCGAGCCCTGAAGAAGCTCCGTTCCAAGTCTCCAACTGGGGCGAGTGCTATCGGAGCAGCAGATGGGCGCCTCGTGTCGGACATGGATGGGCAGATGGCTCGTTGGGCTGAGTACTTTGGGCAGTTGTTCACGGTGGACCCTCCAATTGGGCAGCTTCACACCACTGGATTACGGACAGTGGATGCCGATCCTCCCATTGATGAAACCGCACCCTCTCTTGATGAAGTCAGAGAGGCTGTAGCAAAGTTGAGGGGTAAAAAGGTAGCTGTTGTTTGTAATGCAGGGACTGTTGGTCTGCTGACTGGTCTATACTGTGGGACTGAGAGTGCTGTGAAGTGTGGGGGAGGTGTATCCAGTTTTTTTCCTGAACAGGAGTGAGGCAAGCCCATCATTTTTCAACACTTGTATGGACGGTATTGGGCAAAGTTGTAGATCAAAGTGATTGTGGAGCATCCCTCGGCAACACCAAGATCACTGATCTTGTTTTTGCCAATAATGCAGTAATCTTTGCCAGTTGCTGGAGGTCCTGGTGATGGCTCTCGAGGCGCTGCACGAGGAGGCAAAGCCTTTGGGACTTAGGTTTCCTGGCTTAAGACCAAGGTCCAGGTGTTTGGAGACTTACTAGATGAAGCAGTACAGTCTGTTCATGTGTGTGGTGAAGACATTGAGATCTTGGAAAGTTTTACATACCTTGGTAGCGCAGTCCATAATGACGGCGGGTCATGTTGTAATGCGAGAAAATACCTGGACGACCGCTGCCCCAGCGGATAAATCTGTGTGGTCTGATCGGTACTGTCACCGACTGTGGTTTAGTTTTTCGTTTTGTTCGTTGTCTATACAGTGTGGGTTCGAGTCCTACCAAGATCATTTTATATAATATTGGGAAATAAGATTAATCCCAGAATTGTGATTGTTACCCTGTTAGTGCGTCTGTGAAAGGATTCTTCTGACGGGATTCATAAGGGATAATAGAGGGCCCAGGGCAGTGCAGCGCTCTGTCGGTCCTGTCAGGTATGCCCATGGAACACTACATTAGTTCCCTGTCCCAGCCTCCATGAACACTTGAACAGTGACCCATTTTCTAGTCATGAGGGCTGCAGCTCCCCCTTCGGCATCCCCTTCAGAGTAGTAACATCACGACGACAGAAGAGAATAGATTAGAAAAGTTACTGTTCAAGTGGCCGTCACGGCAAAAGTTTACAGGCGTTACGTCAAGAAGTCTTACGGCGGATTGGCATAGCCCACGGTGTTATGGACTCGCTCAGCAGGAGTATTTGGCGTTGTCGGTACCTGTGCAGAGGACAAAGATCCGGATCTTCAAGTCGCTTGTGATCCCTGTCTTACTCTATGGTTGTGAGACATACACTAAATAGCGACTTGAAGAGTCAAATCGATGCCTTTGGTAATAAGTGTCTTTGCAGAATCATGGGGTATCGCTGGGATGATTACGTGTCAAATCAGCGATTGCACCGTGAGACTGAATCGAGGCCTATTACCTGCATAGTCCGTCAGCGCCATCTTCGGCTATATGAGCATGTGGCACGCTACCCTGAAACCGATAAAACAGACCCAAGAACCCTTGTTGAGGTACGGTGCTGGTGCGTGTGACGAGGCGGGAATCATTACGGGACGGGTATTTTCTGCCCCAATCTATTGTTGACATGCCACCCTTGTCACCCACTGTCCTGCCATCCACCAGCTGAAGGGACGCCAGTGTGTGGCTGAAGCAGAATGTGGAGGAGACAGGCGGTCACCAGTGCCAAACTTTCCATCCTATTGCTTGTATTTTTTGTTTAGTTTTTTTGTTTTGAAGCATTTTCCAACTTCTTCAGATTCAGAAAGTGACCTCGTCTTTATTATTTCTTCAAGGTCTCACACAGCCACAGTGTACAGACCACTGCACTCGGTATTAGACCCGGCTGTAAAGGCACAGGAATCTTGATCAGATAGATCATTTGCGGACAGGGGTTTCTAGGGAACAATAGTTGATATTATTCCAGCCCACACAAGCTAATCTGAGTGTTGCCAATTTGAATACCAAGTTTTAACTAACTAAACAATATGTTTTGATATACTCACAGCCTTGTTAGGAAGGTACATTATTCAAAATAAGAGTGTGCAAATGTATGTTTAACGTGTAGGTCTCACAGCCTCTTGTAGCTTCCATGTTTTGTGTTCGTAACTCCTGTCCATCGGGTGATTTCTAGGGAAGCATTAAAAAGGATTTGAGCGGAGATATTACCTTCATGCCTGAAGACGATACACTGTTGCAATGACGGTAATGAGTTCTGCTTCTTAAAATAACATGATGATAGATAGCTAGACACACATTTGTCCTGCACACTTTATTTTGAATAATATACCTTCCTAACAAGGCTGTGATTAGGCTATACAATTTTTTTTTGTTTTGTTAGTGAAAACTTGATATTCAACATGGCAAAACTTAGATTTAGCTTGTGTGGGCTGGAATAATATCATTTATTGGTCGCTAGAAACCTTTCTGCAAATGACCTATCTGATTGAGATTCATGGACTTTACAGCGGGGACTTAATACTGTATTGAGTGCAGTGGTCTGTAGGAGGCGTGTCACTAGACTGGGCCAAGACTGCCTGACACTTTCTCTATGGGAGCCAAACACACAATGTCATGTCCTGATGGGCCTCTGTTGGTGTGCTGAGACACTGGGTTGCCAAATAACATTATATTTCAAGAAGTGTATCAAAATATGCACAATTTTTTTCATCACATGTTAAGACATCACGAATACAGTTATGCAAAGGGTGGCAGGGTACAGGGTTACAGTGCATCTCCTAAACACAGTTATGCAAGGGCAAAGGGTGGCAGGGTACAGGGTTACAGTGCATCTCCTAAACACAGTTATGCAAGGGCAAAGGGTGGCAGGTACAGGGTTACAGTGCATCTCCTAAACACAGTTATGCAAGGGCAAAGGGTGGCAGGGTACAGGGTTACAGTGCATCTCCTAACTCAGCAAATACATATTGCCAATGATTGTATAAAGTTTGCCACCCTCTTGTACTTATGGCTATCTGACAGGCAACACTTCTATTCCCTGACTGGCCACTCACTGGAAATCAAGTCTGAGAGACTGGCTTTGATATTTTCTATCACTACTAATGTAAATCCTGTCCTCATGTGACCGCCCACTGTCATGACGCCTTCAGTGTCACGTCCTTACTGTTACAGATTTCCACTAACAAAGTTATTTTAACCCCTTGAGGCCCAGAACGTAATTTCCATTGTAATTTGGGTACCATTAGACAATTTTTATTGACTATAAGCAATATTTTATAGCTATGGCCTGTTTAGTATCCTTGTCGAATAGTTAATTTGGTATATTCAGTTAGTTTTCGTAATTCTATGGCTGACAACAGACAATTTTATATAGCCAAGGAAAGGTCTGGGCGTGAAGGGGTTAATAGAGAAGCATAACGTATGACTGACGGACAGTTCTGAACAAAGGTACAAAACTAAGCAAGCTTCTAAGTGTGGATTACAAAAATCATAAAATCAATTATTAGTGATCTGCCTAGGATTGAGGTTAACAAACAATACATGATGCAATGACATAGACTACAGGGTACAGTTATGAACTTTCCTTATTATATATTTGTGTACAATCAGTGTGTGTGTGTGTGTGTGTATTTACCTAGTTGTGTTTTACAGGGCCTGAGCTACACTGGTGTGGTCCCGTCTCCCGTATCTACATTTATCCAGTCTTTCCTTCAATTGGTGCACATTATGTGTCGTATATCACCTCCTCATTTAGTCCATTCCAAACTTGTACATTTCTATGAGGGAAGCTGTACTTCTTGATGTTGTTCAGGCAGGTTCTCCCTATTCTGTTTTTTGTATGCCCTCTTGTGCATCCATCTTCTCTGTGCTCCCGAACAGTAGTCTCTCTAGTCTAGTACAGTAGTGTGTGTGTCATCATCGTTGTAATTTACAGGGCCTGAGCTACACTCGTATGGCCCCGTCTCCATTGCTAACATTTGATCATTCATCCTTAGTGCTTAGTGTTGGCCGAAGCCACCACCCCGGGAGGCGGGTCACAAACCCCCGGCTAACACCCGGTACCCATTCACTTCTGGGTGGACAGGGGCTCGGGTTTTAAGGAAACAGCCCATCTGTCTCCGCTCCGCCCGGGGATCGAACCCGGGACTCCTTGGTTGTGAACCGAGCGTGCTACCATTACACTATGGAATACCAGTGTAGTGTGTGTGTGTGTGTGTGCGTGCCTGTGTGTCACTTCACCACGCCCTGTTAACCAAGTACCTTCCTGCTGGCCACTGTTAAGAAATCCTTGGCCTGGATACACAAAGCCTCAAAGGGATCGTTAGCCGTCAAAACTCCCTCAGATGCCGAAGGGAGAGGCTCAAACTCAAAAGGTGTTGTCTGGGTGTGGTTGGTGGTGCCGCTGTTACAGGTTGGTGGACACGCCTCACAATGTTCTCTGCTTCTGTGACACTGGCCCAGACACGCCATTTATTCCTAGCACTGTAATGTCCCCACAGAACCTCCTTCCTTTGCTCTGCTTCTCTGACTTCTTTATCCTTACATTTACTTTTTTGAAGCTTTTTCCCGGCTGCCATGGGGAAGCCTTGCACTGCTGACTGCCGGGCTTCATGTTTAAAACCATCAGCTGACGACCTCCATGAATGTGATTGGCTAACGTCAGTTATTCCCTGCACTGTGATTGACCGTGTGTTATGTTGGTGGTGTTACTCTGTGTGTCGCAGGCAAAGACTGAGTGAGCCACTGGTGAGAGGGAGGTTGAGGCAACTCCCTTTGGTGATCGAGACAAAAGGTCCCATTGAGACAAGTAGAGGAGGACTTTTGTGCATCCAGACCTTGGTGGCTCTGTTTTGTTTTTCATGTTTTTGTATAATTAGGAGACTACCTAAAAAATTACATAAAAAACGAAATTACTAGTACCCAAAAACCATATTATAGTAGAATAGTTTGCAAATGGAAGGCCACTTTAGTTCCAGAGGTGCCTTGCCTTGTGTGGAAGGCGAGGCAGTTCCTGAACAAGGAACTACCTCGTGTAGGTCTCGCGGCCTCTTGTAGCTTCCTTATTTTCTTACATTCTTATGTGTGTAAAGGGATAAAAGGTACATCTTGGTGTGGCCCTGTGTGGCATGACAAGGCAAGGACACAGTAATAATATTATGGCACACAGTAATGTTATGTTGTGTGTCTGGGTTGGGACGGGAAGCCATTAATGGTGGTAGTTGTGTCCCTGTGGTGCTGTGGTGTACAGTTGAAGGCTGCTTGGAAGAGTTGGTCGTCGAGCACTGCCATGTTCACCCTGAAGCAAGACAAGGGGAGGAGCATCAATAGAGGCGGCATAAGGAAGCAGCGCAGGGTAAGCACAAGGTACAGGAATGGTCATGTAAGTTATGATCTGCCACTGAGATTCAACAGTAATGAAGGTTGTTCCTCCAGTGTCCTCATCTCACTTGCTGTAGGGAGCTCAGCCAGGCCCTATCCACCACCACCACCACTACCAAGGAGCTCAGCCAGGCCCTATCCACCACCACCACCACTACCAAGGAGCTCAGCCAGGCCCTATCCACCACCACCACCACCACTACCAAGGAGCTCAGCCAGGCCCTATCCACCACCACCACCACTACCAAGGAGCTCAGCCATCTCCGTCACATTAGCCATTAAGCCTGTGGTGGGTGAGGACCCGTTACCCCGGGACACAAGGCTAGTGTGACATCCGGGTTACCACAGTTACCTTCCTCAGGTTTCCCCAGATACCATTTATCAACCCCGAAAGGGAGGAAGAACAGCTGGGTTGGCTGTCGCCGACTTGCCCTGGCATGGATTTGAACCAGGGCCCGCAGATTGGTAGCCAGGCACGCCAGCCACTGCACCACAGAGGCGACACTCTTGAGGGGTTACTTAATAATTCATTCCTCCGGACATAGCCTCCTTGTGGTTGGTTTATTCATCGCACTCAATTTACTAATGCTTATAGGTAAGGGTGGCAGCACTACTCAAGAATATAGTTATAATTCCACTACACTTGAAAAATAAAGTGGCACTACCGCTACTGCCACTCTGAACCTGTAGCACCACCACACAGGCGGCTAACATTTCAATTGCATCAAGACCTTAGGAAATTTGTAAGAAAGTCCTTTGTTTATGGCCATGTGAAATTTAACAAATTCCAGCAGAGTGGCACATATTAAACATTAAATTCCATGGCATTTCTCATAAACCTAGAAAATGGGAGAAGACTACAGGAACACCTCCAAGTACAGTATTACATGTATGCCAATATTGGGTTACGACCCTCATCGTCGCCTCCGTGGTGCAGTGCCTGGCTACGAATCTACGGGCCCTGGTTCAAATCCATGCCAGGGCAAGTCGGCGACCAGCCAAACCAGCTGTTCTTCCTCCCTTTCGGGGTTGATAAATGGGTACCTGGAGAAACCTGGGGAAGGTAACTGTGGTAACCCGGATGTCACACTAGCCCTGTGTCCCGGGGTAACGGGTCCTCACCCACCACAGACTCAAACGGCTAATGCCACGGAGATGAGCACCGAAGGCCATGCACAGCATAGCGTATGCCCCCATCATTACCTTACCTCATGAATGAAATATAAGTCTGCAAAGACTTATCCAAGGTCAATGACTTGAGTGAACTCTGGGGGAATTATATTCATTCAGGGGGATATAATTCATTAATGACATCAAGTAACAATAAACGAACCAACTGGTTCTATCAAGCTGCAGTTTGCTGGAAATTACTTAAATTTGTGTTACCTCTTTCTAAATGTACTTTCATCCAATTAAGGATTGATGGTAGATGATGGCAGTACATTATTTGCACTACACATTCTTGGACATAACTCTGGTGTTTTCCCTTACACATGCGACCTAACATACAGTTGTGGCTGGAAGTGTGGCCTGACTGCTGGAGGCTTGACTAAATTATCATGTATGAAGGGAAAACTGGGATCGTCCATCCTTGCCCCATCCATTGTCATATTCACCAACATACATGAGTGAAAACCTTCCCTTGGCTGGCTTTCCATGACCTCACTTCAACCCCCACTGACGGGTGACACACCTCCGTGGCAGAAGGGTTCCCGCATCAGGTAGAAATGTGTGAGTGTTGTTTTAGACAAGAGTTGACAGCACTATAAAGGTGTTGCCCACTGCTAACACTTCCTCCACTACACAGCTGGCATGATGGGAGTGCCTCACCCTTGCCTAACCCAAGACCTCCCCGCTGAACCAAAGGTCGTGTCTCTATGTCACCTCAGGCTGTGTCTCTTGAGTCACCTAAGGCTGTGTCTGAGTCACCTAAGGCTGTGTCTCTGAGTCACCTAAGGCTGTGTCTTTGAGTCACCTAAGGCTGTGTCTCTGAGTCACCTAAGGCTGTGTCTCTGAGTCACCTAAGGCTGTGTCTTTGAGTCACCTAAGGCTGTGTCTCTGAGTCACCTAAGGCTGTGTCTCTGAGTCACCTAAGGCTGTGTCTCTGAGTCACCTAAGGCTGTGTCTCTGAGTCACCTAAGGCTGTGTCTCTGAGTCACCTAAGGCTGTGTCTCTGAGCCACCTAAGGCTGTGTCTCTGAGTCACCTAAGGCTGTGTCTCTGAGTCACCTAAGGCTGTGTCTCTGAGCCACCTAAGGCTGTGTCTCTGAGTCACCTAAGGCTGTGTCTGTGTCACAATAAGCTCCCTGTGGGGGCCTGAGCCTCACCTGATGGGTCCAGGAAGATGTCTGCTCTCCATCACCTCCAACATGTTGACGTCACTGCTGGCACTGCAGTGGCTCTGAGAAAGACACAAGTGTAAGAAAAGAGTAGATTTAGAAAGGAAATAGGGAAAAACTGGTTCACAAATAGGGTGGTAAATGATTGGAATGGACTCAGTAGACAGGTAATTAGTGCGGAGTCATTAGGGAGCTTTAAAAGGAGGCTGGATAATTAATGGATGGGGATGAACGGTGGATGTAGGTAGTTTTAAGTAACAGGAACTACCACGTGTAGGTCTCACGGCCTCTTGTAGCTTCCTTATTTTCTTATGTTCTTATGTAAGTGTTGTGGACATGGCGGCACAATAAAGGTGTGTCCACCTCACTTTGTCATCCTCACTAAGTCACAACCTCACAGTAACATCCAAGGATAGCAGGGATAGTATATATTATCCTTAGTAACACCTGTGGGCATTAAGATGCACGTTATTAGCCATGAAGCAAAACCCTCCCTTCACCGTGATGCTCTTGCCGGCACCACCGGGACACCACTCAGCTTGAAGGAAAAGTTTAAGATCTTCACACTTGTGCATATCATGAATCACTGTCTCCTGATGCAATAGTTTTTGGTGATCGTAGCCGTAGGGAAGCCATTGGTGGGAACAGTGACGACAGATCATGCAAACTAGGATGGAAAAATAATGTCATACTTAAATGTAAAATGTTTTTTTTTCCCCCATCATTTGGGTCTGTTTACATGGAAAAAAATATAATAAATAGTAATAAAAAGCATGCTATGCTCCCAGACCCTATAAAGCAGACAGTAAGCAATGGCAGGAAGGGAGGTGGGGCTATTTAGTTTGGGAGGTGTCGTGATGAAAAGAGATGAGATGTCCTCTCTTGAAAAAGATTATGTTGTAGGAAGGTGGAACAATAAAGCAGAAAGATGAGTTCCAGAGTTAACCAGTGAGAGGGATGAAAGAGTGAAGATGCTGGTAAACTTGCATTAGGAAGATGGACAGGTTAGGGATGACAATGAGTAGAAAGTCTTATGCAGTGAGGCCACGGGAGGGAGGGAGGCATGCAGATAACAAGTTCAGAAGAGTAAAGACCAATTCACACTATTCATCACGTCACCGCCTCATCTCGTCACCTCACCGTTCCGTCAAAATTTCTTCAATGTAATCAAATGGAACTGTTCACACCAAACAGTTCGTCACTGTCACGGCACCATCACGTCACGCTGTAATGAACATTAACACTAACACCCACTAAGCCAAGTGGTATATAGCTCTTGGCCTAGTTCGTTAAGGCGCCCGTGTTTGGTGCATAATCTGGTGTAGCAGCGGTTCGAATCCGGTGCGGCGAATGGAAAAAGTAAATGATTTATTTCCGAATTATGAATTACCAGCCTGAGTCCTATGCCTGTTGGAAGGACATAGTGACAGGATTTCAAAAGGTAATTGTGGCCCAGGGCAATGTGAAGCCTCTGCCGGGCCCAGGATAACCCCCACGGAAGCATCACCTGGCTCCATCTTACGGCCACTATGCAGGTGGAGAGCTGTGCTCCTATGCACAGGAGAGCTGTATGAGTGGATCCTCCCAAACATGTGAGACATACTCCATACATGGGCGGATAAGGCCCCTGTAGAGAGCAAGCAATGGGGAGTTTTCTAATAAGCTCACGCTCAAGCCTGTCTCTCAGGCTCTCACATCCTCAGCACTTTCAGGCTGAATGATCTATCATTTACCGTAAATTCCCTGTACTTCTTTGGGACATATCAGAATTACCCTTCAATACAACAACTGAAACAGTTCTTAATAAAAAATGTAGTTTATCATTTTATTTGTCTGCACTTGGTGAAAATATTGGCAAAACAATTGAATATTTGAAAACTCAATCTTTAAAATCGTCTTTTCATAAAAAAACACAAGTTCAAGCAGAATGAGGCTTCAGGAAATATCTACTTTTATGTAAGCATTCACTGAGTACCTGTTTTGGGTGTATATGTCTCTCTTGCGACGAACATTTAACCAAGAAGTAATTTAAGTGCTTGGCACCTCAACGAACAGTCCGGGATGGAAGACAGTTGAGAGCGTTTGTTTACTATTTCCGTCTCGAAAGACGAGTCTCCTTTATGTGGGAAACGGTATGTGGGAGCGGATGCCACGAATATTCCAGTAGAGGATAGAGAGTGTGATGAGATAAGCGGGTGATAATAGTTAGGATGACAGTTTCTGGTATTGAGGAGTTAGGAGTATCAGAGATATGAGCTGTGAGGTAAGTGCGGGGGCGCTGTGCTGAGTTCCTACCCGTGTGGTGTCTACAGGAAAGTGGATGATAACAGATCCTGCCGGCGGGATGGTTTCTGTGGAGATGCTGAACGCCACACTCTGTTTTGGTTAAATGTTCGTCGCAAGACAGACAGACACACCCAAAACAGGTACTCAGTGAATGCTTACATACAAGTAGATATTTCCTGAAGCCTCATTCTGCTTGAACTTGCGTTTTTTTTATGAAAAGACGATTTTTAAAGATTGAGTTTTCAAATATTCAATTGTTTTGCCAATATTTTCACCAAGCGCAGACAAATAAAATGATAAACTACATTTTTTATTAAGAACTGTTTCAGTTGTTGTATTGAAGGGTAATTCTGATATGTCCCAAAGAAGTACAGGGAATTTACGGTAAATGATAGATCATTCAGCCTGAAAGTGCTGAGGATGCGAGATGCGCGAGGGACATCTGGCGGCTTAGCTTTGAAAACTCCCCATTGGGAGGGAGAAAAAAAAGGACGCAGACGCCACAGGACACCTAACTTCTTAGAAGCTGTTTTAGCAAGAGAAGAGATGTGAGATTTCCAGTTCAGATTTTTAGTAAAGGATAGTCCTAGAATGTTCATTGTAGAAGAAGGAGACAGTTGAGTGTCATTGAAGAAGAGGGGATAGTTGTCTGGTAGGTTTTGTCGAGTAGATAGGTGAAGAAATTGGGTTTTTGAGGCATTGAACAAAACAAGGTTTGCTTTGCCCCAATCAGAAATTATAGAAAGATCAGAAGTTAGGCGCTCGGTGGCATCTCTCCGTGAATCACTTAATTCCTGTTGAGTTGGACGTCTAATAAACCACGTTGAAAAATGCAGGGTAGAATCATCAGCGTAGGAGTGGATAGGGCTTTGAGTTAGACTTAGAAGATCATTAATAAATAATTATAGAAAGAGAGTGGGTGATAGGACAGAACCCTAGGGAACACCACTATTGATAGATTTAGGAGAAGAACAATGTCCGTCTACAGTAGCTGCAATAGAACGGTTTGAAAGGAAACTTAAGATGAAGGTACAGAGAGAAGGATAGAAACCGAATGAGGGTAGTTTGGAAATTAAAGATTTGTGCCAGACTATCAAAAGCTTTTGATAAGTCAAGGGCAACAGCAAAAGTTTCACCGAAGCCCCTAAAGGAGGATGACCAAGATTCAGTTAGGAAAGCTAGAAGATCACCAGTAGATCGCCCTTTACAGAAACCGTACTGACGATCAGATAGAAGATTGTGAGCAGATAGATGCTTAAGAATCTTATTAAATATAGATTCAAAAGCTTTAGAAAGGCAGGAAGTCAAAGCTATAGGACGGTAGTTTGAAGGATTAGAATGGTCACCCTTCTTAGGAACAGGTTGGATGTGAGCAAACTTCCAGCAAGAAGGAAAGGTGGAAGTAGATAGACAAAGACAGAAAAGTTTGACCAGGCAAGGTGCAAGCACAGAAGCACAGTTTTTGAGAACAATAGGAGGGACTCCGTCAGGACCGTAAGCCTTCCGAGGATCTAGGCCAGAAAGGGCAAAGAAAACATCATTACGAAGGATCTTAATGACAGGCATAATAAAGTCAGAGGGTGGAGGAGAAGGAGGAACAAGCCCTTCATCAACCAGAGTGGAATTTTTAGCAAATGTTTGAGCGAAGAGTTCAGCTTTAGAAGTAGATGAGACAGCTGTGGAGCCATCTGGGTGAGGAAAAGATGGAGGGAAAGGATGAAGAAGAAAAATTGTTAGAGATGTTAGAAGATGCTAGATGCCAGAAGTCACGAGAGGAATTTGATTCAGAAAGATTTTGACATTTTCTATGAATGAAAGAGTTTTTGGTAAGTTGAAGTAAAGATTTGGCATGATTACGGGCAGAAATATAAAGGGCATGAGTTTCAGGAGATGGATGCTTACGGTACCATTTGTGAGCCACCTCTATCTTGGACAGCATGAGAACAAGCAGAGTTAAACCAAGGTTGACGGGCTTTAGGATTAGAGAAAGTATGTGGAATGTACGCCTCCATGCCATAGACAATGACCTCAGTCATGTGCTCTGCACAAAGAGATGGGTCTTTGACATGGAAGCAGTAATCATTCCATGGAAAATCAGAGTAGTAGTACTGCCTTAGGTCTTCCCACTTATGACGAATTTGGGGAGGCGGTAGCAGAGTGGTCAGCGTCTCCGAACGGCGTTCCATAACGGCTCTAAAGTGAACCTTCAGGGCCTTAGTCACTGCCTACAGGTGCTATAGGCACAAATGTAAAAACAAAACAAAAACAAAATTATTTTGTCTTTTTTGCACAATTATCAACATTTACCGCCGGTCATAAAGTCGAACAGTCGTAAGTTGCGTAGGTCGTAAGTCGACAACTGGTTGTACACAGTGGAGGAGAGAAGCAGCCTTACCTGTGCCCAGTGGAGGTAGAACACTTGGATGGGTTTGAGGCCGAGCCAGAGGAGTGGCAGCTCGTCACTGGCCATGGCCTGCAGGTCGACGGGTCTGTGGAGGGAGCGGCGGCGGCGGCGGCGGGCGGGTAGGCTTTCATCTGGGAACACGGAGAGTCTAAATTCTATCACAGCCAAAGCCAAGATGAAACAGAGTGATGCCATGATAAGTACATACAAAACAGGCAAGATATAGTAACGTGACACTATTAATCCACTTTAATTCTCGGTTTCCACCTTCCCACTCCACCTTAGTACTTGGGTTCACCAACTTTGTTTTTGCATGATTTTCTGTCATTGTGTCTACACTCTACCCTTAACCCCTTCACGCCCAGATCTTTCCTTTGCTATATGAAATTGTATGTTATTAGCCATAAAACTACAGAAAAGTAACTAAATAAACCAAATTAGCTAATGGACAAGGCTATTAAACAGGTTGTATTTATATAATATTGCTTATGTTCATTAAAATCGGCGAATGGTGGTTATATTACTATGAAAATTACGTTCTGGGCCTCAAGGGGTTAGCACTCAACCAGCCATCTAAGGTGCAAGGAAATGACATTCAATTTACTCATCCTAATTATTGTCCATGTCTTTGGAACCACAAGTCTCTGCCACACCCCCACCATGCCTTCCCACCACCACTACTGTCTCTGTTACGCCCCCACCATGCCTTCCCACCACCACTACTGTCTCTGTCACACCCCCACCATGCCTTCCCACCACCACTACTGTCTCTGTCACACCCCCACCAAGCCTCACCCCCACCACTACTGTCTCTGTTACACCCCCACCAAGCCTCACCCACCAACTACCTGTCTCTGTACACCCCACCAAGCTCACCCACCACTACTGTCTCTGTACACCCCCCAAGCCTCACCCCCACCACTACTGTCTCTGTACACCCCACCAAGCACTCACCCCACCACTACTGTCTCTGTACACCCCACCAAGCTACCCCACACTCTGTCTCTGTTACACCCCCACCAAGCTCACCCCCACATACTGTCTCTGTCACCCCACCAAGCCTCACCCCCACCACTACTGTCTCTGTTACACCCCCACCACTACTGTCTCTGTTACACCCCCACCAAGCCTCACCCCCACCACTACTGTCTCTGTCACACCCCCACCAAGCCTCACCCCCACCACTACTGTCTCTGTTACACCCCCCCAAGCTCCACACTACTGTCTCTGTACACCCCCACCAAGCTCAACCCCCCCACTACTGTCTCGTACCACCCCCACCAAGCCTCACCCCCACCACTACTGTCTCTGTACACCCCACCAAGCCTCACCCCACACTACTGTCTCTGTTACACCCCCACCAAGCCTCACCCCCACCACTACTGTCTCTGTACACCCCCACCAATGCTCGTTACACCCCCCACCACTACTGTCTCTGTACACCCCCACCAAGCCTCACCCCACCACTACTGTCTCTGTTACACCCCACCACACTTGTCTCTGTTACACCCCCACCAAGCCTCACCCCCCACCACTACTGTCTCTGTCACACCCCCACCAAGCCTCACCCCCACCAACTACTGTCTCTGTTACACACCCCACCACTACTGTCTCTGTTACACCCCCACCACTACTGTCTCTGTTACACCCCCCCACCACTACTGTCTCTGTCACACCCCCACCAAGCCTCACCCCCCACCACTACTGTCTCTGTCCACCCCCACCAAGCCTCACCCCCACCACTACTGTCTCTGTCACACCCCCACTCCACCTACTGTCTCTGTAACCACACCTCACCCACCTACTGTCTCTGTCACACCCCCACACAAGTCTCTGTTACACCCCCACCACACTACTGTCTCTGTACACACCCCACCACTACTGTCTCTGTTACACCCCCACCACTACTGTCTCTGTTACACCCCCACCAAGCCTACACCCACACTACTGTCTCTGTTACACCCCACAAGCCCCCCCCACACTACTGTCTCTGTTACACCCCCCCACACTACTGTCTCTGTTACACCCCCACCACTACTGTCTCTGTACACCCCCAACTCAACTACTGTCTCTGTTCACACCCCCACTACACTGTCTCTGTACACCCCCACCACTACTGTCTCTGTTACACCCCCACCACTACTGTCTCTGTACACCCCCACCACTACTGTCTCTGTTACACCCCCACCACTACTGTCTCTGTTACACCCCCACCACTACTGTCTCTGTACACCCCACCAACTACTGTCTCTGTTACACCCCCCCAAGCCTCACCCCCACCACTACTGTCTCTGTTACACCCCCACCACTACTGTCTCTGTTACACCCCCACACACTACTGTCTCTGTTACACCCCACCACTACTGTCTCTGTTACACCCCACCACTCACTCCCCACCACTACTGTCTCTGTACACCCCACCAAGCCTCACCCCCACCACTACTGTCTCTGTTACACCCCCACCAGCCTCCCCCCACTACACTACTGTCTCTGTTACACCCCCACCACTACTGTCTCTGTTACACCCCCAACTCACCCACTGTCTCTGTTACACCCCCACCTACACTGTCTCTGTTACACCCCCACCACTACTGTCTCTGTACACCCCCACCAAGCTCCCCCCCCCCGTCCCACCAACCCCCCACCACTACTGTCTCTGTTACAAAAACACCCCACACACTACTGTCTCTGTACACCCCCACCACAGCCTCACCCCACCACTACTGTCTCGTTACACCCCCACCAACTGCTCTGTACACCCCCACCACTACTGTCTCTGTTACACCCCACACCACCCACTACTGTCTCTGTTACACACCCCACCAAGCCTCACCCCACACTATTCTGTCTCCATAGTTTACCACCACCCACCCACCTACTGTCTCTGTTACACCCCCACACTACTGTCTCTGTTACACCCCCACCACTACTGTCTCTGTTACACCCCCACCACTACTGTCTCTGTTACACCCCCACCACTACTGTCTCTGTTACACCCCCACCACTACTGTCTCTGTTACACCCCCCACTACTACTGTCTCTGTTACACCCCACCACTACTGTCCTGTACACCCACCACTACTGTCTCTGTTACACCCCCACCACTACTGTCTCTGTCACACCCCCACCACTACTGTCTCTGTTACACCCCACCACTACTGTCTCTGTTACACCCCCACCACTACTGTCTCTGTTACACCCCCACCACTACCCCACCTACTACTGTCTCTGTTACACCCCCACCACTACTGTCTCTGTTACACCCCCACCACTACTGTCTCTGTTACACCCCCACCACTACTGTCTCTGTTACACCCCCACCACTACTGTCTCTGTTACACCCCCACCACTACTGTCTCTGTTACACCCCCACCACTACTGTCTCTGTTACACCCCCACCACTACTGTCTCTGTTCACACCCCCACCACTACTGTCTCTGTTACACCCCCACACTACTGTCTCTGTACACCCCCACCACTACTGTCTCTGTTACACCCCCACACTACTGTCTCTGTTACACCCCCACTACTACTGTCTCTGTTACACCCCCACCACTACTGTCTCTGTCACACCCCCACCACTACTGTCTCTGTTACACCCCCACCACTACTGTCTCTGTTACACCCCCACTACTACTGTCTCTGTTACACCCCACACTACTGTCTCTGTCACACCCCCACCACTACTGTCTCTGTTACACCCCCACCACTACTGTCTCTGTTACACCCCCACCACTACTGTCTCTGTTACACCCCACCACTACTGTCTCTGTTACACCCCCACCACTACTGTCTCTGTACACCCCCACTACTACTGTCTCTGTTACACCCCCACACTACTGTCTCTGTTACACCCCCACCACTACTGTCTCTTTTACACCCCCACTACTACTGTCTCTGTTACACCCCCACCACTACTGTCTCTGTTACACCCCACCAAGCCTCCACCACCACTGTCTCTGTTACACCCCCACTACTACTGTCTCTGTTACACCCCCACCACTACTGTCTCTGTTACACCCCACCAGCCTCACCACCACCACTACTGTCTCTGTTACACCCCCACCACTACTGTCTCTGTTACACCCCCACCACTACTGTCTCTGTTACACCCCCAACCTAACTACTGTCTCTGTTACACCCCCACCACTACTGTCTCTGTTACACCCCCACCACTACTGTCTCTGTTACACCCCCACCACTACTGTCTCTGTTACACCCCCACACTACTGTCTCTGTACACCCCCACCCCACTATCTGTCTCTGTTACACCCCCACTACTACTGTCTCTGTTACACCCCCACCAATGTCTCTGTACACCCCACCACTACTGTCTCTGTTACACCCCCACTACTACTGTCTCTGTTACACCCCCACCATACTGTCTCTGTTACACCCC
This sequence comes from Chionoecetes opilio, assembly GCA_016584305.1. Classification (NCBI taxonomy): domain Eukaryota; kingdom Metazoa; phylum Arthropoda; class Malacostraca; order Decapoda; family Majidae; genus Chionoecetes; species Chionoecetes opilio. The sequence goes on from JACEEZ010019399.1 coordinate 928,012, forward strand.
CACCATACTGTCTCTGTTACACCCCCCACCTACTACTGTCTCTGTTACACCCCCACTACTACTGTCTCTGTTACACCCCCACCACTACTGTCTCTGTTACACCCCCACACTACTGTCTCTGTTACACCCCCACCACTACTGTCTCTGTTACACCCCCACCACTACTGTCTCTGTTACACCCCCACTACTACTGTCTCTGTTACACCCCCACTACTACTCCAACTCCTCTTCTTCCTTACCACAACATCTACTCTTATTGTTCATCCTCTGCTACATGTCCCATTACTACTACTACTACTTCTACTACTACTACCACCACTACTGCAGCTACTATTACTACCTCTGCCACTTCTGTTAATTTGCTGCTGCTACTACTAAGAATACTCCCCCACCACATCCACCTCCTTCATACTCACAGGTGTTCGCAGCGGTAGGGGGCTCTGGTGGCGGTTGTTCTGTTTGGGAGAAATAGAAATAGCATAGAATGATGTGTGTGTGTGTGTGTGTGTGTGTGTGTGTGTGTGTGTGTGTGTGTGTGTGTGTGTGTGTGTGTGTGTGTCCCCCCCCCCCCCCTACAGTGTAGAAGAATGATCATGAACCCCTTCACGCCCAGATCTTTCCTTTGCTATAAAAAATTGTATGTTAGCCATAAAATTACGAAAAGTAACAATATACCAAATTAGTTAGTGGACAAGGATACTAAACAGGTCATATCTATAAAACATTGCTTATATTCACTAAAAATCGTCTAATGGTACCCAAATTACAATGAAAATTACGTTCTGGGTCTCAAGGGGTTAAGACATGAGTGGCTGAGAGGCTTTTCCTGTGCTGCACTGCGCCGTTACCTTAACAAAGCTGACATAGGTAAGTTTGTCTAGAGCTCTTCCAACTGGAGAGCGAGAGTGCTGCTTTCTTGTGATATCATCTCTTTATAACAGTACAAGTCTCTGTATTGTAAATCGTTGGGAAATGCAATGCCTGGTGACAGTGAAAGTTGGCCAGCTAAAAGTGATGTCTGGTGAGTGATCAGCCCAGACTATGAGGGCGGGTGGCTGTGCCCTGCTGCTGCTCCATGGCCCAGTGAGTGACGAGCTCAGAGCCAGATGGGATTGAAAGCATTGATAAAGTAATGAGAGACAAACTGTAAATTGAATGGTGTTGAATACTTTACGTGGAATAAGAACATGAGAAAATAAGAAAATAAGTTAGCTACAAGAGGCCGTGAGGCCTACACGTGGTAGTTCCTGTCACCTAACACTACCTACATCCACCTTTCATCCCCATCCATGAACCTATCCAGCTCCTCTTTAAAGCTCCCCAATGACTCAGCACTAACTACCTGTCTACTGAGACCATTCCATTCATTCACCACCCTATTTGTGAACCAGGTTTTCCCTATTTCCTTTCTAAATCTACGCTTTTCCAGCTTGAATCCGTTACTTCTTGTTCTACCCTGGTTAAAAGCCGTAAGAACTTTTCCTACCTCTCCTTTATTAAATCCCTTTATCCACTTAAAAACTTCTATCAGATCGCCCCTTACTCTGCGTCTCTCGAGTGAGTGTAATTTTAATAACTTAATAACTTAAATCTCCTCTCATAACTAAAGTTACGCATCCCTTGTATCATTTTGGTCATCCTTCTCTGCACTGTTTCTAACAACACTATATCCATCCTGTAATATGGAGACCAAAACTAAACTGCATAGTCTAGGTGAGACCTGACTAGAGCCAGATAAAGCTTTAGAATAACTTCCTCACTTCTACTTTTAACACTTCTGGTAATGAATCCTAATACTCTATTAGCTCTATTTCTGGCCTCAATACATTGTTTCCTAGGTCGGAGGTCTGGGCTCACCCTCACTCCAAGATCTTTTTCACCTTTTGATCTTTTCAGCGATACATTGCTTATGGTGTATCTATTACCAGGGTTTTTTCTACCAACATTCATAATGCTGCATTTATCAATATTAAATTCCATCTGCCATCTGACTGCCCACTCGTTAAGTTTATCTAAGTCTCCCTGCAATATGTTTACATCAGACTGTGATGCAATAATCCTACCTACCTTAGTATCATCAGCAAACTTGCTGATATCACTGCTAATCCCACTATCCAAGTCGTTGATGTAAATCAAAAATAGTAATGGACCCAAAACAGACCCTTGTGGAACTCCACTTGTCACCAGTCCCCATTCAGATTTAGAACCATTAATTGTAACCCTTTGTTGCCTATTACTTAGCCAAGCTCTGATCCAATGAAGAACCTTCCCATCTATACCATGAGCCCTAACCTTATTTAAGAGTCGCTCGGGTGGTACTTTGTCAAATGTCTTACTAAAGTCCAGATATATTATATCATAATCCTTATCATTATCTGCCGTCTCATAAACTTTCCTATAAAAACTCAATAAATTGGTGAGACATGACCTACCCTTGGTGAATCCATGTTGTGAATCATTGATCAAACTATGTTTATCTAAGTGCTCTCTAATGTTTTTTGCAATAATAGATTCCAATAATTTACCCACCACTGATGTTAGACTTACGGGTCGTAATTTGACTTTAGTCCTCTGTCTCCCTTCTTAAATATGGGAACAACATTTCCTTTCCTCCACAATAATGGCACATCGCCTATCTCAACCGATTTCCTAAAAATGTGCACTAACGACTCACTAACAACCTCCTTGCATTCCTTTAATACCCTGGGATACACTTCATCTGGTCCTGGCGATTTAAATGTTTTCATTTTATCTATACCACAGCAGAATTCTCCACTTGCACCTGTCCCCACACCTCACTCTTACATCTTCCAGCCCTCTCACTCTTACATCTTCCAGCCCTCTCACTCTTACATCTTCCAGCCCTCTCACTCTTACATCTTCCAGCCCTCTCACTCTTACATCTTCCAGCCCTCTCATTCTTACATCTTCCAGCCCTCTCACTCTCACATCTTCCAGCCCTCTCACTCTTACATCTTCCAGCCCTCTCACTCTTACATCTTCCAGCCCTCTCACTCTCACATCTTCCAGCCCTCTCACTCTTACATCTTCCAGCCCTCTCACTCTTACATCTTCCAGCCCTCTCACTCTTACATCTTCCAGCCCTCTCACTCTTACATCTTCCAGCCCTCTCACTCTTACATCTTCCAGCCCTCTCACTCTTACATCTTCCAGCCCTCTCACTCTTACATCTTCCAGCCCTCTCACTCTTACATCTTCCAGCCCTCTCACTCTTCACATCTCCAGCCCCTCACTCTACTCTTCCACTTCACTTCTCTCCAGCCCTCTCACTCTTACATCTTCCAGCCCTCTCACTCTTACATCTTCCAGCCCTCTCACTCTTACATCTTCCAGCCCTCTCACTCTTACATCTTCCAGCCCTCTCACTCTTACATCTTCCAGCCTCTCACTCTACATCTTCCAGCCCTCTCACTCTTACATCTTCCAGCCCTCTCACTCTACATCTTCCAGCCCTCTCACTCTTACATCTTCCAGCCCTCTCACTCTCACATCTTCCAGCCCTCTCACTCTACATTTCAGCCCCTCACTCACATCTTCCAGCCCTCTCACTCTTACATCTCCAGCCTCCCTCTACATCTTCCAGCCCTCTCACTCTCTACTCTTCCAGCCCTCTCACTCTTACATCTTCCAGCCCTCTCACTCTTACATCTTCCAGCCCCCTCTCACTCTTACATCTTCCAGCCCTCTCACTCTTACATCTTCCAGCCCTCTCACTCTTACATCTTCCAGCCCTCTCACTCTCACATCTTCCAGCCCTCTCACTCTTACATCCCCTCGCTTACTCACGCACTCCAACACTGTGTCTTCCCATCAGACAGGCGGTTAGCCTCTCACACTTCCTGCATCCTTACCCATCCCAAGTCCTCTCCAGGTCTCCAAACCATCTAAGGGGCTGCGATGCGCCATTCCCAACACTCACAAGGCACTCCCTCTTCCTCACTTGTCACACCACACACACACATATATATATATATATATATATGTGTGTGTGTGTGTGTGTGTGTGTGAGACAAGTGAGGAAGAGGGAGTGCCTTGTGAGTGTTGGGAATGGCGCATCGCAGCCCCTTAGATGGTTTGGAGACCTGGAGAGGACTTGGGATGGGTAAGGATGCAGGAAGTGTGAGAGGCTAACCGCCTGTCTGATGGGAAGACACAGTGTTGGAGTGCGTGAGTAAGCGAGGGGATGTAAGAGTGAGAGGGCTGGAAGATGTGAGAGTGAGAGGGCTGGAAGATGTAAGAGTGAGAGGGCTGGAAGATGTGAGAGTGAGAGGGCTGGAAGATGTAAGAGTGAGAGGGCTGGAAGATGTAAGAGTGAGAGGGCTGGAAGATGTAAGAGTGAGAGGGCTGGAAGATGTGAGAGTGAGAGGGCTGGAAGATGTAAGAGTGAGAGGGCTGGAAGATGTAAGAGTGAGAGGGCTGGAAGATGTAAGAGTGAGAGGGCTGGAAGATGTGAGAGTGAGGTGTAGGGACAGGTGCAAGTGGAGAATTCTGCTGTGGTCGCCCCTCTGAGGGAGTCCAAGGAACAGTGTCACAGTAGTGTACACTATAGACTACATGTGCATACAGATGGAAACTTTGTACAATAAAGCCTTGAAAAGTCAGAATATATACTCGTAGTACTTTGGTCACTGCCCTCCAAAGGTACTATTTCCTTGCCACCTGGAAAACCACCACTGCATGGCTAGGCTCTGAAGGAGCTGCCATAGGCTAGCATGTAAAGAGGTTTTGGAGCTGTGCACTGTTAGGCTACAAGGAACCAACAAATGGAGGACTCGTTAGCTTGCCTCAGTAAGAAGGAAGGCACCGATGATGTACCCTCCTAAGTAACAGCTAGTTCTACAGTGAGTTAATGACAATTAAGCATCAATAACTTACCGTTTCTGCCAAGGTATGCCTCCCATGCCAGCCGCAGTGCTTGGGAGTCTGCCAGCAGCTCATTCTCAGCCAAGGAACTCAGCTGTCGGCAGAATAAAATTGCCATCAGATGGAGCCACACCTCTTTCACAGCACAAATATCCCAGACGCTGTGAAGACTAACGCCCACAGCGGCCTGGCTGTGGGAGACTTGGCCTACACAGTGGCTGTTTAAAGAGTTAATGGCTACTGAATGAGAGCCTGAGACATGATGGGCCTCCTGAAAAACACTAAATTCATAATGCCAAAGTTATTTTCGTGACAAATTAGCAACAATCGTTGAACATGAAATTTCAGGTTTTTGGTGGATTTCAGGTTTGGTTTAAGGTGGCTTGCAATTCTTGATCTGTTTTCTCATATTTTCAAGTCTTGTTACACATACATATTGGGTTTTTACACTCGTGTCCACAGCGCACAACGTCACTTGTAGCCTACTTGTATGTGACTACTTGTATTGTGAGGCCAAGACAAAATGTTTTGTTCACTAGAAGCCTTTGTGCAGCCTGGGGTGTGTGCCTAGGGTGTGTGTGTGGGGGTGATGGGAGTGTTTTGTGTGTGTCTGTTTACCAAGCTGTAGCTCCCTCTCTGTGTTGACGAGAAGGGATTGATGCCTGTGGTCCCATATCAGTATCTCATTGGGTCAATCTCAGGATGTTCAGCTAAAAATGTGAAGCTCTCTCCTTCATCCTCTCCTTCCCTTTGTTCCTGCACTCTCCCTTCACTGCCTTGCATTGCTACGCATCACACTTATACCACTCCTTGACTGTTCACTTCCAGCTGTCATCCCATCCACGCCTAAATACTTGGTCTAAACTAAGGTGTTCCCTCTCACCATTGCTCTATAGAGAAGAATTCTAGCAAATAAGCACTGAATTGTGTGACTCTCTAGTTCTCCCCACCACTCAGCTCTTTCATGTGCTTGAACTTACACTAAAATTTGATGCAATATTGTTGGAATTCTTGTAGCTTTGAGGGATATTATATTTTTCTTGTAAAGGTCTCCAAATATTCTGAAACTTCATGGAGTCAGCAATTTCTTCATATTTGTCAGATGAAAAACGTAATCCTGAAAGGACGAAAAAACATGTCAAAATTTTGCAGAACAATCATTTGGTTTTGTAGATGTAAGATACCTGTCTTTACAATTACATTGGGGCTTTGTATCATGCCTTTCTTATTAGGCATTCCAGGACCAGTGAAGCCTTTCTTATTAGGCATTCCAGGACCAGTGAAGCCTTTCTTATTAGGCATTCCAGGACTAGTGAAGCCTTTCTTATTAGGCATTCCAGGACCAGTGAAGCCTTTCTTATTAGGCATTCCAAGACTAGTGAAGCCTTTCTTATTAGGCATTCCAGGACCAGTGAGGCCTTTCTTATTAGGCATTCCAGGACCAGTGAAGCCTTTCTTATTAGGCATTCCAGGACCAGTGAAGCCTTTCTTATTAGGCATTCCAAGACTAGTGAAGCCTTTCTTATTAGGCATTCCAGGACCAGTGAAGCCTTTCTTATTAGGCATTCCAGGACCAGTGAAGCCTTTCTTATTAGGCATTCCAGGACCAGTGAAGCCTTTCTTATTAGGCATTCCAGGACTAGTGAAGCCTTTCTTATTAGGCATTCCAGGACCAGTGAAGCCTTTCTTATTAGGCATTCCAAGACTAGTGAAGCCTTTCTTATTAGGCATTCCAGGACCAGTGAAGCCTTTCTTATTAGGCATTCCAGGACCAGTGAAGCCTTTCTTATTAGTGCCCTTTCAGGACCCAGTGAAGCCTTTCTTATTAGGCATTCCAGGACCAGTGAAGCCTTTCTTATTAGGCATTCCAGGACCAGTGAAGCCTTTCTTATTAGGCATTCCAGGACCAGTGAAGCCTTTCTTATTAGGCATTCCAGGACCAGTGAAGCCTTTCTTATTAGGCATTCCAGGACCAGTGAAGCCTTTCTTATTAGGCATTCCAGGACCAGTGAAGCCTTTCTTATTAGGCATTCCAGGACCAGTGAAGCCTTTCTTATTAGGCATTCCAGGACCAGTGAAGCCTTTCTTATTAGGCATTCCAGGACCAGTGAAGCCTTTCTTATTAGGCATTCCAGGACCAGTGAAGCCTTTCTTATTATGGCATTCCAGGACCAGTGAAGCCTTTCTTATTAGGCATTCCAGGACAGTGAAGCCTTTCTTATTAGGCATTCCAAGACTAGTGAAGCCTTTCTTATTAGGCATTCCAGGACCAGTGAAGCCTTTCTTATTAGGCATTCCAAGACAGTGAAGCCTTTCTTATTAGGCATTCCAGGACCAGTGAAGCCTTTCTTATTAGGCATTCCAGGACCAGTGAAGCCTTTCTTATTAGGCATTCCAAGACTAGTGAGAGCCCTGATTTCTTATTAGGCATTCCAGACTAGTGAAGCCTTTCTTATTAGGCATTCCAGGACCAGTGAAGCCTTTCTTATTAGGCATTCCAAGACTAGTGAAGCCTTTCTTATTAGGCATTCCAGGACCAGTGAAGCCTTTCTTATTAGGCATTCCATGACTAGTGAAGCCTTTCTTATTAGGCATTCCAGGACCAGTGAAGCCTTTCTTATTAGGCATTCCAAGACTAGTGAAGCCTTTCTTATTAGGCATTCCAGGACCAGTGAAGCCTTTCTTATTAGGCATTCCAAGACTAGTGAAGCCTTTTTTATTAGGCATTCCAGGACCAGTGAAGCCTTTCTTATTAGGCATTCCAAGACTAGTGAAGCCTTTCTTATTAGGCATTCCAGGACCAGTGAAGCCTTTCTTATTAGGCATTCCAAGACTAGTGAAGCCTTTCTTATTAGGCATTCCAGGACTAGTGAAGCCTTTCTTTATTAGGCATTCCAGGACTAGTAAAGCCTTTCTTATTAGGCATTCCAGGACTAGTGAAGCCTTTCTTACTAGGCATTCCAGGACTAGTGAAGCCTTTCTTATTAGGCATTCCAGGACTAGTGAAGCCTTTCTTGTTAGGCATTCCAGGACTAGTGAAGCCTTTCTTATTAGGCATTCCAAGACTAGTGAAGCCTTTCTTATTAGGAATTCCAGGACTAGTGAAGCCTTTCTTTATTAGGCATTCCAGGACTAGTGAAGCCTTTCTTATTAGGCATTCCAAGACTAGTGAAGCCTTTCTTGTTAGGCATTCCAGGACTAGTGAAGCCTTTCTTTATTAGGCATTCCAAGACTAGTGAAGCCTTTCTTATAAGGCATTCCAGGACTAGTGAAGCCTTTCTTATTAGGCATTCCAAGACTAGTGAAGCCTTTCTTATTAGGAATTCCAGGACTAGTGAAGCCTTTCTTTATTAGGCATTCCAGGACTAGTGAAGCCTTTCTTATTAGGCATTCCAGGACTAGTGAAGCCTTTCTTATTAGGAATTCCAGGACTAGTGAAGCCTTTCTTATTAGGAATTCCAAGACTAGTGAAGCCTTTCTTATTAGGAATTCCAGGACCAGTGAAGCCTTTCTTACTAGGCATTCCAAGACTAGTGAAGCCTTTCTTACTAGGCATTCCAAGACTAGTGAAGCCTTTCTTATTAGGAATTCCAGGACTAGTGAAGCCTTTCTTATTAGGAATTCCAGGACTAGTGAAGCCTTTCTTATTAGGAATTCCAAGACTAGTGAAGCCTTTTTTTATTAGGAATTCCAGGACTAGTGAAGCCTTTTTTTATTAGGCATTCCAAGACTAGTGAAGCCTTTTTTTATTAGGAATTCCAGGACTAGTGAAGCCTTTTTTTATTAGGCATTCCAAGACTAGTGAAGCCTTTTTTTATTAGGCATTCCAAGACTAGTGAAGCCTTTTTTTATTAGGCATTCCAAGACTAGTGAAGCCTTTTTTTATTAGGAATTCCAAGACTAGTGAAGCCTTTTTTTATTAGGAGTTCCAAGACTAGTGAAGCCTTTTTTTATTAGGCATTCCAAGACTAGTGAAGCCTTTTTTTATTAGGAGTTCCAAGACTAGTGAAGCCTTTTCTTATTAGGCATTCCAAGACTAGTGAAGCCTTTTTTTATTAGGCATTCCAGGACTAGTGAAGCCTTTTTTTATTAGGAATTCCAAGACTAGTGAAGCCTTTTTTTATTAGGCATTCCAGGACTAGTGAAGCCTTTTTTTATTAGGCATTCCAAGACTAGTGAAGCCTTTTTTTATTAGGCATTCCAGGACTAGTGAAGCCTTTTTTTATTAGGCATTCCAGGACTAGTGAAGCCTTTTTTTATTAGGAGTTCCAAGACTAGTGAAGCCTTTCTTATTAGGAATTCCAGGACTAGTGAAGCCTTTTTTTATTAGGAATTCCAGGACTAGTGAAGCCTTTTTTTATTAGGCATTCCAAGACTAGTGAAGCCTTTTTTTATTAGGCATTCCAGGACTAGTGAAGCCTTTTTTTATTAGGAATTCCAGGACTAGTGAAGCCTTTTTTTATTAGGCATTCCAAGACTAGTGAAGCCTTTTTTTATTAGGCATTCCAAGACTAGTGAAGCCTTTTTTTATTAGGAATTCCAGGACTAGTGAAGCCTTTTTTTATTAGGCATTCCAAGACTAGTGAAGCCTTTTTTTATTAGGAGTTCCAAGACTAGTGAAGCCTTTTTTTATTAGGCATTCCAGGACTATAGTCTATTTTTTTAACGAGGTGAAAAATGCTGCCCCCTTGCTGCTTACTGACTGATATTTGATGCCGGGAGAAGAGAATACTACGCTTCTTCAAAATTTCAGCTGTATTTTATCATAGTTAACCATATTATCAGGTAAACATAGGCATCATTTTAAGCATGAGACCGTAAGATAGAATGGAATTTTCACCTCGTTAAAAAAATAGACTAGAGTGATAGAACCAACACAGTCCCATGCCCTCACGCTCATTCCATCAAGGCAAGTTCTATCACAATGTTCTGAAGGCAACTTGTATATAGGGTTCAAGGAGGCAACTTTGTTTACATGTTTAGCATCTGTCATACCCCTCTCTGTGCCCCCCCAATGCCTGTCATGCCCAAGCCTCACCTGTCATGTCATAGCCGTGCCACACCAAGTGACTCATCATGACGCCGAGTTTTGCGTAGCTCAGGTAGTCGGGCACTTGGGTGAAGGTGGCGGAGGGTTCCTGGGCGGCGTACGGGATCACTGCGGGGAGGAGGAGGAGGAGGGGGTGAGGGCAAGACAGGGTGTGCTGAGGGTCATTACTAGCCAGGAATCCAGCCCTGAAAGGAAAAGTCAACACCACTGTGCTAAAGATGAAGGATGAGCTGTGGATGGTGCAGTGAACTGATCCTTTGGGCATCAGTTATGGCAGTGAGGCAGAGGATGGTGGAATGGTGGGTTTGGCCTCTTGTATACACAGGTGTAAGGGAAGTGTTGATGCCATCTAAAGATAACAAGGTATTATGACGATGACAACAACAAACGGACCCTGCATAACGCCTCATCACTCAGTCAACCGTGGTACGTTTTCTTTCCCTTTGCGGCACTCCTTTGGTTGTTTAGGCACCCTGCGCCAGTCTCCGGGGCTGTGTTGGGACACTGGACCAGCGTTGTTTGGCTGGAGAGGAACTGTTCATGCGTTAAAGGTCCCATTTCACAACTGGCCAGAAATTATCAATGGCATATATATCTGTGCTGTTTCCTAATCAGCCATAGAAGGGACTGTCACTACTTGTGGTCCAAGTTGTGGACCAGTTTGTCACTGGTTGAGGGCCCGGTGGTGCTATGTTCTGTACAGAAAGCCTGGCACTAGTTTTACCCAATGAGTCATGTAGCACATCACACATAGACACAAGGGCATGTGCTGCTTGACCTCCTGGTTCGGGGGAGGTGCCTTTGGATCAAAGTAAGGCTGCCACCACACCATGAGAAAACCAATATTCCACTGTCCTTGCAATGCACTGGGGTTGGACGGCATTATATTTGGGCATTCGATACACTCCTCTAGGGGCGCCAGGTCCCGGAGAGGTTGCTCCAGCACTACAAAGCACTGTTCCCCATTGCTCCTCTGTGACCCAGGGATTCTTACTGACTTAACATAAGAACTTAAGAAAATAAGGAAGCTACAAGAGGCCTTGAGACCTACACGTGGTAGTTCCTGTTACTTAACACTATCTACATCCACCTTTCATCCCCATCCATGAAATTGTCTAGCCTCCTAGTAAAGCTCCCCAATGACTCCGCACTAATTACCTGTCTAATGAGTCCTGTCTCTCTGAGTACTGTGACTTGTCAAGAAGTTTCCTGATTCTTATTGTTGTGACTGTGGGTCCTTCAGGCTTGAGAAGCAGAGCCACAGTGCTCGACACTCCCTCCTTTCTGCAATGCTTCATTCACCACAGTCTGCAAGATCCTCAGAGTGATGGAGGTCTGCTGTGAGACACCAGCCAACCTCTGGACTGCCTCAACACTGTGCTCGCTGCCAACCTCTTCTCATGACTTGCTGTAGTGCTTGACACGCATCAAGGACACTGACAGCACAGCACACTGCTGTTATAGGGGGGCAGCACAGCACACTGCTGTTATAGGGGGGCAGCACAGCACACTGCTGTTATAGGGGGGCAGCACAGCACACTGCTGTTATAGGGGGGCAGCACAACACAGGCTGCAACACAGCCCACAACGCAGCCCTTCAAACCATTGGCTGAGGCACACTGAGCAAGGCATCGGCTTCCTCCTTCTCAGTCAAGAGATACATCAAGATAACACCATAACAATCCTCACTACTCATTGCTCTGCAACACTTTCCATCAGCGTGACACTTACCAGGGTGTCTGAACAATGTCAACACTTTCTGTACACACTGTACACAGCACAGATTGAAATCTTGCTGGTGTTAAAGAGTGTAAATCACTTCTGTACTTCTTGACAGTCATCTATTTCATTGCTCTGTACTACGTCAGAAATAAAGAAAAGAGCGGCACCTCGGACCAATACAACTGCAAGCATTTTTACCATTTTTACAATACAATCAATACACAATAAGATCTCAAGACTCACAAGTAGGAAGTAAAAGGGATCCCTTGCATGTACTGGTAGTTGTCATAATGTGTGCAGCAAGAGCAATGAGGGGTCCATACAGTAAGTTTTAGTGTCATATACCCTTGTATGCACTTACCAACCACCTACAATACTCATGTAATGCTACCAATACTAATACTAACGCAACACTTATGTATCGCGGCACTTACTGATCCTCCTCATGGCGTAGCTGTGGACGCCACGCGCATCATATGGCCGCATGAACTTCCACCACCTGAGGCAGAAACAACAGATCATGAGCCTCTCCACCCAGCCAGCCATCACCTCAACACCCACCCCACGCACTGTGTGTGTGTGTGGCAGTGACCCTGCAGTGCCCTCCTGTGTCCCCTCACTCATGGCTTCACTGTGGCAGTGACCCTGCAGTGCCCTCCTGTGTCCCCTCACTCATGGCTTCACTGTGGCAGTGACCCTGCAGTGCCCTCCTGTGTCCCCTCACTCATGGCTTCACTGTGGCAGTGACCCTGCAGTGCCCTCCTGTGTCCCCTCACTCATGGCTTCATTGTGGCAGTGACCCTGCACTGCCCTCCTGTGTCCCCTCACTCATGGCTTCACTGTGGCAGTGACCCTGCAGTGCCCTCCTGTGTCCCCTAACTCATGGCTTCATTGTGGCAGTGACCCTGCAGTGCCCTCCTGTGTCCCCTAACTCATGGCTTCACTGTGGCAGTGACCCTGCAGTGCCCTCCTGTGTCCCCTAACTCATGGCTTCATTGAATCATGAATCAACATTACATATGTTACCTTCTTAAATGTGTGTGTGTGTGTGTGTGTGTGTGTGTGTGTGTGTGTGTGTGTGTGTGTGTGTGTGTGTGTGTGTGTGTGTGTGTGTGTGTGGTGGGGGCAGTGGTTCAATATATAACATGAGAGAAGAGAGCCAGCCAAAGATGGTAAGCAAGGAAGTGTAGCAACAGAGGAGTGATAGAAATCCTTAACATTCCAAATCAGTCCCCTTGGGAAGTAGGTTTTCATCACTCTGATGTACACGACCTCCCCCTTTATCCTCTTAACTACCCCCCCCCCCCAAGTAGTAGGTAGTAGTAGTAGGTAGTAGTAGCAGTTTGGGGAGGCGGTAGTGGAGTGGTTAGCGTCTTCGACTGGCGTTCTCTGTGACCTGAGTTCGATCCCCGAAGAAAACCCAAACCTTTCTGCACCGTCAAGTGGCCTAAGAACACCCACATGCCCTGCCCATCAACTCTACCTTCGATTGCGAGTGCATCGGAGGACACAGGGGGGCGGCATGAGCCTCTAATCACAGGCGTCACTATAAGAATCCTGCCTGCACCACCACGGGCGAGGGCCAGCCATCACAGTCCTCAAGTGAACCTCCAGAGCCTACCAATCCGAGCCCTGGGTCACCATTGCCTACAGGCGCTATAGGCACACATGTAAAAAAAAAAAAAAAAAAAAAAAAAAAGTATAAGTTATACATACTTTTCTTTCGATGTTTCGCCATCCAGGTCCAGTAAGTTTGAGCGACGGTTGGTGAGAAGCGTCAGGCTGTTCTGTAGAAAGTCATCTTTGAAAACGACCTGTTGACAGAGATATCATTATTGCCTTGTTAACCTGTTGGCTGCGGCGCCTTCCGGAAGGCTCTGCTGAGCTACTGCGGCAAGCCTTCCGGAAGGCTCTGCTGAGCTACTGCGGCAAGCCTTCCGGAAGGCTCTGCTGAGCTACTGCGGCAAGCCTTCCGGAAGGCTCTGCTGAGCTACTGCGAGCCAAGGCTCTGCATCCGGAATAGGCTCTGCTGAGCTACTGCGGCAAGCCTTCCGGAAGGCTCTGCTGAGCTACTGCGGCAAGCCTTCCGGAAGGCTCTGCTGAGCGACTGTGGCAAGCCTTCCGGAAGGCTCTGCTGAGGACATTGGCAAACCTTCCGGAAGCGCAATTTTATAAAGCATACAAAAACCGCGCCAACATTCGTAGAAGTCTACAAACTGTGTCACATATACGCCTTGAAGTCACCCGTCGATACCACACACCACATCTGCCTAACTACGCTGTAAGTAGAGAAATACCACTCCTTGGGTTTTTTTCCCAAGATCTTGGGATTTAGGTCCTGCTGGTGGGATACTTATTGTCTATCTTGGGACTTTTGGAGGGATTATTCAAGTATTTCTCCAGTAGTATATCTCAAGGTACGGTACAACGGTACCTATGCTTACCTTGCGATAAACAACTGGAGAAATACTTAAATAATCCCCTCAAAATCTTGGGAAAACTCCCAGTGGCAACCTTGACATCACTTCAGCAGGCTCTCGCCAGCGGTTTGGTGCCATTCACGCCAGATACTTCAACTCCCGACCACAACCACACCACAACCCCATACGTTTGGGTTAAAATATATATATATACTGCCGGATGCGGATATTTACTACCTTGAAGTTGATGTGATTTTCATCTAATTCTGTAGTGGTCACTGTTTTACTCACATCCCTGCACTAGCTGGTGGCACTAAAAAAATCTTTGCTCCCGCAGTTCCCAGGTTAACTAGCGTGTTTGGAGAGGACGTTGCAACCGGCCTATCCTTTACATTGATTCTTACCATGCATAAACCACGACCTGAGAGAATGTCATTAGTCACAAGAGTATTGTGCTGGGAGATCGCATTGCTTGTGGCAAAGTGTAGCCTACCATAAAGCCCTTCATTGCCACCACAGTAAAAGTATGTTAATCAAAATACATAATAAAACTCCTGCCCCTGTTAATCCAAACACCAAGAGTCCTGCCCCTGTTAATCCAAACACCAAGAGTCCTGCCCCTGTTAATCCAAACACTAAGAGTCCTGCCCCTGTTAATCCAAACACCAAGAGTCCTGCCCCTGTTAATCCAAACACCAAGAGTCCTGCCCCTGTTAATCCAAACACCAAGAGTCCTGCCCCTGTTAATCCAAACACCAAGACTCCTGTCCCTGTTAATCCAAACACCAAGAGTCCTGCCCCTGTTAATCCAAACACTAAGAGTCCTGCCCCTGTTAATCCAAACACTAAGAGTCCTGCCCCTGTTAATCCAAACACTAAGAGTCCTGCCCTGTTAATCCAAACACCAAGAGTCCTGCCCCTGTTATCCAAACACTAAGAGTCCTGCCCCTGTTAATCCAAACACTAAGAGTCCTGCCCCTGTTAATCCAAACACTAAGAGTCCTGCCCTGTTAATCCAAACACCAAGAGTCCTGCCCCTGTTAATCCAAACACCAAAGTCCTGCCCCTGTTAATCCAAAACACCAGTTAACCCACTGCCTGCCGGTTAATCCAAACCTAAGAGTCCTGCTCCTGTTCAATCCAACACCAAGAGTCCTGCCCCTGTTAATCCAAACACCAAGAGTCCTGCCCTGTTAATCCAAACACAAGAGTCCTGCCCTGTAATCCAAACACAAGAGTCCTGCCCCTGTTAATCCAAACACCAAAGTCCTGCCCCTGTTAATCCAAACACAAGAGTCCTGCCCTGTTAATCCAAACACCAAGAGTCCTGCCCTGTTAATCCAACACCAAACACCTGCCCCTGTTAATCCAAACACAAAGTCCTGCCCCTTTTTAATCCAAACCCTACAAAGAGTCCTACCCTGTTAATCCAAACACTACGAGTCCTGCCCCTGTTAATCCAAACACCAAGATTCCTGCCCCTGTTAATCCAACACCAAGAGTCCTGCCCCTGTTAATCCAAACACCAAGAGTCCTGCCCTGTTAATCCAACCACCAAGAGTCCTGCCCTGTCAATCCAAACACCAAGAGTCCTGCCCCTGTTAATCCAAACACCAACACTCTGCCCCTGTAATCCAAACACCAACACTCCTGCCCGTTAATCCAAACACCAAGAGTCCTGCCCACTGTTAATCCAAACACCAACACCTGCCCTGTTAATCCAACACGACCACAAGAGTCCTGCCCTGTTAATCCAAACACACGAGTCCTGCCCCCTGTTAATCCAAACACCAAGAGTCCTGCCCCTGTTAATCCAAACACCAACATCCTGCCCCTGTTAATCCAAACACCGCAGTCCTGCCCCTGTTAATCCAAACACCAACAGTCCTGTCCCCGTTAATCAAACACCAAGAGTCCTGTCCCTGTTAATCCAAACACCAAGAGTCCTGCCCTGTTAATCCAAACACCAGAGTCCTGCCCCTGTAATCCAAACACCAACACTCCTGCCCCTGTTAATCCAAACACCAAAGAGTTATGCACCCAACTGTTGAAACCAAACACCAAGAGTCCTCCCCCTGTTAATCCAAACACCAACTCCTGCCCCTGTTAATCCAAACACCAACATCCTGCCCCTGTTAATCCAAACACCAACACTCCTGCCCCTGTTAATCCAACACCAAGAGTCCTGCCCCTGTTAATCCAAACACCAACACTCCTGCCCTGCAATCCAAACACCAAGAGTCCTGCCCCTGTTAATCCAAACACCAAGAGTCCTGCCCCGTTAATCCAAACACCAAGAGTCTTCCCCTGTTAATCCAAACACCAACACTCCTGCCGTTAATCCAAACACCAACGACTCCTGCCCTGTTAATCCAAACACCAAGAGTCCTGCCCCTGTTAATCCAAACACCAACAGTCCTGCCCCTGTTAAATAAAACACCAACACTCCTGCCCCGTTAATCCAAACACCAAAACTCCTGCCCCTGTTAATCCAAACACCAACACTCCTGCCCTGTTAATCCAAACACCAAATCCTGCCCGTTAATCCAAAAACCAAGAGTCCTGCCCCTGTTAATCCAAACACCAACCTCCTGCCCTGTATCCAAACACCAAGAGTCCTGCCCTGTTAATCCAAACACCAAGAGTCCTGCCCCTGTTAATCCAAACACCAAGAGTCCTTGCCCCTGTTAATCCAAACACAGAGAGTCCTGCCCGTTAATCCAAAACACCAAGAGTTCTCCCTGTTAATCCAAACACCAACACTCTGCCCCTGTTAATCAAAAACACCAAATCCTGCCCCTGTTAATCCAAACACCAACACTCTGCCTGCCCCTCTGTTAATCCAAACACAACACTCCTGCCCCTGTTAATCCAAACACCAACAGTCCTGCCCCTGTTAATCCAAACACCAAACTCCTGCCCTGTTAATCCAAACACCAAGCTCCTGCCCCTGTTAATCCAAACACCAAGAGTCCTGCCCCTGTTAATCCAAACCCCAAAGAGTCCTGCCCCTGTTAATCCAAACACCAAGAGTCCTGCCCCTGTTAATCCAAACACAGAGATCCTGCCCTGTTAATCCAAACACCATTCTGCCCTGTTAATCCAAACACCAACACTCTGCCCCTGTTAATCCAAACACCAAGAGTCCTGTCCCTGTTAATCCAAACACCAACACTCCTGCCCCTGTTAATCCAAACACCAACACTCCTGCCCCTGTTAATCCAAACACAGAGTCCTGCCCCTGTTAATCCAAACACCAAGACTCCTGCCCCTGTTAATCCAAACACCAACACTCCTGTCCCGTTAATCCAAACACCAAGAGTCCTGTTCCACCTGTTTAATCCAAACACCAAGAGTCCTGCCCCTGTTAATCCAAACACCAAGAGTCCTGCCCCTGTTAATCCAAACACCAAAGTCCTGCCCCTGTTAATCCAAACACCAACACTCCTGCCCTGTTAATCCAAACACAAAGTCCTGCCCCTGTTAATCCAAACACCAACATCCTGCCCCTGTTAATCCAAACACCAAGAGTCCTGCTCCTGTTAATCCAAACACCAAAGTCCTGCCCCTGTTAATCCAAACACCAAGAGTCCTGCCCCTTTAATCCAAACACCATGAGTCCTGCCCCTGTTAATCCAAACACCAAGAGTCCTGCCCCTGTTAATCCAAACACCAAGACTCCTGTCCCTGTTAACCCAAACACCAAGAGTCCTGCCCTGTTAATCCAAACATCCAAGATCCTGCCCTGTTAATCCAAACACCAAGATCCTGCCCCTGTTAATCCAACACCAAGAGTCCTGCCCCTGTTAATCCAAAGCACCAATAGTCCTGCCCCTGTTAATCCAAACACCAACATCCTGCCCTGTTAATCCAAACACCAATATCCTGCCCCTGTTAATCCAAACACCAAGATCCTGCCCCTGTTAATCCAAACACCAAGATCTGCCCTGTTAATCCAAACACCAAGAGTCCGCCCCTGTTAATCCAAACACCAACACTCCTGCCCCTGTTAATCCAAACACCAATAGTCCTGCCCCTGTTAATCAAACACCAAGATCCTGCCCCTGTTAATCCAAACACCAACAGTCCTGCCCCTGTTAATCCAAACACCAAGATCCTGCCCCTGTAATCCAAACACCAAGCTCCTGCCCCTGTAATCCAAACACCACAGTCCGGGCCCTGTTAATCCAAACACCAACACTCCTGCCCCTGTTAATCCAACACATAGTCCTGCCCCTGTTAATCCAAACACCAGAGTCCTGCCCCTGTTAATCCAAACACCAACACTCCTGCCCCTATTAATCCAAACACCAAGAATCCTGCCCCTGTTAATCGAAACACCAAGAATACTGACCCTGTTAATCCAAACACCAACACTCCTGCCCCTGTTAATCCAAACACCAACACTCCTGCCCCTGTTAATCCAAACACCAAGAGTCCTGCCCCTGTTAATCCAAACACCAACACTCTGCTCCTGTTAATCCAAACACCAACATCCTGCCCCTGTTAATCCAAACACCAACATCCTGCCCTGATAATCCAAACACCAAGAGTCCTGCCCCTGTTAATCCAAACACCAAGAGTCCTGCCCCTGTTAATCCAAACACCAACACTCCTGCCCCTGTTAATCCAAACACCAAGAGTCCTGCCCCTGTTAATCCAAACACCGAGAGTCCTGCCCCTGTAAATCCAAAACGAAGTCCTGCCCCTGTTAATCCAAAAACCAAGAGTCCTGCCCTGTTAATCCAAACACCAACACCTGCCCCTGTAATCCAAACACCAAATCCTGCCCCTGTTAATCCAAACACCAAAGTCCTGCCCTGTTAATCTAAACACCAAGAGTCCTGCCCTGTTAATCCAAACACCAAGATCCTGCCCCTGTTAATCCAAACACCAAGAGTCCTGCCCCTGTTAATCCAAACACCAACACTCCTGTCCCTGTTAATCTAAACACCAAGAGTCCTGCCCTGTTAATCCAAACACCAAGAGTCCTGCCCTGTTAATCCAAACACCAAGAGTCCTGCTCCTGGTTAATCCAAACACCAATAGTCCTGCCCCTGTTAATCAAACACCAACATCCTGCCCCTGTTAATCCAAACACCAAGGTCCTGCCCCTGTTAATCCAAACACCAACACTCCTGTCCCTGTTAATCCAAACACCAAGAGTCCTGCCCCTGTTAATCCAAACACCAACACTCCTGCCCCTGTTAATCCAAACACCAAGAGTCCTGCCCCTGTTAATCCAAACACCAACACTCCTGTCCCTGTTAATCCAAACACCAAGAGTCCTGCCCCTGTTAATCGAAACACCAACATCCTGTCCCCTGTTAATCTTAAACACCAAGAGTCCTGCCCCTGTTAATCCAAACACCAACACTCCTGCCCTGTTAATCTAAACACCAAAGTCCTGCCCCTGTTAATCCAAACACCAAGGGTCCTGCCCCTGTTAATCCAAACACCAAGAGTCCTGCCCCTGTTAATCCAAACACCAAGGGTCCTGCCCCTGTTAATCCAAACACCAAGAGTCCTGCCCCTGTTAATCCAAACACCAAGGGTCCTGCCCCTGTTAATCGAACACCAATAGTCCTGCCCTGTTAATCCAAACACCAAGGGTCCTGCCCCTGTTAATCCAACACCAAGAGTCCTGCCCCTGTTAATCAAACACCAAGAGTCCTGCCCTGTTAATCTAAACACCAAACGTCCTGCCCCTGTTAATCCAAACACCAACAGTCCTGCCCTGTTAATCCAAACACCAAGAGTCCTGCCCTGTTAATCCAAACACCAAGAGTCCTGCCCTGTTAATCCAAACACAACACTCTGCTCCTGTTAATCCAAACACCAAGATCCTCCCCCGTTAATCCAAACACCAACACTCCTGTCCCTGTTAATCCAAACACCAAGAGTCCTGCCCCTGTTAATCCAAACACCAAGAGTCCTGCCCCTGTTAATCCAAACACCAAGAGTCCTGCCCCTGTTAATCCAAACACCAAGAGTCCTGCCTCTGTTAATCCAAACACCAACAGTCCTGCCCCTGTTAATCCAAACACCAAGAGTCCTGCCTCTGTTAATCCAAACACCAAGAGTCCTGCCTCTGTTAATCCAAACACCAAGAGTCCTGCCTCTGTTAATCCAAACATCAAGAGTCTTGCTTCTGTTAATCCAAACACCAACACTCCTGCCCGTTAATCCAAACACCAACACTCCTGCCCCTGTTAATCCAAACACCAAAGTCCTGCCCATGTTAATCCAAACACCAAGAGTCCTGCCTCTGTTAATCCAAACACCAAGACCTGCCTCTGTTAATCCAAACACCAAAGTCCTGCCCCTGTTAATCCAAACACCAAGAGTCCTGCCTCTGTTAATCCAAACACCAAGAGTCCTGCCTCTGTTAATCCAAACACCAAGAGTCCTGCCTCTGTTAATCCAAACACCAAGAGTCTTGCTTCTGTTAATCCAAACACCAACACTCCTGCCCCTGTTAATCCAAACACCAACACTCCTGCCCCTGTTAATCCAAACACCAAGAGTCCTGCCCCTGTTAATCCAAACACCAACACTCCTGCCCCTGTTAATCCAAACACCAACACTCCTGCCCCTGTTAATCCAAACACCAAGAGTCCTGCCTCTGTTAATCTAAACACCAACACTCCTGCCCCTGTTAATCCAAACAACAACACTCCTGCCCCTGTTAATCCAAACACCAACACTCCTGCCCCTGTTAATCCAAACACCAAGAGTCCTGCCTCTGTTAATCCAAACACCAACACTCCTGCCCCTGTTAATCCATACACTAAGAGTCCTGCCCCTGTTAATCCAAACACCAAGAGTCCTGTCCCTGTTAATCCAAACACCAACACTCCTGCCCCTGTTAATCCAAACACGAAGAGCCCTGCCCGTTAATCCAAACATCAAGAGTCCTGCCTATGTTAATCCAAACACCAAGAGTCCTGCCCCTATTAATCCAAACACCAAGAGTCCTGCCCCTGTTAATCCAAACACCAAGAGTCCTGCCCCTGTTAATCCAAACACCAACACTCCCGCCCCTGTTAATCCAAACACCAAGAGTCCTGCCCCTGTTAATCCAAACACCAAGAGTCCTGGCCCTGTTAATCCAAACACCAAGAGTCCTGCCCCTGTTAATCCAAACACCAACACTCCTGTCCCTGTTGATCCAAACACCAACACTCATGTCCCTGTTAATCCAAACACCAACAGTCCTGCCCCTGTTAATCCAAACACCAAGAGTCCTGCCCCTGTTAATCCAAACACCAAGAGTCCTGCCCCTGTTAATCCAAACACCAAGAGTCCTGCCCCTGTTAATCCAAACACCAACACTCCTGCCCTGTTAATCCAAACACCAACACTCATGTCCCTGTTAATCCAAACACCAACATTCCTGCCCTGTTAATCCAAACACCAGAGTCCTGCCCTGTTAATCCAAACACCAAGTCCTGCCCCTGTTAATCCAAACACCAAGAGTCCTGCCCTGTTAATCCAAACACCAACACTCCTGCCCCTGTTAATCCAAACACCAACACTCCTGCCCCTGTTAATCAAACACCAAGAGTCCTGCCCCTGTTAATCCAAACACCAAGAGTCCTGCCCCTGTTAATCCAAACACCAAGAGTCCTGCCCCTGTAATCCAAACACCAACACTCCTGCCCCTGTTAATCCAAACACCAACACTCCTGCCCATGTTAATCCAAACACCAACACTCCTGCCTCTGTTAATCCAAACACCAAGAGTCCTGCCCCTGTTAATCCAAACACCAACGCTCCTGCCCCTGTTAATCCAAACACCAAGAGTCCTGCGCCTGTTAATCCAAACACCAACACTCCTGCCCCTGTTAATCCAAACACCAAGAGTCCTGCCCCTGTTAATCCAAACACCAACACTCCTGTCCCTGGTAATCCAAACACCAACACTCCTGTCCCTGGTAATCCAAACACCAACACTCCTGTCCCTGGTAATCCAAACACCAAGAGTTCTGTCCCTGTTAATTCAAACACCAACACTCCTGTCCCTGGTAATCCAAACACCAAGAGTCCTGCCCCTGTTCATCCAAACATCAAGAGTCCTGCCCCTGTTAATCCAAACACCAAGAGTCCTGTCCCTGTTAATTCAAACACCAACACTCCTGTCCCTGGTAATCCAAACACCAAGAGTCCTGCCCCTGTTAATCCAAACATCAAGAGTCCTGCCCCTGGTAATCCAAACACCAAGAGTCCTGCCCCTGTTAATCCAAACACCAAGAGTCCTGCCCCTGTTATCCAAACACCAAGAGTCCTGTCCCTGGTAATCCAAACACCAACACTCATGTCCCTGTTAATCCAAATATCAAGACACCTCATGAACTAAATTGGCCCACCCTCCTATTTATATTCTCTTACTCTCTTCTTTAAAGGGACTGGCAACTAGGCGGGCTTTGTGTTACTTCTTTTTTTTCTTCGCTTTGCCAGTCCTTTGTGATAAATAAAAAAAAACTGAAAATGTGCCATGGAGAAGGAAGGGACGGACTGAGTGGGAAGATAACAAGAGATCAACATTTCTCACCGACGTTGTTGCATCCAAGCAAATTCCTTAGCTTCTGATTTCTTGGCTTCAATCACATCCATCATCTCCTTCAGCTTCTTTAAGGGTTCCTGCTCTGGTGTGATCCTGGACAGCATCTTCAGTCCCGCCTGCCTCACGCTGTACGACATCTCCGTGATCTGAGGGCAACAAAGCAAAGGCTGAGTCTTGCATCTATAGTCTCATCTAAAAATGTTAAAGTTGAAATGAATGAAAAAAAGAGATAACTAGAGAAAAAATACTCATTGATACAAAACGAAAAAAAACAGAGTGAGGGAAAATATGGAGAAAGGAAGGGGAAAAAGTCTATAGTCAATTTTTTTTAACGAGCCGTAAATTCCATTCTATCACGGTCTCATGCTTAAAGTGATGCCTATGTTTACCTGATAATAGGGTTAACTATGATAATATACAACTGAAATTAAGAAGAAGCTTAGTATTCCATTCTCCTGGCATTAAATATCAGTCAGTAAGCAGCAAGGGGGCAGGATTTTTCACCGCATTAAAAAAATATACTATAGTTATTCATCTACTTCCTTTCCCTTCTGTGTGTGTGTACGTGTGTCCCGGCCTACACAGCCAGTAATCTGTTTGCAAGATGCTATGATTTTGTCTTTTGTTATTATATTCGAGTAAAGGAGAAGAATCAATCAATCAAGAAGAAGTCGAGGAAGAGGCAGAATGGACAAGAAGACAAGAAAACCATAGGGCTGAAGGATCAAATGAGGAAAATAATGAAGCAAATGAAGACACAAGACTGAATAATTGAAGACATGAGGCTAAAGGCTGATTCACACTGGCAGTTTTTTCGGCATTTTTATCGGACGAGAAGTCGGTCTCTTGAAAGACCGAGCGATCGGTGTGTGATTTTTGTTGAAAACCTATTGCGATCATGACACCAGACCCAGACCCAGACCCAGACCCCTTCTCGTCAGATAAAAATGCCGAAAAAACGCCAGTGTGAATCAGCCTTAAGTCTTAATGCTGACAGTACTATATAAGAACATAAGAAAATAAGGAAGCTACAAGAGGCCGCCAGACCTACACGAGGTAGTTCCTGTTACTTAACACTACCTACATCCACCTTTCATCACCATCCATAAAGCAGTCCAGCCTCCTTTTAAAGCTCCTTAATGTCTCCCCACTAACTACCTGTCTACTGAGTCCATTCCAATCATTTACCACCCTATTTGTGAACCATTTTTTTCCCTATTTCTTTTTTAAATCTACGCTTTTCCAGCTTGAATCCGTTACTTCTTGTTCTACTCTACCCTATATGGTTATCCTATAAGACTGAACACACATACCAGCAGTCAGGACAAATCTCTATGCCGCCATACAATTTTAGTTTCTGTGTCATAGAGTCGGTATAGCCACTACTTAGAAGCAATACAGAGAAGAATGAATAAAACAGTACAAGGATTAAGACATTTACCATAAAAGCATAAGTTAAAACACATGCAAAATAATGTTGAATGAGCAGATAATGAAAAGAGGTAAAATAATTGAAGTATCTTGAATCTATCTTGTGCAAGTCTGGGAGCATGGAAGGGATGTCATGTTATGAGAGAAAGGAAGGAAAGTTGTGGGATTGGTGGACGTCTCATGAGTAAGTAGAGTAAAGTAGAGTAGAGACTCATGAGTAGAGTAGAGTAGAGTAGAGTAGAAGTAGTAGTAGTAGTCTCATGAGTAAAGTAGAGTAGAAGTAGTAGTAGTAGACTCATGAGTAGAGTAGAGTAGAGTAGAGTAGAAGTAGTAGTAGTAGTCTCATGAGTAGAGTAGAGTAGAGTAGAAGAAGTAGTAGTAGTAGTCTCATGAGTAGAGTAGAGTAGAAGTAGTAGTAGTAGTCTCATGAGTAGAGTAGAGTAGAGTAGAAGTAGTAGTAGTAGTCTCATGAGTAGAGTAGAGTAGAAGTAGTAGTAGTAGTCTCATGAGTAGAGTAGAGTAGAAGTAGTAGTAGTAGTCTCATGAGTAGAGTAGAGTAGAAGTAGATAGACTCATGAGTAAGTGAGTAAGTAGAGTAGATAGTATAGTAGTCTCATGAGTAGAGTAGAGTAGAAGTAGTAGTAGTAGTCTCGATGAGTTAGAGTAGTAGTAGAGTAGAGTAAAGGAAGTAGTAGTAGTAGTCTCATGAGTAGAGTAGAGTAGAGTAGAGTAGAAGTAGTAGTAGTAGACTCATGAGTAGAGTAGAGTAGAGTAGAAGTAGTAGTAGTAGTCTCATGAGTAGAGTAGAAGACAGTGAGTAAGAAATAATGAAAGGAATCAAGGATAACATATAATTGTTCCCACAGTGACAAGTAGTCACTTGACTACACGTCACCATGTGACTACACGTCACCAGGGGGAGGCGGTAGCGGAGTGGTTAGCGTCTCCGACTGGCGTTCTCGGTGACCCGAGTTCGATCCCCGAAGAAAACCAAAATCTTTCTGCACCGTTGAGTGGCCTAAGAACACCCACATGCTGCCCATCACTCTACCTTCGATTGCGAGTGCATCGGAGGACACAGGGGGGCGGCATGAGCCTCTAATCACAGGCATCACTATAAAAATCCTGCCTGCGCCACCACGGGCGAGGGCCAGCCATCACAGCCCTCAAGTGTGCCTCCAGAGCCTACCATCCGAGCCCTGGGTCACCACTGCCTACAGGTGCTATAGGCACAAATGGGGAAAAAAAAAAAGAAAAAAAAAGTGAAGTGCAAGTAAGACCTCGATGTGTACTGTATAGATGTGTGATAAATGCCAGAGATTAAAGATTCAAGCAGTGGAAATGGGTAACCTGAGGGGTGGATGTTGTCTGAACAGAATGACAGGTGCGAGTACTGAGAATGTACATGGATATGGTAGAGGTAGTAGGGGAGAGGGGAAGACATGTGTGGATAGGTGGGCATGGTGAAATGCAGCGCTCTGAGATAGTTTGGACACCAGTATAGTGGTGTTCACAAAGCGTGTATCATAGTTATGACGGAGGCGGAGCGGAGACAGATGGGCTGCTTCCTTAAAACCCGAGCCCTTGTCCACCCAGCAGTGAATGGGTACCGGGTGCTGGCCGGGGGTTTGTGACCCGCCTCCCGGGGCGGTGGCTTCAGCCAACACTAAGCACTAAGGATGAATGATAAAAAATATAACTATGGAGATGGGGCCATACGAGTGTAGCTCAGGCCCTGCAGAATACAACTAGATGAAAACAAGATGAAATTACCCATACACGTCAATATCATTTTCCTATGTTTCTCATTGAGCAGGATATGACCAGTGTTCATGGTGGTGGAGGACCCACGCACACACTGTGGTCCCGTTACCTGGCTGTGGCGAGCGTCAATCTCCTCCTGGGACAGCGCCTCCAGGTACAGGTAGGAGGCGGCGTCCTGCATGAGGGCGGTGGCGGTGTGCAGGCAGTACTGGTGCTCCCCCACGCTGCCGTCCACAGGCTGCACAAAGTCTGTGTAGATCCTCTCACTCCACAACATGAGCAGAATGTTGTACAGGTCGCCCGGGTCACTGGCAAGTATAGTGGGAAGTAAGAACATGAGAACATAAGAAAATAAGGAAGCTACAAGAGGCCGTGAGACCTACACGAGGTAGTTCCTGTTACTTAACACTACCTGCATCCACCTTTCATCTCCATCCATGAAATGATCTAGCCTCCTTTTAAAGCTCCCTAATGATTCCGCACTAACCACCTGTCTATACTAAGTCCATTCCAATCATTTACCACCCTATTTGTGAACCAGTTTATCCCTAGTGGAAGTGAATTAGTGGCCAGAAAAACATGCCTCACGACCTCTCATTGTGGTGGTCAAAATCCGACTTGGTGACGTCACAGTAAGGAAGGTCAGTGTCCAGCCCGTGATACAAAGTCTGTTGCTTCTAATAGCATTCTCCACCCCATTATTTGTTGCCCCGCACACAGGAACACATGCTGAGGCCAAGGGGTTTGTCCTGCACACACGCTTGCCTTGTAGAGGGAAAACTGACTTGCTTTGTTACAGGGATTTGTGACATTTGTGACAGTGATGTTGTTGATTGCATGGTAATAATGTCTGTTCATGCTGATGCTTGTGCACTGTGCATCACCCACTCCATGCTTACCAAGGTGCACTGTGCATCACCCACTTCATGCTTACCAAGGTGCACTGTGCATCACCCACTTCATGCTTACCAAGGTGCACTGTGCATCACCCACTCCATGTTTACCGAGGTGCACTGTGCATCACCCACTCCATGCTTACCAAGGTGCACTGTGCATCACCCACTCCATGTTTACCAAGGTGCACTGTGCATCACCCACTCCATGCTTACCAAGGTGCACTGTGCATCACCCACTCCATGCTTACCAAGGTGCACTGTGCATCACCCACTCCATGTTACCAAGGTGCACTGTGCATCACCCACTCCAGCCACATCTCGGACATGATGGGGGAGTCATGTCATCCAGAAAGCATCAACACGGGATGGTGAACAGCAATGGACACAACATTAGTACATATATTCACTTATACTACGAGAAGTGTTGTGAACATGTGACATTGATGAGATCGTAACAATGGTTCTCATACTGATCAAAGCATGAGGACTGTCAGGCTCACGGAAGTGTGAACATAACAAGTAGCTACTTATGTGAAACCTATTAAGAGCTGGGAACTTGAGCAACGTATTATTGCTATTGTTTTATAACTTGAGAATCATGTAAGTGCAGTGCGCTCTGTGCATAAGTCTGTGGATGGAAGGCAGGGGGATGTAAGCTATGCAGAACTGGAACAAGAATTTTCAAGACTTCTGATTTTAATTGCAAATTGAAATTGAAGAAGAGATAGGCGAATGGCTAACCAGTAACATTTTCACAAAATTGGTCAATGCTTAAGTTTTCTCTGCCTTCAAGACAAGATCTCTTTCTTATGACAAATTACAATAAGACTTAATAAATATACAGCCTTGTGGTGAGGATCAATATTGTGCAGAACAGAGCTTTAAACTCACCTCGTGTAGAAGTCTTGGAGCACAATCTGCATATCTTTTGTGGTGTTTCCCATGTACTCATTGACTTGGTAGTTGGAGACGTCATCCCTCCCCAGCAGCTCGCCTAGCACAGTCTCCCAGTCAATGACCTACAAGGATGGCAGTGTTTGTCAGGCATCAGTAAGTATACGGTGATAAAATGGATGTCAATAGCTAACCTTACTTAGTTCTTACGGCATTTAACCAGGGTAGAACAAGAAGTAACGGATTCAAGCTGGAAAAGCGTAATTTAAAAAAAGAAATAGGGAAAAACTGGTTCACAAATAGGGTGGTAAATGATTGGAATGGACTCAGTAGACAGGTAGTTAGTGCGGAGTCCTTAGAAAGCTTTAAAAGGAGGCTAGATAAATTTATGGATGGGGATGAAAGGTGGATGTAGTTAGTGCTCACGGCCTCTTGTAGCTTCCTTATTTTCTTATGAACCAATTTCACAGTAATTATCATGGATCTGAGAACTCTGCTCAACCCTCCCCCTCCTAGCGTGCCTGGTGAGGTGTGGGCTGTGTCGGTGTCTGGTCTCCTGCAGGCTGATGGAAGGCAACGCCCTACACGTCCACAATAAAGTTTTTGGGATTCTTTTTTGTGTTAAAGAAAGTCAATTGTCAAAGTGTGCATGTGAGGTCCTGATCATGCTGGCTGGTGAGCTGTTGTTGTGTTGATACAGCTTTGAGGGAAGAGACTATGTCAGCGCTGCCATAACTCAGATCAGGGGAATACAACAGGTTGGTCTTTTTTAAATCAACGTTTTACCAGTCTGAATCCGTTACTTATTGTCCTAGTAAGCAGGGTAGAACAAGAAGTAACTGATTCAAACTGGAAAAGCATAGATTTAAAAAGGAAATAAGGAAAAACTGGTTCACAAATAGGGTGGTAAATGATTGGAATGAACTCAGTCGTCAAGTAGTTAGTACGGAGTCATTAGGGAGTTTTAAAAGGAGGCTGGATAATTTCATGGATGGGGATGAAAGGTGGATGTAGGTAGTGTTAAGTAACAGGAACTACCTCGTGTAGGTCTCACGGCCTCTTGTAGCTTCCTTATTTTCTTATGTACGGACAGACACAGAGACAGACGAACATTCGGAGAATTATAGTAAGATACGACAAAACTGTCTTTACTTACAGTTTTAGGGAGATCAGTAATTTGACGTCGTGAATAGTGGCCATATGCAAGGGCCTCTTTAAGCTCTGGAATGCTGGGCAGTTTCTGTGGAAAAAGAAGAGACGAGGTTATTCATTATGAGTAGTAGCATTACTTGTTAGTGCTTCCATTGCCCTCCTTAACCAAGCCACAGGTTCATTCTGTAGACACAAACCTTCAGCAGGACAAGACTGGCAGGGCAAAGGGAAGGAAAGGAGATAGAAAATATGCATCATCAACAACAACATCCTCTCAGGTTAACCCCTTGAGACCTAGAGCGTAATTTCCATTGTAATTTGGCCACCATTAGGTGATTTAAATTATTATAAGCAATATTTTATAGATATGACCTGTTTAGTATCCTTGTCCTCTTAACAAATTTGGTGTATTCAGTTACTTTTCGTAATTTGATGGCTGACAACAGACGATTTTATATAGCAAAGGAAAGATCTGGGCGTGAAGGGGTTAAGGTGAAATGCTACTCAACTCATGATAATTTCTTGCATACTTACATAAGAAAGTGCTTTCAGAAATTCTTCGGCCTTTTCTACCGTGCGTTTCAGTAACGTTTCGGCTGCTTGCGGATCCATGTCTTCCAGGAGCCCCAGCCGCATCACCGCCTGCTCCATCCTGACCAGCCTGGCCGTCAGACCCGCACCGCGCCTCTGTCAGGACACACACACCACTAATAATAGCTAGCTTAGGTGACGTTTAGGTTATATTTAGGTTTGGTTAGGCTTAGGTTAGGTTAGGTTAGGGTTAGGTTAGGCTATTATATTTATGTTATTTTTAGGTTTGGTTAGGCTTAGGGTAGGTTAGGTTTGGGTTAGGTTAGGTTAGGTTGGGGTAGGTAGGTTAGGGTTAGGTTTAGGTTTGGTTTAGGTTTAGGGTAGGTTTGCGCTAGGTTAGGTAAGGGTAGGTTAGGGTAGGTTTGCGTTAGGTTAGGTAAGGGTAGGTTAGGGTAGGTTTGCGTTAGGTTAGGTAAGGGTAGGTTAGGGTAAGTTTGCGTTAGGTTTTGTAGAGTAAGTACGTCACTAAGGATGAGGCTCGTGCACAAAATAATAGCAGTGATTGAGACGCCAGATGACACTATGGAGTCAGTAACTTACATACCACACATGGGGAGGCGGTAGCAGAGTGGTTAGCGTCACCGGGTGGCGTTCTTGAAGACCCGAGTTCGATCCCAAGTGAGACCCATAAATCCACTTAAAATATTTCTGCACCATCGAGTGGCCTACAAACCACATGCTGCCCATTAACTCTACCTTCGACATGAGGGGGCGGCATGAACCTTTAATCACAGGTGTCACTATAAAAATCCTGCCTGCGCCACCACGGGCGAGGGCCAACCATCACAGCCCTCACCACCATCCGATCAAAAAAAAAAAAAAAAAAAAAAAAAAAAAAAAAAAAAAAAAAAAAAAAATAAATAACCATTCCATGAGAGCAGTGATTGAGATGCCAGATGACACTATTAACTAACCCCTTAAGTTCCAGAACGTAATTTCCATTGAAATTTGGGTAGGCTATCATTAGAAGACTTTCAGTGAATACAAGCAATATTTCATAGATATGACCTGTTTTGTATCTTGTCGACTAACATATTTGGTATATTCAGTTACTTTTCCAAATTTTATGGCTCGAAAACATACAATTTTTTATAGCAAAGGAAAGATCTGGGCGTGAAGGGGTTAAGTCAGTAACTTACGTACCACACATTCCATGAAGCTTGGTATTCCTGTTCCACATCATAGGAATCCCCCGAGGGAGAGAGCTGCCTGTGGTCCTCCTCCAAGCAGACCTTCCTGGCCAGGTCGCCACTGAAGGGGGATCCGGGCACCACGGGGTGCAGGCTCATGATGAAGGCACCGCTGTCCTCCTGGTCCACCTCAAACTCCATGTTGAAGAATGGGGTGCTGGGAGACAAGGAAGACGCATCAATTGTTATGTTTATGGAACAAGTGTTATGTCTATGTGTCTATGTGTTATGTCTATGTGTCAATGTGTTATGTTCTATGTGTTATGTCTATGTGTCTATGTGTTATGTCTATGTGGTGTTATGTCTATGTGTCTATGTGTTAGGTCTATGTGTCTATGTGTTAGGTCTATGTGAGTATATGTTATGAAGCCTATGCTCATTTCTGTGTCACCAAAGAATAACCATTTTCTTTACAAAGGGGAAAGGAAGTGTTATGATTAGAAGGCATAGTGACTCTCCATCCCCCCAACACTTCACCGAGGATCTGGCGAGGGGTTTGGGATATATAACATAACCATATTATGTACTGCAGACAGACGACTCAACTCTACTGGTAACATGTGACAGGTATGTCACCAAGGACGTGAAACATAACATCAACGGCATGGGAAGGTGGTGGTCGAATGTCGCTTCCTAAATGATTCTGAAGTGAACTTGAAGACACAAAGATCACCCTTCTGCCTAGCATTTGTTGCATCCATCAACTCTGTGTATTTAGTTAGTATTGATATACAGGAAAGGTGTTCTGTAAGAGCTAAGACTATGAGTTTAAGGCCAAGATTTACCAAATGAGATGAAGGCGAGACCCCACGAGTACATTACACCTTTCCCTTTGTTAGAGTAGGGGGTCTCACCAATAAAGGTTGCACCGCTCAGGAATCGAACCCGGGACCTTCTGCATGCCGGGCGGCTGTGCTTCCCGTTACACCACGGGAACAACCTAGTGACAACCCACACATCCCCCTCTAAGCTTGCCTTCCGCATGCTGAACCGAGGAATGTGCATCCACGATCTACTCATTTCGCCAGTTAGAGTTAGGGGTCTCACCAATAAAGTTGACGCTCGGGAACGAAACCGGATCTTCCGCAGCGGGCGGCTGTGCTTCCGTTACACCGGGACACCTAGTGACAACCCCTCACTCTTTTTTTCTGTTTAACTTCAATCTTGCTCCCATTATTTTGTGAGTCTAGACGTATTCAGCGACACTCTACCATCAAATATGAACAAACTGACTTAACGAAAAGAAGGAAAGAGTCATACTCGTGGTCCCGCTTCATTCATTGTATATCCTTAGTTATACTCTTGAATCTTAGCTCTCCCTTCGTTTCCAAGTATTCCCACATCACCACCAATAAGGAACGTCTAATATCCTCAGTATTGTTTCTCACTCTTCCATCCTTGCTCCGAGCCACACACATGTCCCTCCTCTCCATGCTTTCATTCCCATCATAGCTCTGCACACCGCTATCAAGTCTCATCTTCCTCTCCCCAGCGAAAACAAGCCCAATTCCTTCAATCACTGCTTATATAACAAATCCGCCTGACTGGGAATCATCTTTGTAGCCTTTTTTTTGCATCCCCAGTCTTCTTTGCGTGCTTCACCTAGTCACGCAGCGGTCGGCAACCTGCGGCTCCGGAGTTGTATGCGGCTCTTTCAAGTGATCTGTGCGGCTCCTGCAACCAACTCAATAATGTCCAAATTATCGTTAAAAAAAAATATAAAATAGTGGCATAGATAGCCGCAGTACAATAGTGTATGTGACCTAGGTCCTAAGTCTCTAGGAAAATATTGGGATGAATTCTTGTACTTATTAACTTGTACTAGTTCGTAATTTCCATTCACAATGTACACTGTGGCTCCATCAGCACTACTTTTCTGCCAAGTTTGAAGAAACTGGCTCTTCTCGAATTCTGGGTTGCCGACCTTGACCTAGAGCAATGTCCACACCCCCACGGTGCACTCTAAAGTCTCGGGCGGATCTTGGCCACACTTAGCCTTTATAGCATGTCTTCAACTTTTTATCCATGCAGACACAAGCTGTTCTAACGTTTGTAAGGAGTCTATATGTTTCTCTGGTAATGAATCGTCTTGAATTATCATACCATGGTCCTTCTCTTCACTTGATTTAGTAAATACGTATGGTATTATTCTAGTGCTTGCCCATACTCCTCCCTCTCCCCCAAAACAAGCTTGGGGACCTGGGGGAATGCGGGATATTTGGCTGGGGTACAAAATATGTGTCGCAACCATAGTTTTTGAGTTAGGGGTGGCATAAAAATTACCTGATGTGTATTCCCTTGGAGTGTATCATTCGACATTTCTTGATATTCACCCCCTTCCATAAACTTTATTGTGAGTAGCCTACGTTCATTGCATGAAGAATGAGAATGCGTACTCACAACATTCATCTTTTATAATCACTGATGAGGCAAAGACAATACAGGTCCCACAGCATTTGTCTGGATTCAACAGTAGCTACCAGAAGTTCCATAGATCTTGATACTTTTAAAACGAATCAGTTCTGAATGTGCCAGGCTTGGTGGTGGTGGTGGTGGATGGCACAGTCTACCAAGGGTCGCCAGGTCAAGGGCTGGGCTGCCAATGGTCGCCGGGTCAAGGGGTGGGCTGCCAAGGGTCGTCAGGTCAAGGGCTGGGCTGCCAAGGGTTGCCAGGTCAAGGGGTGGGCTGCCAAGGGTCGCCAGGTCAAGGGGTGGGCTGCCAAGGGTCGCCGGGTCAAGGGCTGGGCTGCCAAGGGTCGCCAGGTCAAGGGGTGGGCTGCCAAGGGTCGCCGGGTCAAGGGGTGGGCTGCCAAGGGTCGCCGGGTCAAGGGGTGGGCTGCCAAGGGTCGCCAGGTCAAGGGCTGGGCTGCCAAGGGTCGCCAGGTCAAGGGGTGGGCTGCCAAGGGTCGCCAGGTCAAGGGGTGGGCTGCCAAGGGTCGCCAGGTCAAGGGTTGGGCTGCCAAGGGTCGCCAGGTCAAGGGCTGGGCTGCCAAGGGTCGCCAGGTCAAGGCTGGGCTGCCAAGGGTCGCCAGGTCAAGGGGTGGGCTGCCAAGGGTCGCCGGTCAAGGGCTGGGCTGCCAAGGGTCGCCAGGTCAAGGGCTGGGCTGCCAAGGGTCGCCAGGTCAAGGGGTGGGCTGCCAAGGGTCCCAGGTCAAGGGGTGGGCTGCCAAGGGTCGCCAGGTCAAGGGCTGGGCTGCCAAGGGTCGCCAGGTCAAGGGCTGGGCTGCCAAGGGTCGCCAGGTCAAGGGGTGGGCTGCCAAGGGTCGCCAGGTCAAGGGGTGGACTGCCAAGGGTCGCCAGGTCAAGGGTGGGCTGCCAAGGGTCGCCAGGTCAAGGGCTGGGCTGCCAAGGGTCGCCAGGTCAAGGGTGGGCTGCCAAGGGTCGCCAGGTCAAGGGGTGGGCTGCCAAGGGTCGCCAGGTCAAGGGTTGGGCTGCCAAGGTCGCCAGGTCAAGGGCTGGGCTGCCAAGGGTCGCCAGGTCAAGGCTGGGCTGCCAAGGGTCGCCAGGTCAAGGGGTGGCTGCCAAGGGTCGCCAGGTCAAGGGGTGGGCTGCCAAGGGTCACCAGGTCAAGGGCTGGGCTGCCAAGGGTCGCCAGGTCAAGGGGTGGGCTGCCAAGGGTCGCCGGGTCAAGGGTGGGCTGCCAAGGGTCGCCAGGTCAAGGGTGGGCTGCCAAGGGTCGCCAGGTCAAGGGCTGGGCTGCCAAGGGTCGCCAGGTCAAGGGCTGGGCTGCCAAGGGTCGCCAGGTCAAGGGCTGGGCTGCCAAGGGTCGCCAGGTCAAGGGGCTGGGCTGCCAAGGGTCGCCGGTCAAGGGCTGCGGCTGCCAAGGGTCGCCAGGTCAAGGGCTGGGCTGCCAAGGGTCACCAGGTCAAGGGCTGGGCTGCCAAGGGTCGCCAGGTCAAGGGTGGGCTGCCAAGGGTCGCCAGGTCAAGGGTGGGCTGCCAAGGGTCGCCAGGGTCAAGGGCTGGGCTGCCAAGGGTCGCCAGGTCAAGGGCTGGGACTGCCAAGGGTCGCCAGGTCAAGGGGTGGGCTGCCAAGGGTCGCCAGGTCAAGGGGTGGGCTGCCAAGGGTCGCCAGGTCAAGGGCTGGACTGCCAAGGGTCGCCAGGTCAAGGGCTGGCTGCCAAGGGTCGCCAGGTCAAGGCTGGGCTGCAAGGGTCGCCAGGTCAAGGGCTGGGCTGCCAAGGGTTGCCAGGTCAAGGGCTGGCTGCCAAGGGTCGCCAGGTCAAGGGCTGGGCTGCCAAGGGTCGCCAGGTCAAGGACTGGGCTTCAAGGGTCGCCAGGTCAAGGGCTGGGCTGCAAGGTCGCCGGGTCAAGGGCTGGGCTGTCAAGGGTCGCCGGGTCAAGGGGTGGACAGTCGCCATAGGGTCGCCGGGTCAAGGGCTGGGCTGTCAAGGGTCGCCGGGTCAAGGGGTGGACTCCAGGTCCCGGTCAAGGGCTGGGCTGTCAAGGGTCGCCGGGTCAAGGGGTGGGCTGCCAAGGGTCGCCCGGTCTAGGGCTGGGCTGCCAAGGGTCGCCGGGTCAAGGGCTGGGCTGCCAAGGGTCGCCAGGTCAAGGGCTGGGCTGCCAAGGGTCGCCAGGTCAAGGGCTGGGCTGCCAAGGGTCGCCGGGTCAAGGGCTGGGCTGCCAAGGGTCGCCGGGTCAAGGGGTGGGCTGCCAAGGGTCGCCGGGCTGACGGGCCTCACCAGATACTGGCAATATTTTCTCATAATTCTCCTCCACTGATTTGTACTTTCTGTATGTATTGCAACACATGACCAAGAGGGTGTGACGTGCAGTGATTCCATGTCTGCACTCAGAAGTATGGAAAATGACCTCCTTTTATAGGAAACTCAAAGGAACTTCAAACAAATCATGATATTTTCATTTTGTGTTTTACATTGAGCATATTTACTATCGATCTTTATTCCAGAATACCAAAACATTTCAAAACCTAGATCACCTCTATTACCAAGGTATGAGGGTATATTGTATAACAGCTGTAATGTGTGCACAGCTGTAATGTGTGTGCGTGTGCGTGAGAAGAGAGAGAGAGAGAGAGAGAGAGAGAGAGAGAGAGAGAGAGAGAGAGAGAGAGAGAGAGAGAGAGAGAGAGAGAGAGAGAGAGAGAGAGAGAGAGAGAGAGAGAGAGAGAATGGTGATAAGTATAGAAAAGAAAATTGACTCAGGAAATAGTGAGGTACGTATGGGCATTAAAGTAATCGTCCAGACCGAATTTTTTTTTGCCTAATTATGTTGAACTAGCCGCAAAGTCGCCCTCCGGGCGGACTTTTTGGCTAGCTCCTGCGGAGGGCTATTGGTGGGCTTTCGACCCACCACCTGTGTTTGGTGGGCCGAAGGCCCACCAAACACAGACTCTCCGGATAGCCCCTTTTAACTTTCCTGAAATCATGGATGTAGAAATGTATGTATTAACGCCAACCCATTCACATCACCCCCAACCCATTCACTCACCCATTACCCATCACCCCCACCCATTCACTCACCCATTACCCATCACCCCCCACCCATTCACTCACCCATTACCCATCACCACACCCATTCACTCACCCATTACCCATCACCCCCCACCTATTCCCTCACCCATCACCCATCACCCCCAACCCATCACCCCCCACCCATTCACTCACCCATCACCCCACACCCATTACCCATCACCCCACCCATTCACTCACCCATTACCCATCACCCCCCACCTATTCCCTCACCCATCACCCATCACCCCCCACCCATTCACTCACCCATCACCCCACACCCATTACCCATCACCCCACCCATTCACTCACCCATTACCCATCACCCCCCACCTATTCCCTCACCCATCACCCATCACCCCCCACCCATTCACTCACCCATCACCCCACACCCATTACCCATCACCCCACCCATTCACTCACCCATTACCCATCACCCTACATCAAGGTTTCCTCAATTCTCGCAACCCACTTTTTTTTCCTCACAATTCTCGCTAATAGGCTGCTAAAAAAAAAAAAAAAAAAGTGATCGGATCATCCTATAAATGGACTTAAAACCTTCCCCTGGTCAAGCTGGTTTCAAAACTGTGCCATATGATGGGATTCCGCCACGGGGGGCGGAACCTATACCACACCACACACACACACACACACACACACACACACACACACACACACACACACACACACACACAGACAGACAGACAGACACACTTTCGCTTATATTATTATAGACATTCAAAACATCTAATCCACCAAAAATAATTGATTTCCAGGCCTTATTTCCGTAAAAACACGACTTTTGTAAAAAGCGCGCGAATTTTTTTTCTTCCCTCCAACAGGGCTACGCATGTTATTGATGACGTCACAAAAGGGACGCTCCAATGTAAACAACACTCGTCTGCCTCTGTGAGACCTGTCGGCAAATGTTATGATGAGCGATTGTACTTCGGTATCAGACAGTGAATCTGTCGCTGTGATAGATCTAGAGTACGATGCTTAATCTGAGACCGAACTAAATGACGTTGCTCGCGTATATGAGGAAAACGAACCAGATTGTGATGGGAGCCCAACCCTATATGTTTGAGCCAGAGTACGAGGTGGATGAACAGGTGTTAGCGGAGCCTGCTGAGGTTCAACACTACTACACACACACACACAACACATTACACAACACACTATACACACACACAAACATACACACACACACAAACACTACTACACACACACACACAAACACTACTACACACACACAACACAAACACACTACACACACACCACCACAACACTACTACATACACACAAACACTACTACACACACACACACAAACACTACTACACACCACACACACAAACACTACTACAACACACACACAAACACTACTAAAATACACACACAACACTACTACAACACACACAAACACTACACTACACACACACACACACACACAACACCTACTACACACCACACCACACACAAAACACTACTACACACACACACAAACACTACTACACACACACACACAAACACTACTATACCACACACACAAACACTACTACACACACAACAAACACTACTAACACACACACAAACACTACTACACACACACAAACACTACTACACACACAAACACTACTACACACACACACACACTACTACGCACACAAACACTACTACGCACACACACACACACAAACACTACTACGCACGCGCGCACACACACACACACACACACACAAACACAAACACTACTACACACACACACAAACACTACTACACACACACACACACACTACTACACACGCACACAGCAGCGCGGGAAGAGGAGCCTCCCTTTTGCTACGTCACCGAGCCGTGGCGCATCGTCTGCCAGTTGCCATGAGCGTTTTTGAAGCTCGGGGAATTTACAGATTTTGATTGCGGATTATTAAAAAACGGCTGACTGGATGCAAGAAGTGACAACATATTGTTGATACACTCGATAATGGCTATACTCTAATTACATCAAATCAGGAATGATGAAATGGTCTGGACGATTACTTTAAGAACGGCCAGCAGTGGGGGATCCATCTGGCTTTTGAGGATCCCAGGGCAGAGGACACATAAGAAAGCATACCACAACCTGCATCACCAAGACGGACAGAGGCACAGTCCTGAAGGGTCAAATAATCAGTGTTTGTACCCAGGGTAAGTATTAACCCCTTGAGGCCCAGAAGGTAATTTCCATCGTAATTTGGCTACCATTGGACGATTTTTAGTGAATATAAGTAATATTTTATAGATATGACCTGTTTGGTATCCTTGTCTACTACCTAACTTATTTGGTATATTCAGTTAGGCCTACTATTCGTAATTTTATGGTTCGACAACATACGATTTTATTTAGCAAAGGAAAGATGTGGGCGTGAAGGGGTTAAGGAACAATGTGAACCAATACCACAGCTTGTATGGCATCATGAACCAGGCACTCAACTCACAAGTCTTTCTTCATCATGTGCGCCAGGGTATCACTGAGGCTGAAGGTGAAGGGTCCGGCAGTCAGGTTGTCCCGGTTAAAGACATGGTCCCCAAAGTGGTCCCTGACAACCTTGTTCCAGCTCGGTTTGGCGTCCTGGTCCACAGCCTTCAGACAGCTGTCATAGAGCTTCGACATATCTCCTTCTACACTGCCAACTTCTGCCTTCTTTAGTTGACCTGTTAATTGCAACACTGATTAATGCATGCATGGGGAAAAACATTGAACACATAGGAACATATCATTATATATTTCTTTTATGAAAGAATTTTATAATATCAATGCTGAAACAGGATAGATTTTGAACCCACAACTGATTACAACCTGAAAGACAATTCTCTCTCTCTCTCTCTCTCTCTCTCTCTCTCTCTCTCTCTCTCTCTCTCTCTCTCAAAGCCAGTGTTCTGGATTTCACCCAATGGCTTACATCCAAGGACGCCAACAGCTGTACATAAACATCAAATACTGTGTCGTTTGTCACCTGTTCTAGTGACTTAAACAGACAGGACTCAACCCCTTCGCAACCACGACTGCCATCTCATACATTAAGCCTTAAGGCCCATTCACATATCCACGACTCGCATCAGCGACCGGTCACGACTTGCTGAGTCTGTTAAGGCATTTGTAAGGGTAAATACGTAGGTATGGGTGTGGCACATAGTGTTGCCGGCTTCACACAGTTGTATTACTGCAGAATCAGCAAGATAGAAAGCAGACAAGGTTAATAGAGAGATGTCACGTAGCATATTTTCATCTCTTATAAATAGATTGTAACATAATAGATATTTATATAGAGTAGTTATATTATAAGTTTATTCTATGGTAGAAACATTACTTGCTACTTGCTATATGTTTTGTAATGAAGCAGAGGTATATGTATGGTAGATAAACAGGGTAGTTGTCAACCTGCTTGGCAGGGGCGCGGAGCTCTCTGCCGAGAGACAACAGACGGTCTTGAGCAGGTAACGAGCGGAGATTGTAGGCAGGGACTCCTGTCGCTACATATTTCGTCAAGTGTAGATTAACACAATTATACTACCTCAATTACCCTGGTGTCTCTCTACATCCTCACGACACCACTGATTAATATTCCAACGTAAACAGATTGATTGAAACGTGAGTTACTGGACATTGACTCATCTACTCATCTTCAAGGTGAGTTACCTGTGTGAGTAGATTACTCGCGTAAAGGAATATCCAGAACAAGTCATCCAGTCGGTGCCGACTGCTGTCAATTTTTGGGGGGCTGAAGCTCCAAAATTGGCGTGGTTGGCTCGGGTTGCTGTAGTTAGGCGACTAGTCGGCGACTAGTCCGCGATTGTCGGCGATAGTCGCGGACTTAAACGAATTTAAAAGAAAAAAGAAAAAAAGAAAATAGAAAATAGAAAAGAAAATAGAAAAGCTGTAGGCTTGTTCACCAGGTTGGTCAGTGAAAGAAGATGAAAGCCAATGCTGGTGGTGAACATGGAAACGCCCAAGAATGGAGATTTCAACAAAAGGAAAATATGTGTTAAGGTGTGCTCCACTTTAAATTATAAAATTTAATAGTAAAAGAGTTTTACATAGTTTCAGGAGTTATGTGAGAGATATACAGCACAGATGACTTTGGTAAGAGTGACATTGAAGTCGAAGCCAAATGCTAGAAAATTTTGATTGCAAGATTCAAGATCGTGGGCACGAGAGCAAGTGATGTCGTAGCGTACAAATGCGCAACAGCCAGCTTTGGATTGAAAATGAGAATAGAGATAGTAAGAGGATACAGAAAAAGAGACTGCTGTCAGTGCTCACAGACAACTGGGTTTCGGTGAGGAAGAGAAAATGAGGTTTAGAGGAGAGATGATGTTCCACAGATGGGAAGTTAGATCTAAGACCACGAATGTTGCAGCAGTTTAGATAGAGAAGTTTAGAGGAAGTATCAAGACACCTTGAGGCGTCACCATTAAGTCGGTCCAACCTGGGGACATTTGTTGTCCCCTCCCCAGTTAGGGACTCCAAGGCTGGGTGTATGGAAGCCATTTTTTGAACATTTTGAGTGAAGAGTGAGTAGGGATGTAAGGTGCATGTAGAGTAGTGAGAGGAGTGAGAGTTGAGAAGTGAGAGTTGTCTTTAGAGTGCAGGCTGCAGCTACTCTCTTGTGTGGCTGAGACACTACGGGACACTAAGGCCCAACACTCCTATAATTGTGTTCGCACTCAATTATACTTATATACACTTTCTTCTGACCCTTTTGTTTCTCACCCCGTCAAAACATATCAATCCTAATACTTTTCTGAAGCATTTTCATCTCCAGCACATTTATTTTTTACCTTGTGTAACGCGGGAAAATGAGTTAAAACTTTTGACTCATGACTGACGAAGAGTTTACGTTGAGTGGGAGGGGGTAAAGTAATAGATAAATGTCGAGTAATGAAATGAGTAATTTTCCTCCACTCCTCAGTTCTGAATCACTATATAAAAATATATTGTGATATATTTTTGTACCGACGGTAGCTGGCGACGTCAGCTGGCTAGGCAAGAAGGAGGGCGAGTGGCCATATTAGTTGTCATTAGAGGTCCACGTGTCACAGTGGAGAGACGTGCGGGGAGGTGTGGTTTTCACACTTGGATAAGGTACGTGCAGGGAAAAGGTGTTGGTAGAGATGTAGATGAGATTCATTGAAATTATCTGTCATAACATGAGAACTAATGGAAGGTGTTATTCATAGGGTCTAAGGTAGCTGTGGAAAGACGGCTGGATGAACGGCTTGGATAAGGGTCCAAGGTAGCTGTGAAAAGACGGCTGGATGAGCCGTGGGGAACACCTGTGAACGCCTCTGTGTGAACACCAGGGATACAGCTAAGGATTAGTCTTATAGCTGGCGTGTGTGGACATTGATACTTGACTCAGCAAATCAGTGACGGGAACTTTAGTTAATGACTTAGGTTAAGAAGGAATTATAGGATTACGTTCGTGAGCACGAGCTGATAATCGCGTCGTGTCGTTGTTGTTAGCATTA
This sequence comes from Chionoecetes opilio, assembly GCA_016584305.1. Taxonomy (NCBI): domain Eukaryota; kingdom Metazoa; phylum Arthropoda; class Malacostraca; order Decapoda; family Majidae; genus Chionoecetes; species Chionoecetes opilio. The sequence goes on from JACEEZ010019399.1 coordinate 969,554, forward strand.
AGCATATTTTTAAGTGGTAGGAGGATTTAATGATTTAGGTTAAGAAGGAGTTATAGGATTACGTTTGTGAGCACGAGCTGATAATCGCGTCGTGTCGATGTTGTTAGCATTAAGTATACTTTCGGTTAAATTGAGAGATAACTCAATGACTTAGGTTAAGAAGGAGTTGGGAAGTAATTACTGGTGAATCAGTAAAGTGACAATATACTTAGATAAAGATAACGAGTTGTTATCTTTTACACCCATTAGTACTGACATATTTTATTAATCTTATATTTTTTTTCCCCCACTTATTGTGGGTGGTGGCAGCATAATAGCCAGGATTGTGGAGCCCTCTTGAATTAACGTCAAGGTAAGAAACCTATAAAGGGGGGGCGCTACACTTGCCTTTGCGTTTAATATCCATGCCTTCAATCAATCAATCATTGGGGGCATACGCCGGGGGGCGCGTCGCCTTGCCCACCCCAAAGTATAATGTTATCAAGTAAACCCACTTCGTATACGAACAAAAAATCAGGCCGCGCATCCGGCAACTCAGGTCTGATAGTGACGTAGACGGAGGACCCAGAGGTTAGTTGCTTCGCTGACCGCTGGGCGAGAGCGGTTGGATATCTCTCTCTCTCTCTCTCTCTCTCTCTCTCTCTCTCTCTCTCTCTCTCTCATGTTACTTCATGTCAGTCTTCGGTCAACTTGTGGTCGAGAGAGAGAGAGAGAGAGGAGAGAGAGAGAGAGAGTTATTTCCTGCCTGTCTGACTTTCATGTGGAGGAAAATGCACAGAGGAGTGGAGGAAAAAATGGGAGGAAAAAGTAAAGAAAGGGAGAGAAAAATAAGGAAGGAAGGAAGGATAGAAGGAAGGGAGGAAAATAAGGAGGAAAAAGTAAAGGAAGAGAGAGGAAAAGGGAGAATCGGGATGTGTGAAGGGGGCTTTAGGTAGAATAAACGCGAGCACATGAATATATGAGTCTCCCATCCCTCCCTCCGTTTTCTTCATCCACTCCACGTATTTTTTTCCCATTTTCTTGAGGGTTACTCCAATGACGCTGCCCTTACATAAGAACATAAGAAAATAAGGAAGCTACAAGAGGCCGCGAGGCCTACACGTGGTAGTTCCTGTCACCTAACACTACCTACATCCACCTTTCATCCCCATCCATGAACCTATCCAGCTCCTCTTTAAAGCTCCCTAATGACTCAGCACTAACTATCTGTCTACTGAGACCATTCCATTCATTCACCACCCTATTTGTGAACCAGGTTTTCCCTATTTCCTTTCTAAATCTACGCTTTTCCAGCTTGAATCCGTTACTTCTTGTTCTACCCTGGTTAAAAGCCGTAAGAACTTTTCCTACCTCTCCTTTATTAAATCCCTTTATCCACTTAAAAACTTCTATCAGATCGCCCCTTACTCTGCGTCTCTCGAGTGAGTGTAATTTTAATAACTTCAATCTCCTCTCATAACTAAAGTTACGCATCCCTTGTATCATTTTGGTCATCCTTCTCTGCACTTTTTCTAACAACACTATATCCATCCTGTAATATGGAGACCAAAACTGAACTGCATAGTCTAGGTGAGGCCTGACTAGAGCCAGATAAAGCTTTAGAATAACTTCCTCACTTCTACTTTTAACACTTCTGGTAATGAATCCTAATACTCTATTAGCTCTATTTCTGGCCTCAATACATTGTTTCCTAGGTCGGAGGTCTGGGCTCACCCTCACTCCAAGATCTTTTTCACCTTCTGATCTTTTCAGCGATACATTGCTTATGGTGTATCTATTACCAGGGTTTTTTCTACCAACATTCATAACGCTACATTATCAATATTAAATTCCATCTGCCATCTGACTGCCCACTCGTTAAGTTTATCTAAGTCTCCCTGCAATATGTTTACGTCAGACTGTGATCCAATAATCCTACCTAACTTAGTATCATCAGCAAACTTGCTGATATCACTGCTAATCCCACTATCCAAGTCGTTGATGTAAATAAAAAATAGTAATGGACCCAAAACAGACCCTTGTGGAACTCCACTTGTCACCAGTCCCCATTCAGATTTGGAACCATTAATTGTAACCCTTTGTTGCCTATTACTTAGCCAAGCTCTGATCCAATGAAGAACCTTCCCATCGATACTATGAGCCCTAACCTTATTTAAGAGTCGCTCGGGTGGTACTTTGTCAAATGCCTTACTAAAGTCCAGATATATTATATCATAATCCTTATCATTATCTGCCGTCTCATAAACTTTCCTATAAAAACTCAACAAATTGGTGAGACATGACCTACCCTTGGTGAATCCATGTTGTGAATCATTGATCAAACTATGTTTATCTAAGTGCTCTCTAATGTTTTTTGCAATAATAGATTCCAATAATTTACCCACCACTGATGTTAGACTTACGGGTCGTAATTTGACTTTAGTCCTCTGTCTCCCTTCTAAAATATGGGAACAACATTTCCTTTCCTCCACAATAATGGCACATCGCCTATCTCAACCGATTTCCTAAAAATGTGCACTAACGACTCACTAACAACCTCCTTGCATTCCTTTAATACCCTGGGATACACTTCATCTGGTCCTGGCGATTTAAATGTTTTCATTTTTTCTATACCCTCCACCATTTCCCTAGTTATCACAATATCTTTGAGTTTCTCCTCATCGCTTCCTTTGAACATCTGTTCACTATCAGGTATCGTCTGTGTATCCTCCTCCGTAAAAACACTTAAGAAATAATCATTTAGACTCCTACACATATCCTCATCCGTATTTAAGACCTCACCCTGTCCTGACCTTAACGGCCCAACTAATTCCCTTGTCTTTGTTTTATAAACCTGATAGAACCCCTTTGGGTCCCTTTTCGCCTGTTCTGCTACTTTAATCTCATAATTGTTCTTAGCAACTCGAGTTAATTTCTTCACTCCTCGCCATCACGTTATACTGTTCTTTGTTTACCAATCCTGCCTTGAACCTTAAATAAATGTTTCTTTTTACTCCAATGTTGTGTTTTAACTTGGTGGTCATCCATTTTGGATCACTCTTTCTGGACCTTATTTCCCTATAAGGAATATTTCTTTTCTGTCCGTCAATTTTATTCCTTACAAATGAGGTATAATCCTCCTCGGCTCCGACCTCACTTCCCCTTCTACCCTCTCTAATTACCTCCTCAGCCTCGACCTCACTACCATATCTGAGCTCCATACCTTAAGCTCCGCCTTTTGCGCGTGGGTTTATTTGGTAATGTATACTTGGCCCACCCTACGACGCCACTCCCGGGAGTCACCACGCGCGAGTCCCCATGCAGGCTCCCTTCCCATACCAAGCAGCTCTCGACAGGAAGCATCAACTTGCCCCAGCCACGAGCCTTGTGGGCGCCCCCTTGGCCTCCTCCACGCCGGATCGTCTCTTACAGATACAACCCGATGGGAAGGATCGGTTTCAGGGTAGCGTGCCACATGCCCATATAGCCGAAGTTGGCGCTGACGGACTATGCAGGTAATAGGCCTCGCTCGATTCAGTCTCACGGTGCAATCGCTGATTTGACACGTAATCATCCCAGCGATACCCCATGATTCTGCAAAGACACTTATTACCAAAGGCATCGATTTGTCTCCTCAAGTCACTATTTAGTGTCCATGTCTCACAACCATATAGTAAGACAGGGATCACAAGCGACTAGAAGATCCGGATCTTTGTCCTCCTGCACAGGTACTGACAACGCCAAATACTCCTGCTGAGCGAGTCCATAACGCCGTGGGGTATGCCAATCCGCCGTAAGACTTCTTGACGTGACCCGCCGTCATTATGGACTGCGGTACCCAGATATGTAAAACTTTCCAAGATCTCAATGTCCTCGTCGCACGCATGAACAGACTGTACTGTTTCATCTAGTAAGCCTCCAAACACCTGGACCTTGGTCTTAAGCCAGGAGACCTCAAGTCCCAAAGGCTTTGCCTCCTCGTGCAGCGCCTCGAGAGCCATCACCAGGACCTCCAGCGACTCAGCAAAGATTACTGCATCCTCGGCAAAAACAAGATCAGTGATCTTGGTGTTGCCGAAGGATGCTCCACAATCACTTTGATCTACAACTTTGCCCAATACCCAGTCCATACAAGTGTTGAAAAGGGATGGGGCAAGGACGCACCCTTGCCTCATTCCTGTATGAACAGGAAAGAAGCTGGATACACCTCCCTCACACTTCACAGCACTCTCAGTCCCAGAGTACAGACCAGTCATCAAACCAATAGTCCTTGCAGGAATCCCACGAAGTCACAGAAGATCCTAGAGTGACTCACGATGCACTGAGTCAAGCGCCTTCTTGAGATCAACATAGGCTGCAAGCATCCCCCGTCGAATCTCACGTCGGCATTCCACCAGGACACGAAGCGCTAGGATAAGGTCCGTTGTTGACTTACCAGGCGTGAACCCAGACTGCCGAGGTCTCTGATGCTTCAGCAGGTCTCTGATCCGTGTCAGCAATAGATGGGCAAGCACCTTGCCTGGCACGCTGAGCAGTGTAATACCGCGGTAATTGTTGCAGTCCTGACGGTCCCCTTTCCCTTTCCAGATAGGGACGACCAGCCCCCTTTCCCAGTCAGAAGGAATGGTACCTGATTGCCACACGGCAGTCAGGACAGCATGCAACCCGCGGATCATGGCCTCACCCCCAGCTTTGAGGAGCTCCGCACTGATATTACAAACACCAGCTGCCTTTCCACCCCTCAACTTTGCTACAGCCTCTCTAACTTCGTCAAGAGAGGGAGCGGTTTCGTCAATGGGAGGATCGGCATCCACTGCCTGTAATCCAGTGGTGTGAAGCTGCTCAGTTGGAGGGTCCACCGTGAACAACTGCCCAAAGTACTCAGCCCAACGAGCCATCTGCCCATCCATGTCCAACACGAGGCGCCCATCTGCTGCTCGAATAGCACTCGCCCGAGATAGAGACTTGGAACGGAGCTTCTTCAGGGCTCGGTAGGCGGGTCGGAGGTCATTAGCGTTCAAATGGCCCTCGACATCCTCAGCGAGACTCCTGACATACCTCTCCTTGTCTCTCCCCAGGAGGGTTCTAGTCCAGCGTGACAGAGCCCTGTGCTGGTCCTGGTTCCCAGCCAGCCTGGCAGCACGACTCTCCTCGATATTTCCCAGCGTCTCCGTCGAGACAAAACCACGCCTTGACCTCGGACGCTCCCCAATACACTCCTTGGCAACCTGTAAAGTTTCACGTTTGAAGGTATCCCACAGTTCTACAGGGTCTTCGAGGGCACTGAGCACATCAAACCGATTTGAGACTGCCACTGCATACTCATGGGCACATGTCAAATCCTTCAGTTTCTCAAGATGAAACACAGTATGGTTACCTCTTGAGATTCTTCTGGACTTGACATGAAGTTTAAGTGTAGCAACAACAAATCTGTGATCTGTTCCAAAGAACTTAGCACTCCGGTAAACCCTGCAGTTCTGGAGGATCCTCCAACGAGTACTAACGAGGACGTGGTCGATCTCCTTAGCTACCCCTCTGGCATTACTATATAATGTCCAGCGGTGCAGCTCTGGTCTCTTCTGATACCAAGAATCTGCATTTCTCAACCTTCTGGACCTTGCAAAATTCAGAAGCAGAGAACTGTTAATGTTTCTAGTACCGGAGGCCATGGTGACCAACACATAACTAGTAGTCATCTCTCACAGTGCCAGTAGTAGCATTGAAGTCGCCCAGGACAATGAGTGTATCCCGAGGAGGACACTGGTCTAATACAGAGGCGAGTTTGGCCTGATCCATGCCTTGCAGTCATACAAATCAGTTGGAGCAAATCTTTATTCTAAATATAATAATATTTGCCTAAAATGATCTTCAACTAAAGCAATATCAAGATTGGCTGAGCAAAAGTTCATGAAAAGCAATTATATTTTTAGAAATGTCCCTATCACCGCATGCCCCCAGCCTGGCCGGCTCAGGAGTGCCGGGAGCAACATGGCACCAGGATAGGATGTTTGGAAGACAAATACACATCATTTCATATTTCTCTCTTGCACTCTAGCTCCATAAAATTAGTGCTAGTGAATTAGTTTATTTTTTTCATTATACTGGTACTCCGTAGTGTAGTGGTTAGCACACTCGGCTCACAACCGAGAAGTCCCGGGTTCGATCCTTGGGCGGAGCGAAGATAGATGGGTGGTCTTTCTTACAATCCGAGCCCCTGTCCACCCAGCAGTGAATGGGTACTGGGTGTTAGCCGGGGGTTTGTGACCCCCCTCCCGGGGTGGTGGCTTCGGCCAACACTAAGCTGCAGCGGTAGATCACTACGGCTCTGAGGAATTATCCTCTAAATAAACAAACAATACTGTCCTATTATTTCACATTCTCAGGAGTATTATACAGTTAGAAGTACAAGTGCGAGACTCGTACTGGAGACTTCATAAGGAAATCTTACATGCCCAGCCAAAACTCATTGCTGGGTTTGGTTATCCTCTACCTCAGAGGAACACTGCAAGCATCTTCACTCCAGTCACTCGGTGCACCACAGGTCTAGAATTATGTACAAAGCAAACAATACAGACCTTTGATCAAATCTTCGATGATTTCATGATGTGGCTTGGGTTGCAGGTGTTGGTTGTTGATCAGTCCTCCACAGGCATAGCGGTAGAAGTCCTGGGAAGACACAGGCACAGATGACAACCTTGTGGTGCGTGTCCCTCACAAAGCACCATGCCATACATACAAGTAACAGACTCTAGCGCAGTATTTCCCAACCTGGGGGAAATTTCCCCTTGGGGGGAAATTTCAGGATTCTAAGGGGGAAATTTATCCTGAGGGACATCTATACTAGCATTTAGTCGACAGAAAAAAAATGTCTTAGAATACGGCTATTGACTTTTCTTCAAGTATATATAGATATACTGTAGAAGATAGTGTCTATATACTTGTGTTATTAAACAAGTAAATTTTGTGTTTTGGCTACTTTTTTTTTCACATGAAGGGGGAAATCCCCTAGTTGAACTGGTTGAAGGGGGAAACGACAGAAAAAAGCTTGGGAACCACTGCTCTAGCGGGTCATTTTCAACAAACATATAAATGGAGGGTGAAAAGAGTGCGTGACGGCAGCCATAGCATTGGCTCCCCCCAATCTGAAGGAGGGATCCACAATTCTGTGTTACCAGGGTGGGTGAGGCGCGCTTAACTCACCCCCACTGCATCTACTCATGCTTGGATACAGCATGGTGAGGTACCCTTATAAGGGATTGGCCAGGTAACAGCTCGCACCTCAACCCCATTGAGAACTCTGCCACCAGGTGAAGAAGAGGACATGAGCTCTCTCCCCAAGCTTGAGGCGGCCATCTGAGAGCCGTGGGCAGCCTACCAGCCCTGCCCTCCACCTCCACATAGCCAAGCCACCAAGTGTAAGGCCCGCTCTACTAAGTAATAGTAGCAAGTATATTCAGTGATTACCTGTATATTCCCAGTGTGTAAGTTACATGTGGCATGGGGATGGGTACTACATTATGTACTTTTGATGAGTAGCTACTGTATGTCCACTTCTCTCTCTCTCTCTCTCTCTCTCTCTCTCTCTCTCTCTCTCTCTCTCTCTCTCTCTCTCTCTCTCTCTCTCTCTCTCTCTCTCTCTCTCTCTCTCTCTCTCTCTCTCTCTCTCTCTTCTCTCTCTCTCTCTCTCTCATGCTCCAGCCCAGCCCCAGTCACTCACCGTGCAAGCGTTGGCCTCTGGGTCGTGGCTCATCATAGCCAGCATGTTGCCGGCCACAGACCTGCATGATGAATTCTTGCATGAGGCAAACTTCGAGTCCTTTGAAGTATCTCTAGTATATATTGGAGTGGTGTCTATTGGCTGTCTTGCAGTTGTTGTCTTAGGTTGTTCAGTTGAAGATAAAGTGGTGGTTTCAGGTTCAGTAGTGATGGGTTCATTACTAGTTGAAACACTGGTGGATACAGTGGTGG
>JACEEZ010019399.1:987500-1035600 GCA_016584305.1 Chionoecetes opilio
TCGAGTTGCCTAAGAACACCCACATGCCCTTTCCATTAACTCTACCTTCGATTGCGAGTGCATCGGAGAACACAATGGGGCGGCATGAGCCTCTAATCACAGGCGTCACTATAAGAATCCTGCCTGCGCCACCACGGGCGAGGGCCAACCATCACAGCCCTCAAGTGAACCTGCAGAGCCTACCATCTGAGCTCTGGGTCACCACTGCCTACAAGCGCTATAGGCATATATATATATATATATAAAAGAAGAAAAAAAGAAGCTCCCACTGCCTCCTCCCTCCCTCCCTCTCCCACTCACAGTGGCGCCGACAGGATATTTTGACTGGGGTGGCTAAGGTCGGACACAAATTTAGTATGGGATGGCCATGGCATAGCCATTAAAAAGAAATGGTTAAATTTTCATTAGACCTCTGACTCTGATCTGGGGTGGCCAATGAGATTTTAGGGGTGGCCGTAGCCACCCACTAGATCCGCCACTCATTCCTCTCACTCTCTCTTCCACTCCCTCCCTTTCTCTCTCTACTTACCATACGCTGCAGAAATATGAAGAAAAGCAACAAAATAAAGCGTCATTTGGCCAAAAATCATCCTCTTCCACCTCCCAGCTGCCTGCAGACGCGTCCTGCCCCTTCGCCCTCTTGCTCTCGACTGTCACTCGTACCGGCTTACTCAAGGAACTCAACACTGCTTCGAAACACTAAACCTTTTCCTTATTTCCTTCCCACGCCCCTACCTGTTGACCTTTGACCAATAGCTCTTGACCTTTAACGTTATCTAAGTCTTAAATGTTAGTTAATATGAGTTAGTAATAGTGTTGGTATAGTTTTCTAGTACTTTTTTAAAAACTTATATTGACAGGGCTAATTGGAAGTTAGTGCTTCGAACTCGTTAACAGCGTCGCAGAGAATTGTGGGATATCATCTTTTTATTTTTGCTACGTATAGTTTGTGGGTTGTTAAAGGACTGCATTGCTTTGTTAGCTGTGGCGTAGCTAGGTATCTAAAGCAGAATGCACTATAACAGTCGGTTTAAAAAAATATTAGTTTCTAGCGATGTGAGTGCGTCACCTGCCCGTGTAGTTACACCTGCCCGTGTAGTTACACCTACATTGAATTACTCGCACTTATGCTTCACGTAATGCCTTGGACAAGTATCTTAACACTACCAAAACTGTTGTTTCAGTAGCAGAAATAAGAAATTAGGCCTGAGAAGGGAATTAGCTGATGGCAGAAATATTTACCATGCAGCGGCTAGCGAGAAATCTGGCGTGTTTACTATACTAGCTGGCGTAAAAAAATGCTGGCCCTGCCGGAATAATAAATCACAGATGCGCCTTGGCAGGGATCGAGGAGTTTTCTGAGAGAGAGTCACGTCAGGCGTTGCCAATAGGAATAATGGGACGCCTCTGTCGTGGGTTGCCTCATGAAGCATTTTGGAGGCCTCTGCGCCTCACGCTGAGGGGACGGATGCGTGCTGCCACACGGATAAAATAGTAATAAGATTCACACAAGCACTCCTAAGGCTGTGTTGCTGGGAAAAAAGGCGACAAGCAGTAGGAAACAAGCAAGTGTTGTACGTAGCCTAGAATGATGAAGAAAACAAACATGAGAACGGTGTAAGTGAAGTGTTAAAGAATAAAGTAGTGAAAGAGGAAAGCAGAGGGAGAGGTTGGCATGGGAGGAACCTACAAAGCTATATATATAGTATACAATGTGACAGAGGTCGCAAGAAGATTTTCCAGGTCTATGATGTGGCAGCCTCGAAGCGGCAGCCTGAGTGTGATGCAGTACCTGTACATCAGCCTTGCGAGGGAGGACTTACCACGGCGTTGGAGTGCGTTGGGTCATTCTTGGGCACGATGCACAGGATGATGATGATGCACACGAAGACGGCGGCCAGGACACAGAGCAGCACGCTGGTGCGCTTGGTGGTGCGCGCCATGGCTGCCAACACAAGGCCCCACAGGATTAGTAGTATTGTACAAGTGTGTGGGAAGAGAGGGGGCCTTTTGGAGTGGGAAGAGAGGGGGCCTTTTGGAGTGGGAAGAGAGGGGCCTTTTGGAGTGGGAAGAGAGGGGGCCTTTTGGAGTGGGAAGAGAGGGGCCTTTTGGAGTGGGAAGAGAGGGGGCCTTTTGGAGTGGAAAGAGAGGGAGCCTTTTGGAGTGGGAATATATGGGGCCTTTTGAAGTGGGAAGAGAGGGGGCCTTTTGGAGTGGGAAAAGAGGGGGCCTTTTGGAGTGGGAAAAGAGGGGGCCTAGCTATTGCACGCGTAAATATCCTGAAATACATACAGAAATGAAGCCACACATGTCTATGAATTCTATGTATATAAATATGTGAAAAAATGTATTCTAAAGTCTACATTTGGTAGAAGTACTAAGCCTATTTAAGGACAAACACGATAAAAGAGAAAATGATTAGTATAATAATGATAAAGTATATGTAAATTATATTATAAACGTATGCAAGTGAGGGAAATACGCGTAAGGTGTTACGACAATGCTGACAAGGCGACGATGTTTTGCCTCCTGCTTATAGGGAGTCAAAGCTATTGTCATTCAGTTGTCGCTTCTGTCCCCCTCAGAAGCAACAGAACTGTAACACTTATGGCCTGGTTCTTGACCCCCTTGACCAGGTCAGAACCCTTTGCTTCTGAGGAAAATATGTGATAATGACCTCTTGCACTTGGCCCCTGAAGCAGAGAGAGAGAGAGAGAGAGAGAGATTGTTGCTGGAATCCCCCTTATCAGTTTCCTTCCTCTGTGTGTGTGTGTGTGTGTGTGGTGTGTGTGTGGTGTGTGTGTGTGTGTGTGTGTGTAAGTGTGTGTGTTGTAAGAGGGAGAGATAAGCCTTGATAGCTAACAGGATATGTACTCACTAACACACATACAAACACACCCACACACACACACACTTCCAGAAAACACACAGAGAATTCCAGAAAAGACGACCAATTCAGTTCCAGAGATGTCTCACGTAAAGTTCATGGAGGAACTATAACATAAAGGGGGAAGGACTGAACAGACCTAAAGGCAATCTGGGAAGAGAGGGGGCTTTTGGAGTGGCTTTTCAAAATTGCTCTTATTCCCCGCTAATTGCAGACAAAACGTATTACTTTACCATACATGATTATAAAAGTACATTAAAAAACGTACATAAGCTTCATCACTATTGATAAAACGTACATAAGCTTCATCACTATTGATAAAACGTACATAAGCTTCCTCACTATTAAAAAAACGTACATAAGCTTCACTATTAAAAAAAACGTACATAAGCTTTATCACTATTGAAAAAACGTACATAAGCTTCATCATTATTGAAAAAACGTACATAAGTTTCATCACTATTAAAAAAACGTACATAAGCTTCATCACTATTAAAAAACGTACATAAGCTTCACTATTAAAAAAACGTACATAAGCTTCATCACTATTGAAAAAACGTACATAAGCTTCATCACTATAAAAAAACGTACATAAGCTTCATTACTATAAAAAAAACGTACATAAGCTTCATCACTATTAAAAAAACGTACATAAGCTTCATCACTATTAAAAAAACGTACATAAGCTTCATCACTATTGAAAAAACGTACATAAGCTTCATCACTATTAAAAAAACGTACATAAGCTTCATCACTATTGAAAAAACGTACATAAGCTTCATCACTAAAAAAAACGTACTACATTAGCTTAATATATTAATAAAATTTTAAATAAGCTTCATCACTATAGGAAAAAAACGTACATAAGCTTCATCACTATAGGAAAAAACGTACATAAGCTTCATCACTATTAAAAAAACGTACATAAGCTTCATCACTATAAAAGAAACGTACTACATTAGCTTAATATATTAATACAATTGTAAATAAGCTTCATCACTATAGGCAAAAAACGTACATAAGCTTCAACACCATTGATAAAAACGCACATTAGCTTCATCAATGTTCAAAAACTCAGATTAGCTTCATTACTTTTAAAGAAAAATTGGAAACGGGAACAAAACTAAAGATAATAGAGGAAATAGGGTGAAGGCTGCCCTCGTGTACCCTTAGAAAACCCTCCAATAATACCCTGACTTTATTAATCTTAACCTAAAATTCTAACCTAACCTAACCTAATGAACTAAATAAATTGATCTAAATACCTTAACCTAATTAACTTTAACCTCAAATTCTCGACCCAGCGTCTCATATCTATATCAGCCCTCTGCTTTATATCTCTTATCAGTGTTGCAGTTGTGATAAATAGAAATTCAGGAACTCAGTGCCTTTTCATCGAGCGATATTTAACCCCTTGAAACCCAGAACGTAATTTCCATTGTAATCTGACCACCATTAGACGATTTTGAGTTAATATAAGCAATGTTTTATAGATATGACCCGTATAGTATCCTCGTCGACTAACTAATTCATTGTTACTTTTTATTTTTTTTATGGTTATATAACAGACGATTTTTTATAGGAAAGGAAAGATCTGGGCGTGAAGGGGTTAATCAAATAAGAATTGAATTGTTGAGAGAAGTCGAGAATTGAAATTTCTAAAGGAACAAATTATCTATTGGTTTCAGTCACACACAATGGCAGTCGTTTTTCTATTTTTGATTTTTTCTGGTCGAGGTGAAAGAAGGCACTAGGGGTCTCTCTCTCTCTCTCTCTCTCTCTCTCTCTCTCTCTCTCTCTCTCTCTCTCTCTCTCTCTCTCTCTCTCTCTCTATTTCTCGTATCTCTTTTTTTCTTTCTCTCCCCCCCTTCTCTCTCTCTCTATCTCTTTTTTTTCTCTTTCTCTCCCCCCCTCTCTCTCTCTCTCTCTAATGCACAACCATATTTATACAAAAACGGCAAGAGAAAAACAAGGAACTCTGGACATGGAGTGACTTACTTGACTGACGGACTGGCTGCACTGACTGTCTGACTGACGCGCTGACTGTCTGACTGACGCTCCGTAACGCCTTCCACTCTTCACTTCATCCCGCTAATGAGTGACAGCCGCAGTCCAGCAGCTTAGGGGGGACGCTTGTGCCCCTCCCCCTCCCTTCAACCCCCCACTGATGCTGCAACTATAACCTCCCCTTCCCCCACAAAGTCTCCCCCTCCTCTGCTCCAACCTCTCCCTCCCCGCCCCCCTCTGCCCCCTCCTCTAAAAGACAGACAGACACACACACACACAGGAAATCAAAGCATGATAAGAAAGCGATACTGACGCCAGATGTCCTCATGCCCTCTCTCTCTCTCTCTTTTAAAAAGAGAGAGAGAGAGAGAGAGAGAGAGAGAGAGAGAGAGAGAGAGAGAGAGAGAGAGAGAGAGAGAGAGAGAGAGAGAGAGAGAGGAGAGGAGAGAGAGAGAGAGAGAGAGAGAGAAAGCAGGGGTTCTCAACATTCTTTTGTTCATGGCGTCTCTCTGTCTGAGCCTCCTTGACCGCTGTGGCGCCGCCCCTCAAAGCCGCGACGAGGTGGGCACTAAGCCAATATATATATACAGTGCTGGGCACTAAATACATTGAATGTATTTAAATACTATATACCTACTAAATATATGGGAGAAATGTATTTAAATACTAAATACTAAATACATCAATTGCATTTAAATACATTTGTAAATACATTTTGAATACACACACATTTTAACAAGTCCGAAAAAAAAGGATTTTCTTAGGATTTCCTTAGATTTTGGGTTTCCTTAGAAATTCCTTTCTCAGGCCTAAATTTCCTAAAAATAAGGAAATTTCCTTGAAAGTGGAAACACTGGTTCACTGTAACATCAGGGTTGCCAGATAGTTGGGCGGGTTTAAGGCCAAATTTACTGATAAAAAATTATTTACATTTTTATATTATGAGTATTTAAATACAATGTATTTTAATACTCATACAAGTATTTAAATACTGTATTTAAATACATGACAACCAATGTATTTGTAAATACATTTCTGTATTTATATTTCTAGGACAGGTATGGGTCCCGCCCTCCCCGCCCGTGGGGACAAGTGTGGGTTCCGCCCTCCCCGCCCGTGGGGACAGGTGTGGGTCCAGCCCTCCCCGCCCGTGGGGACAGGTGTGGGTTCCGCCCTCACCGTGGGGACAGGTGTGGGTTCCGCCCTCACCGTGGGGACAGGTGTGGGTCCCGCCCTCACCGTGGGGACAGGTGTGGGTCCCGCCCTCGGGTCACCCCACCGTGGGGACAGGTGTGGGTTCCCGCCCTCCACCGTGGGGACAGGTGTGGGTCCGCCCTCCGCCCGTGGGGACAGGTGTGGGTCCCGCCCTCCCCGCCCGTGGGGACAGGTGGGGTCCCGCCTCCCCGCCCGTGGGGACAGGTGTGGGTCCCGCTCTCCCCGCACGTGGGGACAGGTGTGGGTCCCGCCCTCCCCGCCCGTGGGGACAGGTTGTGGGTCCGCCCTCCCCGCCCGTGGGGACAGGTGTGGGTCCCGCTCTCCCCGCCCGTGGGGACAGGTGTGGGTCCCGCTCTCCCCGCCCGTGGGGACAGGTGTGGGTCCCGCCCTCCCCGCCCGTGGGGACAGGTGTGGGTCCCGCTCTCCCCGCCCGTGGGGACAGGTGTGGGTCCCGCCCTCCCCCGTGGGGACAGGTGTGGGTCCCGCCCTCCCGCCCGTGGAGACAGGTGTGGGTCCCGCCCTCCCCGTGGAGACAGGTGTGGGTCCCGCCCTCCCGTGGGGATAGGTGTGGGTCCCGCCCTCACCGTGGGGACAGGTCTGGGTTCCGCCCCCCCGTGGGGACAGGTGTGGGTCCCGCCCTCACCGTGGGGACAGGTGTGGGTTCCGCCCTCCCCGTGGGGACAGGTGTGGGTCCCGCCCTCACCGTGGGGACAGGTGTGGGGTTCCGCCCTCCCCGTGGGGACAGGTGTGGGTCCCGCCCTCACCGTGGGGACAGGTGTGGGTCCCGCCCTCACCGTGGGACAGATGTGGGTCCCGCCCTCCCGTGGGGACAGGTGTGGGTCCCGCCCTCCCGTGGGGACAGGTGTGGGTCCCGCCCTCACCGTGAGGACAGATGTGGGTCCCGCCCTCCCCGTGGGGACAGGTGTGGGTCCGCCCTCACCGTGGGGACAGGTGTGGGTCCCGCCCTCACCGTGAGGACAGATGTGGGTCCCGCCCTCACCGTGGGACAGGTGTGGGTCCCGCCCTCACCGTAGGACAGGTGTGGGTCCCGCCCTCACCGTGGGGACAGGTGTGGGTCCCGCCCTCACCGTGAGGACAGATGTGGGTCCCGCCCTCCCCGTGGGGACAGATGTGGGTCCCGCCCTCCCCGTCCTTGGGGACAGGTGTGGGTCCCGCCCTCCCCGTGGGGACAGATGTGGGTCCCGCCCTCCCCGTCCTTGGGGACAGGTGTGGGTCCCGCCTTCACCGTGAGGACAGATGTGGGTCCCGCCCTCACCGTGGGGACAGGTGTGAGTCCCGCCCTCCCCGTGGGGACGGGAGTGGGTCCCGCCCTCCCGCCTTGGGGACAGGTGTGGGTCCCGCCTCACAGTGGGGACAGGTGTGGGTCCCGCCTTCACCGTGAGGACAGGTGTGGGTCCCGCCCTCACCGTGGGGACAGGTATGGGTCCCGCCCTCACAGTGGGGACAGGTGTGGGTCCCGCCTTCACCGTGAGGACAGGTGTGGGTCCCGCCCTCACCGTGAGGACAGGTGTGGGTCCCGCCCTTACCGTGGGGACAGGTGTGGGTCCCGCCCTCCCCGTGGGGACAGGTGTGGGTCCCGCCCTTACCGTGGGGACAGGTGTGGGTCCCGCCCTCCCCGTGGGGACAGGTGTGGGTCCCGCCCTCACCGTGGGGACAGGTGTGGGTCCCGCCCTCCCCGCCCGTGGGGACAGGTGTGGGTCCCGCCCTCCCCGCCCGTGGGGACAAGTGTGGGTCCCGCCCTCACCGTGGGGACAGGTGTGGGTCCCGCCCTCCCCGTGGGGACAGGTGTGGGTCCCGTCCTCACCGTGGGGACGGGTGTGGGTTCAGCCCTCACCGTGGGGACAGGTGTGGGTCCCGCCCTCACCGTGGGGACAGGTGTGGGTCCCGCCCTCACCGTGGGGACAGGTGTGGGTCCCGCCCTCCCCGTGGGGACAGGTGTGGGTCCCGCCCTCCCCGTGGGGACAGGTGTGGGTCCCGTCCTCACCGTGGGGACAGGTGTGGGTCCCGCCCTCACCGTGGGGACAGGTGTGGGTCCCGCCCTCCCCGTGGGGACAGGTGTGGGTCCCGCCCTCACCGTGCGGATGGGTGTGGGTCCCGCCATCATCGTGGGGACAGGTGTGGGTCCGGCCCATTCCGTGGGGACAGGTGTGGGTCCCGCCCTCACCGTGGGGACAGGTGTGGGTCCCGCCCTCACCGTGGGGACAGGTGTGGGTCCGGCCCATTCCGTGGGGACAGGTGTGGGTCCCGCCCTCACCGTGGGGACAGGTGTGGGTCCCGCCCTCACCAAGGTAAAGATATGCTGCATATATAAGAACATAAGAACATAAGAAAATAAGGAAGCTACAAGAGGCCACGAGGCCTACACGTGGTAGTTCCTGTCACCTAACACTACCTACATCCACCTTTCATCCCCATCCATGAACCTATCCAGCTCCTCTTTAAAGCTCCCTAATGACTCCACACTAACTACCTGTCTACGGAGACCATTCCATTCATTCACCACCCTATTTGTGAACCTGTTTTTCCCTATTTCCTTTCTAAATCTACGCTTTTCCAGCTTGAATCCGTTACTTCTTGTTCTACCCTGGTGAAAAGCCGTAAGAACTTTTCCTACCTCTCCTTTATTAAATCCCTTTATCCACTTAAACACTTCTATCAGATCGCCCCTTACTCTACGTCTCTCGAGTGAGTGCAATTTTAATAACTTCAATCTCCTCTCATAACTAAAGTTACGCATTCCTTGTATCATTTTGGTCATCCTTCTCTGCACTGTTTCTAACAACACTATATCCATCCTGTAATATGGAGACCAAAACTGAACCGCATAGTCTAGGTGAGGCCTGACTAGAGTCAGATAAAGCTTTAGAATAACTTCCGCACTTCTACTTTTAACACTTCTGGTAATGAATCCTAATACTCTATTAGCTCTATTTCTGGCCTCAATACATTGTTTCCTAGGTCGGAGGTATGGGCTCACCCTCACTCCAAGATCTGTTTCACCTTCTGATCTTTTCAGCGATACATTGCTTATGGTGTATCTATTACCAGGGTTTTTTCTACCAACATTCATAACGCTGCATTTATCAATATTAAATTCCATCTGCCATCTGACTGCCCACTCGTTAAGTTTATCTAAGCCTCCCTGCAATATGTTTACATCAGACTGTGATCCAATAATCCTACCTAACTTAGTATCATCAGCAAACTTGCTGATATCACTGCTAATCCCACTATCCAAGTCGTTGATGTAAATAAAAAATAGTAATGGACCCAAAACAGACCCTTGTGGAACTCCACTTGTCACCAGTCCCCATTCAGATTTGGAACCATTAATTGTAACCCTTTGTTGCCTATTACTTAGCCAAGCTCTGATCCAATGAAGAACCTTCCCATCTATACCATGAGCCCTAACCTTATTTAAGAGTCGCTCGGGTGGTACTTTGTCAAATGCCTTACTAAAGTCCAGATATATTATATCATAATCCTTATCATTATCTGCCGTCTCATAAACTTTTCTATAAAAACTCAATAAATTGGTGAGACATGACCTACCCTTGGTGAATCCATGTTGTGAATCCTTGATCAAACTATGTTTATCTAAGTGCTCTCTAATGTTTTTGCAATAATAGATTCCAATAATTTACCCACCACTGATGTTAGACTTACGGGTCGATAATTTGACTTTAGTCCTCTGTCTCCCTTCTTAAATATGGGAACAACATTTCCTTTCCTCCACAATAATGGCACATCGCCTATCTCAACCGATTTCCTAAAAATGTGCACTAACGACTCACTAACAACCTCCTTGCATTCCTTTAATACCCTGGGATAACTTCATCTGGTCCTGGCGATTTAAATGTTTTCATTTTATCTATACCCTCTTCCACCATTTCCCTAGTTATCACAATATCTTTGAGTTTCTCCTCATCGCTTCCTTTGAACATCTGTTCACTATCAGGTATCGTCTGTGTATCCTCCTCCGTAAAAACACTTAAGAAATAATCATTTAGACTCTTACACATATCCTCATCCGTATTTAAGACCTCCCCCTGTCCTGACCTTAACGGCCCAACTAATTCCCTTGTCTTTGTTTTATAAACCTGATAGAACCCTTTTGGGTCCCTTTTCGCCTGTTCTGCTACTTTAATCTCATAATTGTTCTTAGCAACTCGAGTTAATTTCTTCACTGTCCACGCCATAACGTTATACTGTTCTTTGTTTACCAATCCTGCCTTGAACCTTAAATAAATGTTTCTTTTTACTCCAATGTTGTGTTTTAAATTGGTGGTCATCCATTTTGGATCACTCTTTCTGGACCTTATTTCCCTATAAGGAATATTTCTTTTCTGTCCGTCAATTATATTCCTTACAAACGAGGTATAATCCTCATCAGCCCCGACCTCACTTCCATTTCTAACCTCTCTGATTACCTCCTCAGCCCTGACCTCACTTCCCTGTCTAACCGCTCTAATTACCTCCTCAACCTCGACCTCACTACCATATCTAACCGCGCCAATTACCTCCAGGTGCCTTCCTAATCCTTCATAATTGGCCTTTCCAGCTGTCATCACCCTGTCATTATTCTGGGAAAATTTGTTCTCCTCCATCCCACACCTCTTATTAATAACCTCCAGGTGTCTTCTTAATCCTGCATAATTGGCCTTTCTGAAATTAGGCATTCGATGCTTATTGCCACTTAATTTTCCAACTGCCCATTTTAAGCTAAATCTGATCTCATAATGGTCGCTATTATCTAAATTCCCACCGACCTCCACATTTGTAACTAAATCGTCTCTATTTGTCAGCAATAGATCTAGAATATTATCTCCTCTAGTAGGCTCCTTGATTGCTGAACTTAGGAAGTTATCCTGGATTATATTTAACAATTCATCTGCGTTGCTGTCACCTACGATTAAATCCCAGTCTATATTCCTAAGATTAAAATCTCCCACCACGCATAGTCGATTATATCTGCAGGCCTTGTTTATTTCTTCCCATATAGGAGCTGAATCCTCTTTACATAAGTTTGGAGGCCTATAAATTACACCCAAAACCATTTTCTCAGTTCCCTCCGTAACCTCTACCCATATAGATCTATGCTGTCATCTGTTTTTATAACATTATTAACACAACACTGCAATGCATCTCTTGCATAAAGCGCAACTCCTCCACCTCGTCTGCCAACTCTGTCCTTGTGAAATAACTTATACCCAGCTATCTCGACTTCCGGATCAAATACCTTTCCTGACATATCCAACCATGTTTCTGTTAATGCTATTATATCAAAATCCTCTACACTATTTATTCCTCTCAGGAAATCTATCTTTTTAAAAATACTCCTACAGTTTGTATAGTAAACCTTCAAGCAACTCCTCTTTTTTTTTGTCAATTTTCCCTTTATCTTTAACTCCTCCTCTCTCTCTTCTTACGATTCACTTTAGTTCCCTGCCTTCTGAAACTCCTCCTAGTATCGCAAGTTTTCCCTTATCCCGACCCCAGTGTCTACTCCCCGGTTCTCTATCTTAAAAAAGCCTGCAGTGCACCTACCTCCCTTTCAAGGGATTCAGACAAGATCTGAACTCCTTTCCTCGAAAAGTGCACCCCATCCCTGCAGTAGAGGTTGTTATGCCCGAAAAAGAGGCATATCTTTACCTAATAAGAGATATCTTTATCTTGGTCGTCGTACTCTTGGTACCTGTCACCGTGGGGACAGATGTGGGTCCTGTAATGGTAATAAGTGTCTTCGCAGAATCATGGGGTATAGCTGGAATGATTACGTGTCAAATCAGCGATTGCACCGTGAGACTGAATCGAGGCCTATTACCTGCATAGTCCGTCAGCGCCAACTTCGGCTATATGGGCATGTGGCACGGTACCTTGAAACCGATCCTTCTCACCGCGTTGTATCTGTAAGAGACAATTCGGCGTGGAGGAAGCCAAGGGGGCGCCCACAAGGCTCGTGGCTGGGGCAAGTTGATGTCTCCTGTCGAGAGTTGCTTGGTATGGGAAGTGAGCACGCATGGGGACTCGCGCGTGGTGACCCCCGGGAGTGGCGTCGTAGGGTGGGCGAGGCGACGCCCCCCTCCCCCGGCGTATGCTCCCAATGATTGATTGATTGATACCCAGGAATTTACTGTCAAGTGGGGTAATTCCTTCTCGCTGTCATTTAGAACAGCCAATAGTATTCGGCAGGGAGGGATTTTATCTCCCTACCTGTATAATGTGTACACAAATTATCTCAGCGCCTACCTTCGTGATACAGGTGTCGGCTGCCACATACATGATGGATGCATCAACTCATTGAGTTATGCTGATGATATGGTACTGCTTGCACCTACAGCAGATGTTTTGCAGGACCTTATCAATGTGTGTCAGGTGTATGCTGCCAAGCATGGAATTGTCTATTACACCACTAAGACAGAGTGCATGGTAGTATGACCGGCACGCACTCAGGAGAATTACCTCAAAACAGCATGGTTCAGTGGGTCTGCCCTCACTTTTGTGGATAGGACATGGTAGGACATGATAGGATATGGACATGAGTATATCAAAACCATTGGTTTTATTAGTGAAAACCTGATTTCTATAATAATATAAGCGAAAGTGTGTGTGTGTGTGTGTGTGTGTGTGTGTGTGTGTGTGTGGTGTGTGTGTGTGTGTCCGCTCCAGGTGCCGCCCCCTGTGGCGGAATCCCCTCATATGGCACAGTTTTGGAACCGGCTCGAGCAGGGGAAGGTTTTAAGCCCATTTATGAGATGATCCGATCAATTTTTTTTTTTTTTTAGCAGCCTATTAGCGAGAATTGTGAAAAAAGAGTGGGTTGCGAGAATTGAGGAAACCTTGATGTAGGGTGATGGGTAATGGGTGAGTGAATGGGTGGGGTGATGGGTAATGGGTGTGGGGTGATGGGTGAGTGAATGGGTGGGGGGTGATGGGTGAGGGAATAGATGGGGGGTGATGGGTAATGTGTGTGTGGTGATGGATAATGGGTGAGTGAATGGGTGGGGGGTGGTGGGTAATGGGTGAGTGAATGGGTTGGGGTAGGGTATCTCTATAAAGAGGGTAACGCCATTCATAGGCCCTATGTTAAACGCTACTGGGCGCCATCTTGGAGCCAAGGCCTCTTCGTTCACCCAAGACCCGGGGAAGTTCTCAAGGCATTACCCCGCAGTATATCATGTTACACATGTATAAAGGATAGACTGTTATCTTCGGAAATGCTTGTTCTATAAGATTATCACATAAAACACAGTAAAACACATTAAATAAAGGTCATTCTGAGACTGAAGAAATATGATGAACTTAACATTCACTTAAAACTCGTCGTCATGTATAACTTTGTGGGACAGCTTATAAGATGGCAGATATCAATAGAAGCAGAATTAAATTAGCTTTCCATTGATAGATTTCGTTTTCTGATACGATTTCTGATTCGTTTTCTCAGTAGAACCATGCATAAAGTAGCGTTAACTACATAAATTACCGTGGCGGCCCCGCTCTCTCTCTCTCTCCGTGAGAGAGAGAGAGAGAGAGAGAGAGAGAGAGAGAGAGAGAGAGAGATGTGAGTGAAGAGAGATATGCGTGAGAGATATGAGAGAGAGTAACCAAAAAACTTTTCTACTTATATATATAATATATATATATATATATATATATATATATATATATATATATATATATATAATATATTTTTATTTTTTATTTATTTATTTATTTATATATATATATATATATTATATATATATATACATATATATATATTATATATATATATATATATATATAGGTATATATATATATATAAAGTAGAAAAAGTATTTTGGTAACTCACTCTCTCTCTCTCACTCATATCCCTCTTTCACTCATATCTCTCTCTTTTACGGAGAGAGGAAAAGAGAGGAAAAGAGAGAGAGAGAGAGAGAGAGAGAGAGAGAGAGAGAGAGAGAGAGAGAGAGAGAGAGAGAGAGAGAGAGAGAGAGAGAGAGAGAGAGAGCGGGGCCGCCACGGTAATTTATGTAGTTAACGCTACTTTATGCATGGTTCTACTGTATGTATCAGAAAACGAAATCTATCAATGGAAAGCTAATTTAATTCTGCTTCTATTGATATCTGCCATCTTATAAGCTGTCCCACAAAGTTATACATGACGACGAGTTTTAAGTGAATGTTAAGTTCATCATATTTCTTCAGTCTCAGAATGACCTTTATTTAATGTGTTTTACTGTGTTTTATGTGATAATCTTATAGAACAAGCATTTCCGAAGATAACAGTCTATCCTTTATACATGTATAACATGATATACTGCGGGGTAATGCCTTGAGAACTGCCCCGGGTCTTGGGTGAACGAAGAGGCCTTGGCACCAAGATGGCGCCCACAAATCGAGTTGTCGCTACTCTATATATTAAGGTACTCTAGGTTGGGGGTGATGTGAATAGGTTGGCGTTAATACATACATTTCTACATCCATGATTTCAGGAAAGCTAGAAGGGGCTATCTGGAGAGTCTGTGTTTGGTGGGCCTTCGGCCCACCAAACGCAGGTGGTGGGCCCTAGGCCCACCAATAGCCCTCCGCAGGAGCTAGCCAAAAAGTCCGGCCGGAGGGCGGCTTTGCGGCTAGTTCAACATAAGAACACTTAAGATTGTCTTATTGTGGTTAAAATAACATCAAATATTGGTCGCTAGCACCCAGTTGTCCGCAAGTTACCTATCTAATCAAGATTTATGGAATTTTAGAACGGGATCTTTTTATTCATTGCAGTGGCCTATTTTAAAGGGAATCATCGAAAAGGACCAAGAGTCAGTGTTTTTTCTTTTCCAAGAAGTGAGGATGAGTTGGACAAGTGGTTGCAGGTTATCAAGAGAGACCACTACACTCCAAATGAAAACAGCATTGTAAGTTATATGTTACTGTTGTAATCTATATATTTTTAAATGTAAAGCATGTTTAGCTTGAATTATATATTATTATAGTATTACAGGATGGATATAACATTGTTAGAATCAGTGCAGAGAAGGATGACCAAAATGATACAAGTAATGCAAAACTATAAGTTATGAGAGGAAATTGAAGCAATTGAATTGACACTCAACTTGAGAGGCGGAGAGTAAGGGGTGGTCTTATAGTTGTTAAGTCGTTAAAGGGATATGCTAAAGGAGATGTAGGAAAAGTTCTTAAGACTAGTAATCAAGATAGAACAAGAAGTAATGGATTCAAACTGGTTAAGCGTAGATTTAGAAACATAAATAGGGAGAAACTGGTTCACAAATAGGGTGGTAGATGATTGGAATGGACTTATGTCATCAGGTAGTTTAGTTCGTGCGGAGTCAATAGGGAGTTTAAAAAATGTGCTAGACAATTTTATTGATGGGGATGAAAGGTGGATGTATCATGTAGGTAGTGCTAAGTAACAGGAACTACCACGTGTAGGTCTCACGGCCTCTTGTAGCTTCCTTATATTTTAATGTTCTTACGTTCTTATGAATTGTTAGTAGTCGTCTAGGACTCTTGGAATTCAAGGTGAATAAAATGGTATTACGTACTTCGGTAACCCGTATCCTCGAGATACTTAATTCGTACTCGTTTCATTGGTAAAACTGCAGTTTAGTACAATACTCCCTATTGACCAATACCCTCCTGACATAACTGGGAGGGGCTGCACTCCCCCAGACACCCCCGTTAGTTAACTAACCTAGCCTGGGCATTGATTACGTAACCTAACCCCAGACCTTACTTGTGTTATTTTTTATTTCCGACGGGTGTTGTAGGGGTAAAAAATGTTGCAAATTGTGAGATCTACAAGTTGAGGACGTTTATAACTACGTGCCTTGTAATGCATTTAACTGCAGTAGATCCATTGCATTTGGTAGATCATAAGATTTTAAGCATTTTGAATGGTTGAACAGGATCAGTGAAATGACAAATAACCGAATTATTGAATATATAATTATAGTGTACGTAATGATTTTTGCGAGCGCTTTCCGCGGGCCTCGAGATACTTAAATATTAAGTTTAATTTGGTATTTCCTGTCATTTTGAGTATTTTAAATGGTTAAACGGGGTTGGCAAAATTACAAATAAACGAAATATATAAGTAGGAAATAAACAACGGCAGAGTTATGGGATGGGAGGTTAACAATGTTCTCAACTGCTTTTCAGGTATGTGACCTGCACTTCAACCCTGAGGATCAAGTGTATGATACTACGTTCTTCGATGAGGCTACTGGGAGAAAGCTGATGGCAAAGCTTGACAGACCTAGGACCTGACTACATCATTAAGGAAGGAAAATATTTTTGTTGGTGCATATACTGTATTATGCTTAAGTTAATAAAATGTATATAATGTATGTATATATTTTGCTTATTCTTAACCTTGCTGGGGTAATGCTTTAATCTGCATGCCATTTGTCAAAAACTATTAATAAATTCTTAATAAAAAAATATGATCACTTAAAACGTTAGACACGTACCACAGCTGTTTACAGGGGAGAGAGTTAAGTCCACCCTGTGAACCCTGAACTGAGCGCACTACTGTTGTGATGACGTATTACCGCCCAACGTCTGCCTGCTACGGTTGTGACGCCCACCGAACAGGCCTTCTCTTTCGTGGGCCTCGGATCACCCCACTGCACACTGCATGGCTCATTACACCCCTTCCACCACAGCCACACCACGGCAACACACAGCCGTCGCAGCCCCTGCACTCCCATGACACAAGGGATACTGCCTGTATAGCAAGAACAGTTAGTGTAATTATACTGAGACGTTTGCAGACACACACATAGGAATATATTCACCCAACAAACACTCCACCGCATTAACACGCCTGCATTACCACGCACAGCACCACACTCAGGCCATTACTCACCACCACATGCTGTCTGTTGGTGATTCTGTGCTGGCTGTGTGTGTGTCTGGAGGCTGTGTGGTGATGGTGCATTTCCTTCAGTCTTGGTGGATTCACAGTAAAGTAGTGGTGGTGGTGGTGGTGGTGCGTGGAGTGATCTGCCACAGTATTCAGGGATGTTACGGCTTGGTTCGGTGGTGAAGCATTAAGGCTGATTCACACTGGCACTTTTTCGGCATTTTTATAGGACGAGAAGGGGTCTGGGTCTGGGTCTGGGGTTGGTGTCATGATCGCAATAGGTTTACAAAAAAAATCACACACCGATCGCTCGGTCTTTCAAGAGATCGACTTCTCGTCCTATAAAAATGCCGAAAAAACGCCAGTGTGAATCAGCCTTTACTGTCGGTGTGCTGCTGTGCTGTTGTGTTGTGCGTCACGCTGCAACATAAGAACATGAACATTCATAAGTCTGAAAAACACCGTATGGCCTACAGACAGTAATATGTTATAGGCAGCTCCACATTCACTACACATTGTCGCCTCGGTGGTGTAGTGGCTATCGCGCCTGGCTACGAATATCGGGCCCTGGTTCGAATCCGGGTCAGGGCAAGTCAGCGTGCAGCCCAAACAGCTGTTCATCCTTCATTTCGGGGATGGTTGATAAATGGGTACCTGGGGAAACCTGGGGAAGGTAACTGTGGTAACCCGGATGTCACACTATAGCCCTGTGTCCCGGGGTAACGGGTTCTCACCCACTACAGCAGGCTCAAGGGCTAATGCGACGGCAATGAGCACCGAGGCCACGTGCAGCATAGCGTATGCCCCCATCTTTACCTTTACATTCACTACCACCTCACATCCTCATCCACGAAGCTACCTCACCTTTTAAAACATCCTGTAGTCATCTCATTCACTACATGACATCAAAATCTGTTCCATTCATCTACCACTCTATTTGTAAACCAATTTCCGCCTCTCTCACTCCAATACCTAATAAATCTATCACGTTTGAGATCATTGCTGCGGGTTAGGAGCTTACCTCTATCCCCTTTATGGGGAGTTTTCGAAGCTAAACCGCCAGATGTCTCTCGCGCATCTCACATCCTCTGCTCTGTGAGGCTGAATGATCTATCATTTACCGTAAATTCTCTGTACTTCTTTGGGACATATCAGAATTATCCTTCAATACAACAACTGAAACAGTTCTTAATAAAAAATGTAGTTTATCATTTTATTTGTCTGCACTTTGTGAAAATATTGGCAAAACAATTGAATACTTGAAAACTCAATCTTTAAAAATCGTCTTTTCATAAAAAAGCACAAGTTCAAGCAGAATGAGGCTTCAGGAAATATCTACTTGTATCTAAGCATTCACTGAGTACCTATTTTGGGTGTATATGTCTCTCTTACGACGAACATTTAACCATTACAGAGTGTGGCGTTCAGCATCTCCACAGAAACCATCCCGCCGGCAGGATCTGTTATCATCCACTTTCCTGTAGACACACACGGGTAGGACTAGCTCAGCGCCCCGCTCCTTACCTCACAGCTCGTATCACTGATACTCCTAACTTCTCAATACCACAGGCTACATGTCATCCTAACTATCATCACCCGCTTATCTCATCACACTCTCTATCCTCTACTGGAATATTCGTGGCATCCGCTCCCACATACCGTTTCCCACATAAAGAAGACTTTCGTCTCCTTATTTCGTGCTTTGACTGTGACTTGTGTTGTGTTGGGGCGGAGCGGAGTGGCGCGTGTAGTTACGTGACAGACGTGCAGTCACTATGTACTGTGGGTAGTAGTAGTTGGGGTAATAAGGCCGTGCACAGCAGTAAAAGTCTCCTTGCAGTCCTTTCCGTCTCCTCCATAGCCCCGAGCCGTTAGTGTGACGAGGTTTGAGAAGGGTGGGTTGCCCCCACCCTCCTTCGTTACAATAGGATAAACCAGAGGACATAGGGTATTCAGAGGGAAGGGTTGATTGATTGATTCAGAGGGAAAGATTGAGGTGGAGGGGCTTAGAGTTCGCGGCGGGGAAATAGTAAACAAGACCATGTATTGTCTTCGATAGAGGACTGTTCGTTGAGGTGCCAAACACTTAAATTACTTCTTGGTTAAATGTTCGTCGTAAGAGAGACATATACACCCAAAATAGGTACTCAGTGAATGCTTACATACAAGTAGATATTTCCTGAAGCCTCATTCTGCTTGAACTTGTGCTTTTTTATGAAAAGACGATTTTTAGAGATTGAGTTTTCAAGTATTCAATTGTTTTGCCAATATTTTCACCAAGTGCAGACAAATAAAATGATAAACTACATTTTTTATTAAGAACTGTTTCAGTTGTTGTATTGAAGGGTAATTCTGATATGTCCCAAAGAAGTACAGAGAATTTACGGTAAATGATAGATCATTCAGCCTCACAGAGCAGAGGATGTGACAGCCTGAGAGACAGGCTTGAGCGTGAGCTTATTAGAAAACTCCCCATTATACCCTTGAGTGCCTTGACCCATTCAAATACTTGAGATATCTACTCTCTGCCCTTCTTACAGCGCATTGGACTGTCAACACTTAAAAGAGAGAGAGAGAGAGAGAGAGAGAGAGAGAGAGAGAGAGAGAGAGAGAGAGAGAGAGAGAGAGAGAGAGAGAGAGAGAGAGAGAGAGAGAGAGAGAGAGAGAGAGAAACGGAGAGATCAACACAGTTGCTAGACACACACTGACCCGATGTCCCGGCTGACACTGACCCGATGTGATAACATAACACCAAGTTTTAACTATGATTAATCTCTTGCTATGGGAATGGACGTACCAACACCAATCCCTCCCTCGCGTTGACCAACATAGTGTGGTCAATCCATGGTAATCAGCAAGCCTCAGGAGCCTCGCGTACGCTCCTTCACACCCTGGCACAAAGTTCCAACCTGGGCCATAGAGGTTATTTTAAGGGAGATTAACACGCCTTGACATCCTTAATGCCGCCTCTCGTTATCCTCAAGCATAGGATCTAGTGTGCATGGATCTAGAAGGAGAGGGAGAGGCGCGCCCCACCCTGGAGGAGGAAGCACTCGAGTTGAGAGTACAGGAGGTGCGCTGCGAGGCCCTGGAGGAGGCCACGGAGGGGTGGACGGTGGCGTGCTCCAAGAAGAACAGGTCCAGGAGGGTGAAGGAGCGTGGCCGAGGTGAAGGCCACCACCGAGGAGCCTCCACGCCCCCAGCAGCTCAAGACTGCCTCATAAGCGCAACAAGCCGTCGAGGCAGCGAGCACAGGACAGCATGCGTGCCTCCTGGTAGGTGGACGTGGCTGTGGCGCCTCACATGCGGCGCTGCATGGTGGGGCCTCGCGGCGCCACTCTGCAGCAGCTGCACGAGGAGTTTGCCGGCGTGCAGCTGAGGGTACCGCCGCCGCTGCAAACCGTCACCACCACCGTCAAGGTGCGGGGGCCTCCCCGGCAGGTTACCGCCGCGGTGGAGCGCTTCAATGCGTTGCTACAGGAGGCGGAGGTGGTGGAGGCCCAGGTGGCAGTGACGCCACACCAGCGGCGCCAACATCCGGAAGCTGCAGAAGGAGTTCCCGGAAGAATAGGTGACTGTGCTTCCGCGGGAGAACCATGGCGTCACAGGGCGTCCTGCTGAGGGGTCCTCGACGCCAGGTGACCGGCGCCCACGCCTTCCTCAACACCTGCTGCACGCCGCCCACCCAAGGCCGCCCACGCCACCAACCGCGACACCCAACCTCGCACCCGCCGCGTCGGTCAAACTCCCGCCCCTTGTACCGCCAAATTCACGCCCACCCTCGCACCCTCCACCCTGACCTGAACAAAAGCCTTCACCGCCGCCCACCCGCAAGCTGACCTTGGGCCGTGATGGAACCAGACTCATTGCACACACAACGAAATCAACTGTGGGTCACGTGACCCGTCTTCCGTAAAATAAATTGTATGTAAATATATGATATGTCAATATACCGCGTCAAACTTCAAAAATTCAACGTAAGAATTTCAAGCTTCGAACAATACGGATAGAAAACTTCTATTGTTTTACGATTAATGTGCGTGCGGAGTAACACACACACACACACACCCACCACACAACACACACACACACACACTGAATCATTCTGTAGTTTAGATATCACACAGAAAAATGAAGTTAGAAATGTGCAATCAATCGATGTTTTTTTTCGTTATATATTTTGTTTCCTCCTTGTGGAAATTATCCATAAACCACCCTCTCATAATTAGTAGAGTGGTGGTTTTGTTTCCTCCCCCCCCTTGTGAGTGAAGTATTTTCCGCTCGTGATAGGGGTGTATAGGGATGTATATATATAATTATAATGGTAATGGGTAATATTAAGGTAATTTAAGTAAATGATTAGTACTGGGATAGGATAAATTAATATTCCCAGTGGTTAATAAACATTGCACTTAAATAATTAGCACCTTAATTTGGAGCGCGGTCGTTGGTTGTCGCCCATAAATACTAGCCACTAAGATTTCTGTACGTGGCTATAGGTAGGGTGGCGATCGCTGCCGACCGCCCACAGGGAGAATCAGTACACTCAGACCCTCCGTGAATCAATCAATCATTGGGGGCATACGCCGGGGGGCGCGTCGCCTCGCCCACCCTACGACGTCACTCCCGGGGGTCACCACGCGCGAGTTCCCATGCAGGCTCCTTTCCCATACCAAGCAGCTCTCGACAAGAAACATCAACTTGCCCCAGCCACGAGCCTTGTGGGCGCCCCCCTTGGCCTCCTCCACGCCGGATTGTCTCTTACAGATACAACCCGATGGGAAGGATCGGTTTCAGGGTAGCGTGCCACATGCCCATATAGCCCAAGTTGGCGCTGACGGACTATGCAGGTAATAGGCCTCGATTCAGTCTCACGGTGCAATCGCTGATTTGACACGTAATCATCCCAGCGATACCCCATGATTCTGCGAAGACACTTATTACCAAAGGCATTGATTCGTCTCTTCAAGTAACTATTTAGTGTCCATGTCTCACAACCATAGAGTAAGACAGGGATCACAAGCGACTTGAAGATCCGGATCTTTGTCCTCCTGCACAGGTACCGACAACGCCAAATACTCCCGCTGAGCGAGTCCATAACACCGTGGGCTATGCCAATCCGCCGTAAGACTTCTTGACGTGACCCGCCGTCATTATGGACTGCGCTACCAAGGTATGTAAAACTTTCCAAGATCTCAATGTCCTCGCCACACGCATGAACAGACTGTACTGCTTCATCTAGTAAGTCTCCAAATACCTGGACCTTGGTCTTGAGCCAAGAGACCTCAAGTCCCAAAGGCTTTGCCTCCTCGTGCAGCGCCTCGAGAGCCATCACCAGGACCTCCAGCGACTCAGCAAAGATTACTGCATCATCGGCAAAAACAAGATCAGTGATCTTGGTGTTGCCGATGGATGCTCCACAATCACTTTGATCTACAACCTTGTCCAATACCCAGTCCATACAAGCGTTGAAAAGTGATGGGGCAAGGACGCACCCTTGCCTCACTCCTGTATTCACAGGAAAGAAGCTGGATACACCTGCCCCACACTTCACAGCACTCTCAGTCCCAGAATACAGACCAGTTATCAAACCAATAGTCCTTGCAGGAATCCCTCGAAGTCGCAGAAGATCCCAGAGTGACTCACGATGCACTGAGTCAAACGCCTTCTTGAGATCAACATAGGCTGCAAGCATCCCCTGTCGAAACTCACGTCGGCGTTCCACCACCGTGAATTTCCGTGAAGATAACATCAATTGTTAATAGACGTGCTTGTCTACAAGTACCATTCCAGTTCCCGTGAGAGTAACATCTCTTTGATCTTATCTGATTACATTGATAAGAATTGTATATAGACTCTTTGTACATATATTTTAAAATCAAAGGACATGTGTAAAGAATCAACACACTGATGATAGCCGTGCGTCAGTAACTTGGTGTGAAAGCCCTTCTGACACCGTAACGAAACACTCGCCTCCGCCCCTCCGCTTCTGTATTTCGCGGGCGGCCTCGATCCCGGCGACCACATCGGATCACAAGACCATTGCAGTATTAATACAAGACCTACAGCCGTTTTCAACCCACTATCCACCGATAATTATCCTAGTTAGTTAATTAGCTGGGATGATGTGTCGGGAGATAGACATGGGTTTGATGTTAGGTAAGAGAAACTCAGATTAAATATGTATGTGAAATAAATTCCCACACTCCTCTTTCCTCCCAGTACAAAAGTGTAGGAACAAAAAAAGTAAATCAAGAGGAAGATGAAAATATTAATGTACAGTAAATAGTGTAAACTGAGCTGCAAAAAAATTCAGGAGGAAGGGGAAGAGGAAGAGGAAGGGAGGTAAAATAATTATATATAAACTCATTTGAAATGAGATACTTTCAACTGCATCTGTCAGTCAATGGATCTAAATGCCTGTATGTTAATACCATAACTGTGATATAATCTGAAGCACAGTAAAGAGTAACAAAACACCTTCACCAGAGTGTGTCAGTAGCCTTTCAAGAGACTACCGTGTGTGAATCCCAGCCGGCATGATGCACAAGACACGCGACGCTGAGAGTGTGAAGCAATGACCTCCACCACCACCACCACCACAGTCCCCAGGAACCCCTCGTGTGCCTCACCTCAGGCTTAGAGTCTGTTCTCCTGCTGTACTCATGGCCACATGACACGTCCTTCAGGCGGCGCCACACAATACACACACAACCTTCGCCGCAGCGCGCTAGGGCACCACACACAAGTAAGGCGGAGGACGCCACTACGCCGCCGCCTCCACACCACGTGTCATAAGAACATAAGAAAATAAGTTAGCTACAAGAGGCTGGGAGACCTACACGTGGTAGTTCCTGTTACTTAACACTACCTACATCCACCTTTCATCCCCATCCATAAAATTATTCAGCCTCCTTTTAAAGCTCCCTAATGACTCCGCACTAACTACCTGTCTACTGAGTCCATTCCAATCATTTACTACCCTATTTGTGAACCAGTTTTTCCCTATTTCCTTTTTAAATTACGCTTTTCCAGATTGAATCCGTTACTTCTTGTTCTACCCTGGTTACTAGTCGTAAAAACTTGTCCTACCTCTCCTTTATTATATCCCTTTATCCACTTAAAAACTTCTATCAGATCGCCCCTTAAAGGCGGCGTCACACTAGTACTTTTTCCGTCTAGTTTTTTTCAGCAACTTTTTACAAACTAACAATTTTCTGACTGCAAAGTCTGCAAGCCGTCACACACACAGAATCGTTCGCCTGCATCACCAGTCAGCTGTTCGACTGTAAACAAACATGGTTCTTTGTGGTTTGTGGTTTAACCACTTTGTGGTTAAGATTATGTTTCATTAAAACCTATAAGGTGTTATGTTTCATTAAAACCTATAAGGTTAGGTTAGGTTTCATTAAAATCTGGTTAGGTTAGGTTTCATTAAAATATATAAGGTAAGGTTAGGTTTATTTATTTATAGATTTTTAGATTTTTTTTTTTCTTTGCGCAAAATAAAACTATCTCCATTACAACACGCACCTATTGTAGGCCAAGAAGAAATAGTCTTTGTCTCTGAAAACGACCGCGAAACTCTCGTCCATTATTACCGACGGTTATAATTACGTGCCTTGTAATGCATTAAGTTGTAGTAGAACAATTTCTTTCATGACATCGTAAAAAAAAGTAAGCTGAAAGGCTTGTGGAGCCCGCCAACTTCTGCGGATTATGCACCCAAAAACATAGTTACCGAAATAGGAAATTTAGGTACTTATTACTTCTATTGCCGTTTCTTTAGCGGTGCTTTCCTGTGCCTGTATGTTTGTTTTTTGTGCAATGAATTTTCTAAATTCAGATAAGTGAGGCTAAGTTTTGGTTAGGTTAGGAGGCATTCATGATTCTTAACACCACTGTGTGTCAGGGTGTGTCTGGTGAGTTCAGAATGGGGTATAAAACCTTTTCCCACACTCTAGGCATTCATGGTTCTTAACACCACTGTGTGTCAGGGTGTGTCTGGTGAGGTGACCCATTGTAGCAAATCTTTTCCCACACTCTAAACATTCATAATTCTTAACACCACTGTGTGTCAGGGTGTGTGTGGTGAGGTGACCCATTGTAGCAAATCTTTTCCCACACTCTAAACATTCATAATTCTTAACACCACTGTGTGTCAGGGTGTGTGTGGTGAGGTCACTCTTTGTAGTAAATCTTTTCCCACACTCTAAACATTCATAATTCTTAACACCACTGTGTGTCAGGGTGTGTGTGGTGAGGTCACTCTTTGTAGTAAATCTTTTCCCACACTCTAGGCATTCATGATTCTTAACACCACCGTGTGTCAGGGTGTGTTTGGTGAGCTGACTCTTTCTAGCAAATCTTGTCCCACACTCTAAACATTCATAATTCTTAACACCACTGTGTGTCAGGGTGTGTTCGGTGAGTTGACTCTTTGTAGTAAATCTTTTCAATCGAGTCATGCGAGAGACTGTTGGCTGTTATATAGAACCGGCTTTTAAATGTATCTACATGTACAATAGTCACTTGAATATTTTTAATACTTTCAAACGTATTGAATTATAATTTGCAAAAAATGACTGATTTATATCGAATATCTTTAAAGTAATCACTATGGATTTTGATTTGACTAAGAAAGTTGACTTCATCTTTGCATACAAAGACGATCACGAGCGACTGACTGATGCAGACGGACTAACTAGTCAGAGCGAGAAAAAACTAGTCAGAGCGAGAAAAAACTAGTCAGAGCGAGAAAAAACCAACGGAGATTGACTAACTAGACGGAAAAAGTGCTAGTGTGACGCCGCCTTTACTCTACGCCTCTCCGATGTGCGCGTGTAATTTAAGTTCCGTCCACACTAACGGGCAAAGCCCGCCGGGCAGTGCCAGTCACCGGCAAAATCCCGCGGGCACACCGAAACTGTTGTCCACACAGCAGAGCCTGCCTGGCCCAGTCAAAGGCGAGCAGCTGGGCAGCCAGGCAGTGTAGCCGTTCTCAGGAAGACTGTGCGGTACGACAACAATGCGAAGCAAGAAGGACCATAAGAAGCTAAAACTGTGTACCATAATCATTGCTATGTGCCTGAAAAAGAAAAAGGACAAAGTGGAGAAAAAGAAGTGGTGCAAAGACGAAGTAAAAGAAAACAGTTGGGAAGTCATGTTACGATTTTTCGAGAATTGCAAGATGGAAATATGCGTGACTTCATAACCTATGTGAGAATCGACCCAAGTACATTTTATAAACTCCTTGCGAAAGTAACACCATATATATTACACCATATGGTATTTAGAGGGAAGGGTTGATTGATTGATTCAGAGAGGCGGCGTGGGCGGCGGGGCTATTTTAGCAAACAAACATTTCTAGTTTTCTACTGTCTAAAATCCGGGACTGTTCGTTGAGGTGCCAAGCACTTAAATTACTTCTTGGTTAAATGTTCGTCGTAAGAGAGACACATACACCTAAAACAGGTATTCAGTGAATGCTTACCTACAAGTACATATTTCCTGAAGCTTCATTCTGCTATAACTTGCGTTTTTTCATGAACAGACTATTTTTAAAGATTGAGTTTTCAAATATTCAATTCTTTTGCCAATATTTTCATCAACTGCAGACAAATAAAATGATAAACTACATTTTTTATTAAGAACTGTTTCAGTTGTTGTATTGAAGGGTAATTTTGATATGTCCCGCAAAAGTACAGGGAGTTTACGGTAAATGATAGATCATTCAGGCTCAAAGGGCAGAGGATGTGAGAGCGCGAGAAACAGGCTTGAGCGTGAGCTTATTAGAAAACTCCCCATTGATGACGCCCTTTTAGGTGTTCACCGAGAGAGAGAGAGAGAGAGAGAGAGAGAGAGAGGAGAGAGAGAGAGAGAGAGAGGAGAGAGAGAGAGAGAGATGCTGGATTCCTTCAATTATCTGATATTATTAACTCTACTTCATTCCCAACACCCACCCACATCCCACAACACTCACCCCTGTTCCCACCCACATCTCCACTTCCAACACCCATCTCCAACACCCATCCCCTTTCCCCACCACCAACACCCATCCCCTTCCCCCACCACCAACATCCTTCCCCATCCTCTACCACCAACACCCATCACCTTCCCCCACCACCAACACTCATCTCCTTCCCCCACAATCAACACCCATCCCCTTTCCCTACCACCAACACTCATCCCCTTCCCCCACCATCAACACCAATCCCCTTCCCCAACCACCAACACCCATCCAATTCCCCAACCACCAACACCCATCCCCTTCCCCCACCACCAACACCCATCCCCCTTCCCCCACACCAGGGTTGACTCCACCTAGTCATGCTGACGTGGCAGCGCTTTGTATAGCAATAACCTTGTATTTGGTACTTGCAAATGTGTCTAGATAGGATGAAATCTTATCTTATCTCTGCCCCCACCATCAACACCATCCCCATTTACCCACCACACAAACACTCATCCCTTCCCCACCATCAACACCAATCCCCTTCCTCACCCACCAAACACCCATCACCTTCCCCCACCACAAAACCCATCCCCTTCTCCCACCATCAACACAATCCTTCCCCAACCACCAACACCCATCCCCTTCCCCCACAACCAACAACCATCCCTTCCCCACCACCAAAACCATCCCCTTCCCCACCACCGAACACCATACCCTCCCCCACCACCAAACACCCAATCCCTTCTCCCACACAACACCATCCCTTCCCCCCCACCACCAATACTATCCTTCCCCTTCCACCAAAATCCACCCCCTTCACCACCACTAACTCCCCTCCCCTCCCAACCACCGATCACCCATCCCCTTCCCCCCCCACAACACCCATCTCCTTCCCCCACAACAACACATCAGAATTCCCCACCACCAAACACCCATCCCTACCCCCACCATCAACAACCCATCCCTTCTCCCACACCAAACAACCCTCCCTTCCCCCCACCACCAATACCCATCCCTTCCCCTTACACAACATCCCACCCCCTCCCCACCACCAAACACCATCCCCTTCCACACCACCTAACTCCCCTCCCCTTCCCCCACACCAAACAACCCATCCACTTCCCCCCCACCGAAAACATCCCATTCCCCCACCAACAATACCCATTCCCTTCCACTTCCACAACATCCACCCCCTTTTTCCCCCACACTAAATGCCTCCCTTCCCCCACCACCGATCACCCATCCCTTCCCCCAACCACAACACCCATATCCTTCCCCCACAAACAACAACCATCAGATTCCCCCCACCACTAACACCAGCCCCTACCCCCACCCCTAACACCCATCCCCTTCCCCATCCCAACACCATCCCCTTCCCCCCCCACAAACACCCATCCCCGTTCCCCCACACCAACACCATCTCCTTCCCCCACCACAACACCAATTCTTCCCACACCACCAACACCCATTCCTTTCCCCCAACCACCATCAACCCATCCCCTTCCCCTACATCAACAACCATCAAACTTCCCCCACACCAACACCCATCCCTCCCCCACCACCAACACCCATTCCCTTCCCCACCACCAACACCAACCGTTCCCATACCATCAACCACCCATCCCCTCCCCCCACCACCAATAACCAT
Source organism: Chionoecetes opilio (assembly GCA_016584305.1). Classification (NCBI taxonomy): domain Eukaryota; kingdom Metazoa; phylum Arthropoda; class Malacostraca; order Decapoda; family Majidae; genus Chionoecetes; species Chionoecetes opilio. The sequence goes on from JACEEZ010019399.1 coordinate 1,016,098, forward strand.
TTCCTTCCTCCACACCAACACCATTCCCTTCCCCCACCACCAAACCCATTCCCTTCCCACCACCAACACATCTCGCTTCCCCTACCACAAACACCCCCACCCATCCCCTTCCCCTAACCACACAACACCCATTACCTTCCCCCACACAAAACCCATCCCTTCCCCTACCATCAACACCCATCCCTTCCCCACCACCAACCACCATCTCCTTCCCCACACCAACACCCATTCCTTCCCCACCACCAAACAACCCCATCCCTTCCCATACATCACACTAGGGTGGAGCGAAAAAAAACGTTTTTATAAAATGACTTGGAAAATAGTTGAAAATTGTGCCAATGTAACCCGAATAAAGGTTGCCCCCCCCCAATTTCACGCGTCTAAGCAATATCTTCAGGTGCTCCAAGTGCTGATAAAATCGAAAATATGTAAAAAAAAAATATTTTTTAAAAAAAATGTTAAAATTTTCATGCTTACTTTTATTATATCGGAATACCGAAAATAATGCTGCAGAATGACCATAACATGTGCACAAAAAAGTATGAAACTGTCTATTAATATTTATAGAGATGCCCAAAACACAATGAATGATAGCGGTGTGAAGGCAGAAAGCAGCCTCTTGACGCGTTGTGCTGAAGTGCGTGGGTTGATGCTTCTTTATATTGTTGAAGTGTATGGTGCACTCCAATCTATCTTATTATGTGTGGGGAAGGAGTGGTGGGGGTGGATGGATGAGGTGGGGGAAGCAGGGGTTGCAGGTGGGGGGGTGAGGTGGGGGAAGGAGGGGTGTGGGTGGGTGGGTGAGGTGTGGGTGGGTGGGTGCAGGTGGGGGAAGGATTCAAGGTGGGGTGGGTGGGTGAAGGGGGAAGAAGGCTGGGGTGGGGTGGGTGTTGAAGGTTGGGGGAAGGAAGGGTGGGGTGGGTGGGTGAGGTGGGGAAGGAAGGGTGGGGGTGGGTGGGTGAGGTAGGGGAAGGGAAGGGTGGGGGTGGGTGGGTGGAGGTGGGGAAGGAAGGGTGGGGGTGGTAGGGTGAGGTGGGGGAAGGAGGGTGGGGGTGGGCGGGTGAGGTGGGGACGGAAGGGTGGGGGTGGGTGCGGTGAGGTGGGGGAAGGAAGGGTGGGGGTGGGCGGGTGAGGTGGGGAAGGAAGGGTGGGGTGGGTGGGTGAGGTGGGGGAAGGAAGGGTAGGGGTGGGTGGGTGAGGTGGGGGGAAGGAAGGGGGGGGTGGGGCGGGTGAGGGGGGAAGGAAGGGTGGGGGTGGGTGGGTGAGGTGGGGGAAGGAAGGGTGGGGTGGGTGGTGAGGGGGGGAAGTTAAGGGTGGGGGTGGGTGGGTGAGGTGGGGGTGGCGGGTGAGGTGGGGGAAAGGCAAGGGTGGGGGTGGGTGGGTGAGGTGGGGAAGGAAGGGTGGGGGTGGGTGGGTGTGAGGTGGGGGAAGGAAGGGGTGGGGGTGGGTGGGTGATTTGGATTTGATACATTTATTAGGACAAAAGTACATACAGACCACTATGTGCTAAGGTCTACTAGAGACACACATGAGAGGGATATGCCGTTGTCCCATAAGGACGTATTGGGTGCCTAGCAGTCCCCGCCCGGGCATACTGATCACACGTACATTACTAAACAATGACAATGTGATAGAATGACTTACATAAAAGGGTGTAGGATGTCCCGCATTGTACATAAATAATAAATATACCCTACCATACATTACATCTATAACCATACTGTTGTTTTCTTTATTTTATTTTATTTTTAATCCTATATCTTTACTATGAGGTATCCCATTTATAGATATATACACACATTCACATATACATACATATATTTTACATATTATATATATATATATACATATACGCACATATACACCCATACACATATCACATGAGCAGATGTAGATATACATACATTTCATACATACACACATACATAACATATGCCATACGCACACCATATATACACATGCATACACACATTCACATACCGACAAAACATTACACATACGTATACATACATACACATGTTCGCCACACATGCATTGACATCTACACAACATTAACATACACAGAATGTACATATACACACATTACATGATATACAGACCTATAATCCATACAAACATATATCCACACCACACATACCACATTATACACACATATGCATACTCACAATATATATACTATTGCATTATTAATCCATATCTACTCTATTACTATTTTGCCGTTGGACTTATCCTGATCCATAAGACGCTGGAGGCTGGTTTTGGTGGGGGAAAGGAAGGGTGAGGGGTGGGTGGGTGAGGTGGGGGAAGGAAGGGTGGGGGTGGGTTGGGGAGGTGGGGGGGAAAGGAAGGGTGGGGTGGGTGGGTGAGGTGGGGGAAAGGAAGGGTGTGGGTGGACGGGTGAGGTGGGGGAAGGAAGGGTGGGGGTGGGTGGGTGAGGTGGGGGGAAGGAAGGGTGGGGAGTGGGTGGGTGAGGTGGGGGAAGGGAAAGGGTGGGGGGGTGGGGAGGTGGGGGAAGGAAAGGTGGGGGTGGGTGGGTGGGTGAGGGTGGGTGGGTGAGGTGGGGGAGAAGCGGCGTGAAATGAAAAGTACAGTGAAAAATTAAATTCCTTTTTTTCCCCAAGACAGGAATTTAATTTGTTTTTCATACTAGTAATATTTTTCCGTAAGGTTGCGATAGATAATGGACGAATCACCATACACATGTAAATAGTTTACCACACTGGGCAGTTTGCTGCATAGCTGCAACAAATGTTGTGTGTAATCCTATCAGTACAGATTTGGCAAAAACCACACAATGGAAAGTGTCTTTTTGGTGCAGGTTATTTTCTCACCTTCCTCAGCCTTGCTATTGTCGAGAGCTGCTTGGTATGGGAACGGAGCCTGCATGGGAAACTCGCGCGTGGGACCCCGGGAGTGGCGTGTAGGGTGGGCGAGGCGACACGCCCCCCGGCGGTCGGGCCGTATGACCCCACCAAATGATTGATATGATTGTCGCCATTTGGGTGGTTGGTGTCGTGAAGGTGTCGTGACGTCACGCGCACGTCTTCCTTGTGTTGCTTCGACTTTTGAAAACAGACGACCACAACAGCGAGACTGTGTGGACTGCCTGGAGCCGCGCCGCGCCAGGCTTGGTGGTGGACCGCCGGCTGTGCCTCGGCAGTCCGTTCCCGCCCCGCTTCCTGCAAGGTGATCTCAGGTCCTGCTGCTACGGTAAGGGGGGTGACGGGTCGCCTGGATACCGGGAGGGGTTGCTCCTTCTGGGAAGTTCTGGTAGCATTTAGCATTGAAGTTTTCCATTGTATGAATATATGTTCTATATCAGTTTGGTACTTTTGTTCTCGGGGTTTTCCGCAGAGATGGCGTTTGCTGGTGTTATTACAGTCTTCTTGGCGGCCCTGGCGCAGGTGAGCGTTGCTTATGCTTTGTTATTATTTGATAGGCTACCAATTTCACTTACGTGAAACTTACTTTTCAACGATCACCTGGTTACAATTATTCTTGCCATGACTGCTCTAATTGCACCACAGCCGACTCCTATTTTTGATATTTTGAATAAATCTTTGGCTTCTAAAACTAAAGTTTGTATTTCCATGCCCTCCCAGGCTAACAGCCAGCTGGCATACGACCCTCATGGACCTATCTATCAGCCGCAAGTTGAACCTGTAACCCAAACTGTAAGTACTACATATATTAAGTCTTTGAAAAAACTGATTAATAATAATCACAAGTAATCTGACGCGCATGGCTTCTGTTCCAGGAGACTGTAACTGTGACTCAGACCATCCGGGTTCCTGTGACGAGTGACGTGTGGGTGAGCACAGTCACCCAGCACACGGTGACAGTGACCCACCTCGCCACGGACTATAGTTATGTCCCCGCCCACCCCGATACTGTCACGTCTGTCATTGCTGTCACGGCCACACCTGTAAGTATTTGTACGGTATTTACGATGCTTGACTTTGCTACAAAGTTTTAACGGCCATCATTGCAAATTCCTAAAATAGTTGCCTACATTATACATTACTTTACTGAACCAGTGTTAATATTTCAAAGGTAATATTGCCGATAATTAAGTTAAAGAACATTATAAACTATAACGGCAAAAGAGTAAGACTCTTCAATGATGTTAAATATCTCAAATATACAGTCAACTAGATCAGTTTCTTTACTCATGTCTGATTACCCTCTCCCTCACGTGGTTGGCCAGGTGTCCCTTGTCCGCGCGACGAGCTGCATCAACCCGGCGTTGCCGCACGTGGGTCTGTTCTTCTCCCCTTCGTGACTGAGGACTGAGAGGAAAAAACTCTGTATACAGTATTACAACACGCCACGTCCATCCCGAGGTTGTACTGATTACACTTATGACTAGGTAATTAAATTAAGGCCCAATACTGTTATACCTTAGGAAACGTGTAAAAATGTATCGCCAATAACAATCTTTCATCGCAGATAAACACCATTCCGGTGGCCTCCCGTGCAGACCTTGGTGCAGCGCGTCGACCACCACCACTCTCAGGCTGAAGCAACCTGACAGGTCACCTACACCACCCAGATATCATTCACCCACCCAGGGATATCATTCCACCACCGGGATATCATTCCACACCAGGGATATCATCAGTTCTAGTTGTCACTCGAGCGTATCTGGTGTAACCAATGGAGAGGAGAAATGTTAAAGCACTTGGTATATACAGTGTCAATAAATTGTCTGGATATCCTATTAACTTTGCTGTATTCTTTGAAACTTCTCTTTCTCTCCCGTGAAGAAGTTTCTTCGAAACTCTGTCCAGGTAAAATAATTGGACTCTACTACGATGCCGTAATAAACACTATAAAATCTCCACTTGACTAAATGACGGTAGGGGAAAACACTGTTGGTCACTCGCACTACGCGTGATCCCCCACGTCATGCATCACACAAACAAACTTGGGTCCATGTTATGTTGTCCGTGAGCAGGTGACAGAGATTACGGAACCTCACGCAGGGAATTATTGAACTAGAGGTAATGAGAGATTCAGTTTATTGGTCTGGCACATCAAACCTTTGTAGGCATTTAAATCAATCTATACAATCTGTTTATTGGTGATCAAAACTACCCAAGGAATAGTTAGTTTCTCTTTCGTAAATGAGTGTCTAACTAGTCTGAAAGAAGACTGTTCATGAAGAGTGGTAGTGTACTGATAAAGAAGCTACGGAAGACTGGCAATGGTTCAAAAAGGCAATTTAGTATAGGAAAAACAATCTGCATTTTTAAAGATTACAACGCTTGAGGGTGTAGTGTTACGTTGATAGGGGCGTAGAAGGACTGATATATTATATATTTAGTATATATATAGATGTTATAGAGATAGAGAAAATAGAAGGATAAGAGAGATAGATAGATTTAGTAGGAAGGTAGGAGAGAGTGAGATATAGTGTTTATGTGGATTGGTTTTTGTTGAATTTAAGTGTTAAAAAGAGAGAGGTAGAGATAGAGAGTGGAGAGAGGGAGAGGTGATACGAGAGAGAGAGGGAGAGAGCTCTAGAGAGAGAGTGATAGAGAGAGAGGGATATATAGACGAGAGAGAGATATAGAGTTAAGGGAATGAAGATAGATATATATGTGAGATGTATATATATATAGAGAGATAAATATATATATATATCTAGAGAGATAGATAGATAGAGAGATGAGAAGAGAGTGATAGAGTGATAGAGAGGGATAGAGAGGGAGGAGAGATATATATAGATGAGAGCGATATATAGAGGAGATATATATATGAGAGATAGATATGTTATAGATATGTTTATATATGTAGATAGAGTTATATATATTTAGTGATGTTGATAATAGTGGAGATATAGGGAGAGATAGGGAGAGAGATGGATAGAGAGTCAGATATAGGGAGAGAGATTGAGAGATGAGTGGAGTAGAGAGGGAGTAGAGAGGTAGAGATAGATATAGAGAGTAGAGATATATATATTATGATGTATAGATATTTATATATATTTTGATGATATGGAATGAGATTTAGTATGAAGAGTTCGATGAGAGTTAGAGAGAGGGAGATAGAGGGAGAGAGAGGGAGAGAGAGGGAGAGAGAGTAGATGAGAGGAGAGAGATAAGATGATGATATATAGTGATGTAGATCATATAAATGAGAGAGTATGACTCGATAGAGAGAAGATATATATAGATATTGATGAGAGGTAGCTAGGGATATATTTATAGATAGATAGAGGTATAGATATAGAGATGTTAGAGAGTGAGTACTAGAGAGAAGAGAGTAGAGGGAGATAAGAGAGAGAGGGAGATAGAGAGATAGAGTGATAGAGAGAGAATAAAGAGAGATAGGAGAGATTGTATATATATATAAGAGTTATATCGATATATATAGATGGGATATATATGAATGAGATATGAGATGAGAGAGAGAGAGAGGTAGAGAGAGTTAAGAGAGGGAGAGAGAGAGAGAGAGGGAGAGGAGAGAGAGGGAGATAGAGCATAGAGAGTGATATAGAGAGAGGAGATGGTATAGAGAAGAGATTTAGATAGTATAGTATATGATTTTAGATATATAGATGTAATGAGATGAGAGAGAGGGATAGAGAGATATAGGGTAGAAAGAGAGAGAGAGAGGTAGAGAGATATAGAGAGATGTATAGTATAATAGATAGGGAGAGATAGATAGAGATAGGTAGAGAGGAGAGATAGATAGGGATAGTAGAGGAGAGAGAGGGATATATGATATATATATGGAGAATAGAGAGAGAGATGGAGAGAGAGATAGAGGGAGAGAGAGAGAGAGAGGAGAGAGAGATAGAGATGTAGATATAGAGATGTAGTTGAGATAGAGAGGGAGAGGGATGATAGAGAGAGAGATTTAGCAGAGAGATAGGAAGGGCTATATAGATAGAGATTTGATAGATATATAGATAATTTAGATGAGAGTAGATAGATGGTAGATAGAAGAGAGAGGGAGAGAGATGAGAGAGAGGGAGGAGGGAGAGAGAGAGAGGTAGAGAGAGAGATAGAGGAGGGAGAGAGAGTAGAGAGAGAGTTATAGAGAGATAGGGGAGGTATAGAGAGAGAGTGAGATAATATATTATATAGTTATATATATGATAGAGGGTTATGTAGATGTATAGAGATATATGTATATATATAGTAGAGGTAAGATAGATAGATAGGGATAGAGATGAGAGAGAGGGATAGATAGGAGAGATTTAGAGATAGTAGATATATGTTAGATAGATATATATTGAGTGAGAGATAGATAGAGTGATAAGATAGAAGAAGAGGGATAGATCGAGGATAGAGATCTGAGTAGTGTTATATAGATAGAGAGGGAGAGAGAGAGAGATGAGAGGGAGAGAGAAGAAGAGGAGATCGGAGGATATATAGAGAGAGATGGAGAGAGGACGAGAGAGATAGGGAGATATGAGGAGAGAGGGAGGTAGAGAGATATAGTATAGAGGTAGATGAGGAGAGAGTATATATTTATGTATTATATAGAGATATGGATAGATAGAGAGAGGGAGAGGGGAGAAGAATAGAGAGAGATTGAGAGAGGAGAGAGAGAGAGGGAGAGAGCTATATATAGGAGTGATATGAGAGAATCGAGAGTGATAGAGAGAGAGAGAGAGGGATAGAGATAGAGTAGAGATGGATAGATAGAGATATTATATGTAGTATATAGTAGATATATATAGGTATATGAAGATACTAGAAAAAGGCGGGGGAAGGGAAGGAAAGGGGGAAAAAGAGAAGAGATAGAGATTGGGATAGATAGAGAGAGAGGGATAGTAGAGAGAAGCGATTTAGAGAGAGAGAGATAGATGTGTATATATATATATATATAGTATAATATATGATATATATGTATGATAGATAGATATAATATATTTATATATATAGAGTATAGATAGGGAGAGAGAGATATATAAGATGTAGAGAGAGAGAGAGAGAGGAGAGATGAGAGAGAGAGAGGGAATATGAGATAGAATAAGATATTGATAGATAGAGTAGAGAGAGTTAGAGAGTATATAGAGAGATGTTTAGAGAAGATAGTATAGTAGATGGATATAGAGATATGAGATAGAGGGAGATAGAGTATAGAGATAGAGGGAGAGATAGATAGAGATGTATAGTAGATATGAGAGAGGTATAGAGAGATGTTAGAGAGAGAGTGATAGAGAGAAGAGTAGAGGGTAGAGAGATGATAAGATATTATAGAGATATTGTTATATGATGTATAGATATATGGAGATATTGATGAGATATATGTATATAGGTATAAATATCAGTGTAGAATGGAGAAAGAGAGGAGATGAGGGAGAAAAGGAGAGGGAGAAACGAGAGAGAAGAAGAGAGGATATATAGAGAGATATAGAGAGATTAAATTATAGGTAGAATATATTGAGAGAGATATAGAAATAGATTTAGAAAGATATATATATATATATATATATATTAGACTATATATATATATAGATAGACTGAGATAGATATGAGAAATTAGAGGGAGAATATAAATAGAGAGAGAAGAGAATGAGAGAGACTAGATATATAGAGAATAGTGAGATAGCGATATAGATATAGCTAGATAATGATATTATGAAAGATAAGTTATATGTGATGATATATTTATAGATATATATATAGAGATATATGGGAGATTAGAATATATAATTAGATGTATATATATAGATAAATAGAGAGAGGATATAGGTTAGAGGGAGAAGAGAAGGTATAGGTAGAGAGATAGATATGATAGAGAGAGATATGAAAATTTATAATGTATAATGAGATATTAGATATATATATATCGAGAGAATTAATAATTTTTTCTATATATATATGGAGTAGTAATATATATATTTTATATAGATAAGATATATAGTATATAATTATATATATATATATATATATATATATATATATATATATAGATATATATATATATATATATATATAAATATATTATATATATAATAGTATATATATATAGATATATTTATAATTATAATTTATAAGTATATATATCGATATAAATATATATTTTATAAATATATAATATATATATATGTTTTATATATATAATATATATATATATATAATATATATATAGTATATATAATGAGATAAGTATATATATACTATCTAATATATATATTTTATTATTTGTTTATAAATATATAATTACTATTATAGTAATATTATTAATATATATATAATATATAATTATATATATATAATATATATTATGTATAATATATATTATGTATAATATATCTTCTGTATAATATATATTTATACATAATATATATATGAATATATAGAATATATATATATAGGATATTATATATATATTATATATATAGATATTAATATATATATAGTATTATATATATATTATAATTAGATATATATATATATTATATATAATAGATTATATAATATTATATATAATATATAAGATAGATATATATCATAATAAAAATATATTATATCGATATATATATATATATAAATTAAAATTATAAATTATAAATATATATATATATTATATATAGTATATATTATATATATAGATATATATATATATATATATTATATATAATATATATTATATATATATATATATATATTATAGATCTAATATATTATATATATATATATTATATATATAAAATATAATATATATATATATATTATATTATATATAAAATATATTATACGAATCTATATATATATATATATATTATAAATTTATAAAATAATATATATATATCTATATATATATATATATACTATATAGATTATATATATATATAATATACATATTAAAATTATATTATAAATATAAATTATATTATATATAATATATAATATATATAATATATATATCTTATTATCTATATATATATATATATATATCCCCAGGTAATTGTTAAAGACGCATAACAGCACAACAGCCTATTCCCTTGTTGAGCAGGGATCGGAGTGGCGGGTTTTTGAGCGAGCAGTGCTCGTCCTGTCGATGGTGCATCAATACTGGACCACGCACTGCAGGTTACGGAATCCATACCAAGGTTTGTTATATACCACCGGTTCTTTAACCTCGGGCGCGGGTAATTACCTAGGGGGGCGTGAGCCAAGAGAGAAGGAAGACTGTCAAATATTTAACTAAGCTCCGGCCTTCGTAAACGGAAACTCGCGCGCGAGGCGGAGCGAAGAAAGTCGCACCTAGCAGCAAGTTGGCTTAAAGTCTCTGAGGGGTTTCACTAACTCACTAGTTTCTCTCCTTGCGGGTTCACTAACTCCCTAGTCTTCAGGCAGTATTATTTTTTCATTATAAATTATATTATCATTGTTATATTTCTAAATTTATTAGTATTTTTCATTTATTTAATATCATTTATTATCATTATTATTATAATTATTTCATTATTATATTTATAATTATTATATTGGTTATTATATTAGATATTATGTTATTATTATAGGCCGGAGCGTGATCTATTTTTGATACAGCTCTCACACGCTTTCTCACTCCCTGTGCAGCCGCACCCTAATTGTTATTAATAGTAACATAAGATGGGGCATACGCTATGCTGCGCGTGGTTCGGTGTCATCTCCGTCGCATTAGCCTTTGACCGGTGACGGGGAGAGCCCGTTACCCAGGACGCTATTCCAGTTTTCTGGAACAGTATGTTCGCGTTTACTCTCGAACATGTTAGTTACTTTAGGTTACGGTTAGGTTTCCTGGACAATAACATGGTACCTTTCTGTGGGAAATCACATTGACGAATTTTCGAGGAAAAGCTTAGGTTGGGGAACATGCCCCCGGGATTACAGGGCTAGTGTGACCGGATACCACAGTACTTTCCAGGTTTTCCCAGGTACCCATTTATCACCATCCCGAAAGGAAGGACTGAAAGGTGGGTGGACTGACACTGATCTGTCCTGACCAGATTCGAACCAGGAGCTGCAGTATTCGAAGCGAGGACGCGGTAGCACTGCAACAATGTGTCGTCCGAGTATTAATTTATGCTTGCTTGGATTATTATTATCCCTTCGCTTGAAGCGAAGACCGCCGCATATATCTGGTGGAAGGAAGGGAAGGTGGGGATGGAGGCAAGGACAAACTACGAAGGGGGCGACGGATGGTAAAAAGGTTAAGAAACATGTTATATACAAACATATGAGGTGAAAGATGCGCATAAAGCAAATGACGACGCCTTGAAATGTTTAGTCTGCAGAGTGTATAGGATCAGACTGTTACGAGAGCAACGGACTAATGCCTTACAGTGTAACATAATGATCATGAACTGTTACGAGAGCAACGACTCATGACTTTACAGTGTACATAATGATCAGACTGTTACCGAGAGCAACGACTAATGCCTGACAGTGTACATATATGATCATGAATGTACCGGAGCAACGACTCATGCATTACAGTGTACTAATGATCATGACTGTTACCGAGAGCAACGGACTCAGCCTTACAGTGTTTTATACATAATGATCATGAGTTACCGAGAGCAACGACTCATGCTTACAGTGTACATAATGATCATGACTGTCACCGAGAGCAACACTCATGCCTTACAGTGTACATAATGATCATGACTGTTTACTGAGAGCAACGACTCATGCCTTACAGGTACATAATGACCATGACTTTACCGAGTGAGCAACGGACTATGCCTACAAGTGTACGAGATAATGCTCATGACTGTTTACGAGAGCAAAGGACTCATGCCTTACAGTGTACATAAATGATCATGACTGTTAACGAGAGCCCCCCCCCCCCACGGACTCATGCCTACACTGTACATAATGATCATGACTGTACTGAGAGCAAGACTCATGCCCTTACAGTGTACATAATGATCATGACTGTTACGAGAGGCAACGACCATGCCTTACCAGTGTAATTAATGATCATGCCTGTTAACGAGAGCAACGAGTCATGCTTACACTGTAATAATGATCACCATACCCGTTGTTTAGGCCGCACGTCGTTCATTGTCTTCATGAGCTGTATCACCTTTATGGGCTATCAGCCAAACAAAGCAGTTTCAACACAGTGGACAAGCAACAGTGACAGCGTGGCCGGGACTGAAGCCTCCAGCTATTGAAACGAGGAAGGCGCGGCGGGGCTGCCTGTCTTACTCCAGCACTTCACACTTGGCTGTCGTGCTGGTAACATCACACTTACCTCAAGGGGGGTTTTGTCGGGCATATGACATATAAGTGTTGTCTTTATAGTAGGGAAAAAGTATGGAATATCAACCAGGTTAAGGTGGTCATGCCAGATTTATTCCAGCAGATGAGGCGGTGGATGTGTTCCTGGCGTGTGTGGTGGTTGGATCAATTCTGTGTCCTTGAAATGGTTGGTAACCTTCACTTGTAGGTGTATGCTTCCTGTATATCTTTTAAGCCGCCAAATTACAGCGAACATTGCTTTACGTCTCGTAGGAATCTGCCATACAATGGAGGCAGCCGCCTGGCAGGCGGTGCCCAGGAACAGGGTCTTCGAGCGGCACCCTTGAGGGAGTTGCAGCAGGACCGCCGGACACTTGGCACAGCTGGACGGTGTTAGCAGCTAGTCCCAGCCGGTTTGGTGGGCTTCCCGCCCCTGTGGCGGGCGAGTACCGCTGGAGTACAGGGCGGCAAAGCTTCCAGGGTTTCGGCGGCTCTGTGACCAAGGCGGCGCAGCCTTCGGGGGGGGCTCCCGGCGGCCAGGGTTTTTCCACATGTTTACAGCAAACAGATTGTGCCCACCGTCACGCAGACTGTGCTGTCGGACACCTTACACCCTCACGCAACCAGTGTTTCCTTAGCTACGGCGTGACGCTGACTCAGTTTGCGTCCAGACTGTCACCATGCCTATACAGAAGGTTTTACTTAGCTTCTATCCTTAGTCTTAAAGATCATTGAAAAGTTTTTTTTACCATCCAATCCCCACTACTTTTATTATAGTTTATGGATAGAGCCGTAGTACGTAGTTTCCAGCATCACTGTAAGTCAGTAATTCCCCAAGCCTCTCTCCCCCACCCACCCCCCCCCCCCTGCTGTGCAGGTTGTGGGGCACTCCCGTCGATGATGTGGTTGCGTGGCCACCACGCAGGTCCTCAGGCCGGATATAATCACACTCACGGAAAACCAAGTTGACTTCCGCCTGGCCGTGAGGACTTCTGTACGCACGTCACCCTCACCCACACAGCTACGCAATCACCCACGTTCCCCTCACCATCACCGCCACACAAACGTGAGACTAGATTTGTTTGTATAATCTTAATATTTATTGCTTTATTATTCATTTGGCAAATCATATTTAACATTCAATTCACTGCTTTCCAGTGTCCAAATAAACTTTTTCGCTGTGGTGAGGACAGTCATCGACACAGTCAGCCGGGTGGTGACTGACTACCGCACGCTGCTCAACACTGTCTTCGTCCATGGCGGATATTATTAACTTTGCTGGAACTATCACCGGAAGTGTATATAGTTCTTATGGCATATCGGTCTCCTACATGCATAGTATAATCTTAAATGAACTATAAATTAAACTAAAAGAAGTTTCAATCTAAACCAACTATATATCTACTGTATTTGAAATTTCTATATTGAAAGTGTTTAGAAACAAATACACACTTACATTGTCTCGAAAGTTCGTGGAGGACTGTGCCTGTGCAGTCCTGACCTCTTTCTAAACTAACTACGAACATACCCATATACACGGCGGAACTGTGACTTTACGTAATACAATAAGAAAGCATAGTTTATCAATGTTATCGGTAGTCCTTAAATATTCAATGTCTTGGTTTTCATTAGGCAAGTGAGCAGTGAGGCAAGTACGGTGCGGTAGTGCAGGTTTAGATGCAGTCGGATAGTTTAGAGAATATGCTTATATCTAAATCAATAATGGTTTAAATCATTAAGAGCTAAATGCACATGTATCTAAGTTTTTTTTTAGCATATCTATCCAATTAACTATTTGATAATAGGAAATAAAACATTGTAGACAAACTCTTAAGCAATGAGCAGTGAATCAGTCTGGGTTTGCCAGTCTGAATGTCCTTAATGACATCAGTCACCGCCACACAAATGTGACTTTGTTCCTATACATTTAATTAAGATTTATTATTTTATATTTTGGCGTCTTATATTTTTGTAAAATTTGTTTTTTTTACTGTGGTGAAGACTGTCATAAACACTTGTCAGCTGGGTGGTGACTGACTACGACATAACAACATAAAAAAAATAAGGAAACTAAAAGAGGCCGTGAGGCCTACACGTGGTAGTTCCTGTTACCTAACACTACCTACATCCACCTTTCATCCCCATCCATGAACCTATCTAGCCCCCTTTTAAAGCTCCCTAATGACTGCACTAACTACCTGTCTACTGAGCAGTGGCGTCTCTTGGCATAGGGATGCAGAGCTGCAGCTCCCCCATACACTCACTGCCAGGTGTATAATGCCTTTAGAGACAAAACATAATTGATACACTACTAACAAATATATCTTAATAGTCATTATTTAAATAATTAAGTAAATTCACTTTTAAAAGTAAATTTTCATTAAAACCTGACTAAAATTAAGTAAATTTCATATTTGATATACTATTCATGTCTGTGCCGCCGCCGCGCCAATTGTGAAAACTGAGCTGCAGCCGAGGCAGCTAAATCTCTTCTCCCGTGTTTACAGTGCGTGTAGACGTGTGGTTAACATCGTGCTTTCTTAATTACCATGGACTGATGGAAAATCCAGTTAAGTATTTGCAAAACCAAAATTTCAGCTGGAACATTAACTGAAAACACTGAAATTAAAGTGTACCGACTTATTTTAAAGTAATACTGTAATTCTACCATCACCACCTCCAGAGCTGGGCACTAAATAAATTTCGATGTATTTAAATTACTAAATACATGTTTACGAATGTATTTGGAATACTAAATACTAAATAAATCCATTGTATTCAAATACATTTGTAAATGACTTTTTAATGCACCACAATTTACAAATGCAAATTTTGAAAACCAAAAGGATGTCCTTAGATTTTGTTTCTTAGACATTTCCTTCTCGGGCCTAAATTTCCTAAAAATATAGAAATTCCTTGCTAGTGGAAGCACTAGTTCACTGTAACATCAGATGCCAGATAGTTCGCGGGTTTATGGCCAAATGAGCTGATAAAAGTATTTAAATACTCATAAAAATTGTATTTAAATAAATGCAAACTAATGTATTCTAAATACCATTTGTAGATACACAAAAATTTAATTAAATACGTATTTAAATAAATTATTAAATACTGCCCAGCTTGACACCCAGCCAGAACCGCTCCTACCAACACTACCATCCCGCCAAACTTTCGACCACACCACTGATACCATGCCCTGAAATCGTGAACATCGACTACAACTCATACCTGAGTTAGGCAAAATTTGTGTATCCCACTGTTGTGTACAAGCTTGCAGTCTCTCCCATTTACTTTTCATCACGATCCGCCACTGCACTGAGGTCCATTCCAATCATTCGCCACCCATTTGTGAACAGTTTTTCTTATTTCTTATAAATATACGCTTTTCCAGCTTGAATCCTTTACTTCTTGTTCTACCCGTATAGCCGTAAGAAACTTTTCCTTCCTCCTTATTAAATCCCTTTATCACTTTTGAAAACTTATCAGATCGCCCCTCACTCTGCGTCTCGAGAGAGTGTAATTTTAATAGCTTCAATCTCCCCCTTCTCATAAAATAAAGTTACGCATCCTTGGAATCATTTTGGTCCTCTTCTCTGCACTGATTTAAAAGGCTATATCCCTCCTGTAATTCATGGAGACAAAATTGAACCGCATAGTCTAGGTGAGTATGACTAGAGCAGAGAAAGCTTTACAATAACTAGCACTTCTAATTTTAACCTTATGTAATGAATCCTAGACACACACTATTAGCTCTATCTCTAGATCCAATACATTGTTCCTAGGTCAGAGGTCTTACCCTCCTCCAGATCTTTTTCACCTCTGATCTTTTCAGCGCTACATTGCGTATGGTGTATCTTTACCAGGGTTTTTTCTACCAACATTCATAACGCTGCACTTTCAATATAAATTACATCTGCCATCTGACTACTAGGTATCATCAGCAAACTTGCTGATATCACTGCTAATCCCACTATCCAAGTCCCCCCGTTGATGTAAATCAAAAAAGTAAATGGAACCAAAATAGACCCTTGTGGAAACTCCACTTGTACCACCTGTCCCATTCAGATTTAGAACCATTAAATGTAACCCGTTTTTGCCATCACTTAGCCAGGCTCTGACCAACGAGACCTGCCCATCATTCCATGAGCCTTAAACCTTATTTAAAGTAGCTCGTGTGGTACTTTGTCGAATGCCTTACTGAAGTCCAGGGCGCATTCAACGAGCATACCCCATGGTTGTGCTTAACAACTGTTCATCAGCTGTTTGGCATTCACAGAGGAGATTGATGACGTCAGAGTTGTGTTAAACACGGCAACTGCCTGCATGGTGGTGTTAGAGGGCTACGACATAAAAAATACTCATAAATTGAGCAATATATGATGTTTTTGACTCAAGAACTGAACAGAGCACGTATACAACGAAAATTAGGCCAATAACAAACCCAGACGCTTGTGGTGATTGTTTTGTGGTGATGTGCCCAGAGTAGTGAGCTGCGCATCTCGACCCGGGTAGCGGATGCCAGACAGCCCACCACGCCATGGCTCTGTGGCAGACGGCAATGTATGTGGTGTGCACTTTTCTTAATTAAAACCCCAGGCCCTTGTCAACCCGCCGTGTATGGGTACCGGGGTTAGCGGGGGTTGTGACCCGCGTCCCGGGTGGGTGGCTGAACCTACACTAGGAGAAGGAGAGCTACGAAGCGATATACTACCGAAAGAGGTCACAAGGAAAGAAGAAGACCGGCCTATTACTCGGAACAAGGAATAATGATAGCTAGAATAAAGGAAGTACAAGGACACCGGTGTGTACCCGCGTGTAGTGGAGTGGAAACAAGTGTTGAAGCGACGGGAGGTGCCACAGGCAATGAAATAATGATGGAAATAAGCTAGAGAATAGAAAGAGTACAACTTACATGGAAAGGAAACTTGAAAAATGGGCCGCCCGGCTGCCTGTGATTGCTGGGACACGTTTGAGACAAACACTGATGGCTGGGCACGTGTTTTACACAATTGTGATTCGCTGTCGGCAGGCTGTGACTCATTGTAGTCGCTCAGCCTCTCAGCTTGAACAACCATGTACCGCCAACTGCCATGTCCGTCTGTGAATACCCGTTAATCACCGGGGTGTAGGAATAGAGGGATGTTGTTAAGCTAACATAGTGGTCTTTAACTCTCTCTGAATCCTGCCCTGGTAAAATTATATCATAATCTTTATCATAATTGCTGTCTAATAAAACTTTCCTATAAAACTCAATAAATTGGTGAGACATGATCTACCCTTGGTGAATCCATGTTAATATTGATCAAACTGTTTTCTAAATGCTATCTAATGTGTTTTGCAATAATAGATTCCAATAATTACCTACCACTGGACGTTAGACTAACGGGTCGATAATTTACTTTAGTTCTTATTCCCACTTCTATATTAATAAAAGCCGACAGTGTGTGTGTCTGTGTGGTGGGTATAGGTTCCGCCCCCCGTGGCGGAATCATCATATACCACATTTTTGGAACCAGGTGACCAGGGGAAGGTCAGAAGCCCAGTTATGAGAGATCCGATCCACTTTTTTTTTCTTCTTTTTTTTAGAGCCTATTAGCGATAATTGTGAAAAAAAGTGGGTTGCGAGAATGAGGGAGCCTTGCTGTAGGGTGATGGGTAAGGGTAAGTGAATGGTGGGGGGCTAAGGGTGTGGGGGATGGGTGAGTGAATGGGTGGGGAGTGAGGGATGATGGTGTGAGGGAATAGATGGGGGGTGATGGGTCAATGGGTGAGTGATGGGTGTGTGGTGATGGTAATGGGGTTTTTGGGGGGAAAAGTGAATGGGTGGGGTGATGGGTAATGGGTGAGTGCATGGGTTGGGGGTGATGTGAAGGGTGCGTTAATACATACATTTCTACTCCATGATTTCAGGAAGTTTAGAATGGGCTATTGGAGAGTCTTTGTTTGGTTGGGCCGTGTAAGGCCCCACCGATAGCCCTCCGCAGGAGCTAGCAAAAAGTCCGCGGAGGGCGGCTTTGTGCTAGTCTTAAATATGGGGACTACATTCATTCCTCCACAATAACGCCCCCCCCCCCCCCCCCCCCCCCCCCCCCTCCCCCCCGCACATCGCCTATCTCAAACCGATTTCCTAAAAATGTGCCACTAATTGACTCACTAAACAACCTCTTTGCATTCATTTAATACTATGGGATTACACTTCATCTGGTCCGGCGACTTAAAATTCTTCATGTTTATCTATACCCTCTTCCTCCATTTCTCAGTTTCCACCAATATCTTGAGTTTCTTGTCCAAATGCTTCCCCCTGTTAAACATCGTTCACTTTAGGTATTGCTGTGTATCCTCCTGAGTAAAAATTGCTTAAGTAATCGTCCAGGACCAATTTGTTTTGCATAAATATGTTGAATGTTCATTCAAAACACCTAATCCCCCAAAATATTAAGTCCAAGCCTTATTTACGTCAAAAAACACCGAATTTCGTAAAAATCGCGCGGGAAAAAAGTTTCTTCCCTCCCAACAGGCCCGCGAATATTATGGGAGTTTCAAAGCTAAAGCCCCCGCCAGATGTCTCTCGCGCATCTCACCATCTTGCCCTTTGAGGTAGGGGTGGGTGGGGAGGTGGGGAAGGAAGGGTGGGTTGGTGGTGAGGTGGGGAAGGAAGGGTGGGGGGGGGTGGGTGAGGTGGGGGAAGAAGCGGGGCTGTGAAATGGAAAAGTAACAAGTGAAAATTAATTCCTGTCACAATAAAGACAGGAATTAATTTTGTTTTTCAATAATAGTAATATTCTTCCGTCAAAGGTTGCGATAAGATAATGACATTCCACCATACACATGTAAATGTTTTAACCACACCTGTGCAGTTTGCTGCATGGCTGCAACAAATGTTGTGTTGTAATCCTTATCAGTACAGATTTTGTGCAAAAACACACAATGGAAGTGTCTTTTGTTGCAGTTATTTCTCACCTTCCGAGCCTTTGCTATTGTCGAGAGCTGTTGTATGGAACAGGAGCCGCATGGAACTCGCCGCGTGGTGGACCCCCGGTATTTGGTGCGTCGTAGGGTGGGCGAGGCGACGCGCCCCCCAGGCGTATGCCCCAAATGATTGATCTGATTGTCACCTTTGGGTGTTGGGTCGTGAAGGTGTCGTGACGTCACGCGCAGTCTACTTCGTGTTGCTTCGACTTTTGAAACAGACGGACCACAACAGCGAGGGACTGTGTGGATGCCTGGAGCCGCGCCGCGCCAGCTTGGTGGTGGGACCGACCGGCTGTGCCTCGGCAGTCGTTCCCGCCCCGCTTCATGCAAGGTG
>JACEEZ010019400.1:0-12607 GCA_016584305.1 Chionoecetes opilio
TAGTGTAAAAATCATGCATTCCAGTCCCTACCAAGCACACCTGACACACAGTAGTGTTAAAAATCATCAATTCTGGAGTGTGGAAAAGATTTACTCTAAAGTCTCACCTCACCAAGCACACCCTGACACACAGTAGTGTTAAAAATCATCAATGTCTGGAGTGTGGAAAAGATTTACTCTAAAGTCTCACCTCACCAACACACCCTGTCACACAGTGTGTTAAAAATCATCAATGTCTGGAGTGTGGGAAAGATTTACTCAAGTCTCACTCACCAGACACACCTGACACACAGTAGTGTTAAAAATCATCAATGTCTGGAGTGTGGGAAAAGATTTACTCTAAAGTCGTCACTCACCAGACACACCTTGACACACAGTGTGTTAAAATCATCAATGTTGGGTGTGGGAAAATTTACTCTAAAGTTCAAACACCTGTCACCAGGCATGAAGATCCATTTGAGTGTGGAGTTGTTACAAGTTTTTACCCAGGCTGGCATGGCTTGAGGGAGTCAATGTGAGTGTTTGTAAGAAGTGTTTCAAGACAAAGAGTGTATTGCCAGGCACGTGAGATCCACTTTTGAGGTGGTGTGTTGTGTGGACAAGTGTGGTTGTTACCGTGGCTGTGGCTATGTGTCCTGTGTGGCAGTGGGTGGTGTTAGTGGTGGCGGCCGTGCCCTTGTGTTCTGTGAGGGAGTAATGGCCCAGCAGTTGTTGGGTGGCAGTGCAGGTGTGACTTTCAATAAATGTGTTATTTGTTAACTCTGTTGTGTGTATCTTATTTGATCTCAGGTTGGCAGTTTGTTATCATTTATGAAGTTTGGTGTGGTGTGGTGGTTGGTCTCTTATGCGAGTTGTTGAAGTTCATTGCAGCAAGACATCATAGAATAGCTGTTAATGTCTCCATGAAGATATAACTCCTACATCATCAGTAAGTGAACTCATCTCCTCTCTCTCTCTCTCTCTCTCTCTCTTCTCTCTCTCTCTTCTCTCTCTCTCTCCTCTCTCCCACACCTCAAACAGTCCTCTCATCTGTATATTTAGGCCTCAGATAAAACTCGTCTCTCATTTTGACATTTATACAATTGACTGAACATTAAGAAATTCAACTTATTTATTTATTTATGCCTTGTTAGAATTTTGTGTCATTTATAATTTGTGATTGTTAGTATGCCTAGAAACAGCCTAGAGCAGCGACTCTCAAACTGTGCCGTGGGAATCCCCGAGGGGCGCCGCCGCATTGTTCATACATAGGGGTATTTTGAGGTCGCAGTTTCTGTTTTTTATATTGAAGATGGAAAATCGTAAATGAATGAGTTAATATGTAACTAGGCAGGTAGATGCAAGGTCCTTTTAATACTATTATAAGTACTTTGGGTAGATGGATAAAGTAAGAAATAGAGAATAAATAAATAAGTTATTCATGCTTAAAAAAATACTTCCCGCTTCCACCACAATACGTGTTGAACGAGTACTGTACACGTACTGCACCAGTCTGAGCCGCAGCCTGCTGGTGTTACTGAGTTACCAACTTACTAGTTTTATCACGCGTTCATTAGGGTGCCAATAGCGCATAGGGGTAATTTTTCAAAGTCAATATTTTTTCACGTACTTTTGTGGTATTCTGCCTTGTACTTAGAAACTGTCGTGTGCAAAGTTTCAGGCTAATCAGTTGATATCACTGGTCGACACCAAAAATGGTTCTGAGTTCATTGTGTGTGGGTTGGAAAGTATTTTCGCTGCTGATATAAAAAATGGCATTGCTTTTTCTCTAGCACGTATAGTTTTTGAAATATCGGCATTTAAAATTTTAATAGCTATTATAATTATATATGTATATATAATTAATCGAAACAATCCCCCTACGTTAATATATATTACTCGTAATTAAATTATGGTGGTGCCTGCGGCTTTATTAGGTCCTAATGTACATATCTGGCAAAAAATATACTTAAATTATGTTCCAAATATATCCGAAAATGTGCCACATCTTGGAAATATCCGAAAATATGCCAAATCACAGTAAATTTTGACTTTATATATGTATATATATCTGTATTTTGGAACACAACTTCGAGATTTTTTTTGAGAGAAAGATGCGCTAGTTCGAAGAACAGTCAGATCTAGACTGTTCTTCAGAAGAACAGTCAAGATCTCAAATTGGTCCACTCACTCTTATCATAAGTGTGAGAATCACAAAGTTGTTCCATGAGTGTGTCAACATCAAAGCAGTAACAGAGCTTGTGTTCCATCTTGAAGAAGCTTGAAAGTTCTTTATGTCTATGACGAAACGTGGTGATGAGAACTCCTTCTTGTAGCAAATTCCATTCCTTGAGACGAGATCCAAGGACTTCACTTTTCTCCTTGGGTAGATCTAGGTCCCTAGCAAGGTCATGTAGCATTTCCTGACTGATCAATTTGGGCTCTCTGTTGTCTGCCATTTCTTGAAAGTCTGTATCCATGGGATTATCCTCCTCGTTCGAATCTGATTCACTTATAGCACTTGCAATTGGAACATTTGGAACTGGGAGATCAGGACCATGTGGCACAGGCCTGATGGCAGAAGGTACGTCAGGATACCTGATTTTAGCTCGCGTTTTTACTGAATATCCTTTGATGTTAGTGAGGCAGAAGTAGCAGTCAG
Organism: Chionoecetes opilio; assembly: GCA_016584305.1. Lineage (NCBI taxonomy): Eukaryota > Metazoa > Arthropoda > Malacostraca > Decapoda > Majidae > Chionoecetes > Chionoecetes opilio. The sequence goes on from JACEEZ010019400.1 coordinate 2,642, forward strand.
TACTGTGATCCTTTTGTTCACGCCAAACCATTGGGATGCCGAATGCCATGCCTGATGGCCGTTTGCCACGCATCCATTCATTCAAGTGGTTCACACAGGGGTTGCATGCTACGTGGGGGGCCCACTTCTTATCTTGATCACCTATACGGCACTTGAAGTAATGCAGATAAGCTGCTTTAACATTCTTTGTAAGAGGTTTCTTCAGACTGTCAGGGGTAAAAATTCCACATATGTAACAAAAACTGTCCGATGCATTCACACAGTTACGGCGCTCCATCACAGCCCGGTACAAGGTACTATATACGGTAAACCAACTAAAATTAGGACTCCACTAAATCAAACACATCATATCTGCAAAGAAAAAGAAAATGTTTAAACATATGTCAATAGCTGTACGATCAGTAGGTAAAAATGTACTACACAGCCTGCTAACCCCTCGCCAATACGCAGCGCGCACACCCTCCCCTGCTCACTGCACAAACCACACTGACTCAAAAACACTGCACTGCCCTAAATAGGCTTGAGAAAAGAAAAGATTAAGAGTTTAAAATGAAAACATTGGTGAAACCTATTTCTGCTGATTTTACCCATATTTTTTCATGAATTACGTCTGGTTCTCAAAAACTGGACGTGATAGAGTTAATTGAACATCAGATTCGAGTTCAGCAGGGTTGATTTACCTATAATCAGCTTCATTTAGTCCAGAACCATATCTTCGATTTTTTTTTGTCGACCAGTGTATTTAGAGGTGGCGGATCGATCTTGAACATTTCCTCTTTTCGCCCTCAGGTCAAGACCACGAGAAAGCAAACTGAAGTTTGGCTTCTTGGCCATAGTGTTCCTACTATCACAGGAGCAAAACTTCCCAGCCGTGGAGACGTTTTACGACGATTTTTCTACGCACACAAGGAAGAGAAGAAGACGGTGCAGCAGAGTGCAGCTGAGGCTGCAAAGGAGGTCCTCGACTTCTGGACACGAGCTAGGATCCCCACCATCGCAGAAACTAGCGTGAGGAGGAAGATTACTGGACTTTTCGACGAGTGGAAGATCCTGAGCAAAAGCAAGAATAACTCTGGAGTCACGCCTGCCGAAAAACAGAAGACCTTCCAAGAAAGTCTCCCAGACCTTTTGGACATCGCCCACTCCGACGCCCTCACTCTGATGACCATTCCTGAAGACAAGGAATTCCTTCTCGCCCAACGGGAGAAGGGGAGGTGGGGTTCGATGGCTGGTCTGGACAAGAAGCTGAAAGAATCGGTTTGCCGACGTGAAAGCTCTCTCTCACGTAGCCGTCAACAGACGCCAAAAGGAGAAGAGATGGTGGAGCTGGAGTCGTCATCGTCTGAGTCATCAAGTCCAGCCAACGCTGCCAACACATCGACTTCTTCTTCCGACGCCGGGGTCGCTTCTCCACCAAAGCGATTGAGGACATGGGGCACGAAGTCCGTCCTATCCCCTGATCTCGTCGGAGCCCTTGACAGAACTGGGGTCAGTAGCCGCCAAGCCCTTCGAATTGTGGCGGCTACGGCAAGTAGCTTGGGCCACGATCCACAAGAGCTTGTGCTGAATCCCGAGTCCATTCGACAGGCAAGAGCGAAGTACAGGTCCACTTTGGCGAAGGACATCAAAGAGACTTTCAGTCCTCTTACCCCTCTTACCGTTCATTGGGACGGGAAGATCCTTCCTCAGGACGATGGCACTCGCGCCGAAAGACTCGCCATCCTCGTCACAGGAGAAGGAGTGGAGAAGCTCCTAGGAGTCCCGAAACTGCACTCCGGAACTGGTGATGCCGCCGCTACAGCTGTGTTCGAGGCTCTAGAAGACTGGGGGGTCCAGGAACGAGTCGTGGCGATGTGCTTCGACACAACCAGTGCCAACACTGGAGCCATCAATGGTGCATGCACCATCTTGCAACAGAAGATCGGCCGACCCCTCGTTTCACTTGCTTGCCGTCATCACGTCCACGAACTTGTCCTTGAGAAGGCCTTTTCTACGTGTTTGGGGTCATCTTCTGGTCCTGAGATCACCATCTTCTCTCGCTTCAAGGACTACTGGTCTTACATCAACCAGTCGGCAATAAACCCTCCCACCAAAGAAGATCTGCCGGAGACTCTGGTCTCCAAGAGGGACGATCTCATTCAAGGTTTGAAACGTCTGCTTCAGACAAAGCAGCCCCGTGACGACTATAAGGAACTCGCTGAGCTGAGCATCCTTTTCCTCGGCGGCGCTCTTCCGAAGACCTCGATCCGTAGCCCCGGAGCGCTTCATCGAGCGCGTTGGATGGCGCGTATCATTTACGCTCTGAAGATGATCTTGTTTCGGGAGCAGCTGACTGGAGTCGTCACACCTCGAGAAATGTCAGCCCTCCAGCGGTTCTCATCGTTCGCAACCGAGATCTACGTCCTGCGATGGTTCGAATCGACGGTTCCATCCTACGCTCCCGCCAACGATCTTGGATTCGCTAAGGACATCCTTCAGTACCACGACGAAAGTATTCGGAAGGCCTGCTTCACCACTCTGAGCCGCCATTTCTGGTACTTGAGCAAAGATCTCATTGGCCTGTCACTGTTCGACTCACGTCTCCCTGTCTCCGACAAACAAGCAATTGTACACAATGTACAGGCCATTCTCTACGATGAAGGAGCCGAGGAACCCGCCAAGCGAATAAACCTCCCATCATCACAAGTTCCTGCGGCAACACTGCCCTCCTTCGCCACGAAAAATTCCGTCTGCCTCTTCGAAGCTCTTGATATCAAGACCGACTTCCTGTCCGCCAACCCTCGGAAGTGGCAGGAAGAGGAATCGTACGTCGAGGCCTGCCGCCGAATCGAGGGACTTCGCGTCGTCAGCGACACAGCCGAGCGAGGAGTGGCGCTCATCCAGTCCTTCAACCTCCGGCTGACCAAAGACGAGGAACAGCGCCAGTTCCTCCTCCAAGTTGTGGAGGCCCATCGCCATCAACAGCCCGGGACCTCGAAGGCTTCCCTTCCCCGGCCAAGCCGGCCACAATGAGTGGGGTGGCTCCCCATGATACCCCCCCCACCGAGGGGCTAATACTCACCAAGAGGGGGACCAGCAGCCCTGCTGGGGAAGGGATGTCCGGCTTGTCCGCTTTCAAGAGATGACATCCCCTCCTTAATAGGCCAGTGCATAAGGGTAAATAACAAAGTTGTAATCCGCCACCCCTAAATATCAACCGATTGAGGTCAAACTTTGCATACGATGGTTTCTTGCATAGATGCACCATTACACCAAAGTAGGAAGAAAAATTCAAACTTTTGATTTTTATTGGCACCCTAGCGTTCATGTGAATTGTTTTTAGCGACATATAAAAGGAAAAAGGATGATGAATAGAAACTGATGCATACGTATATCAGTAGGCTTTATGCAAGCTTGACTGTTTGACGTGATTTACGTGAACCCCGATTGATAAATAACATGTATAATTTGGCAACACACGTAGGCAGAGCGTTGGGTAGGCACCTCCCGTGGTCAGTGTAGCCGTGAGCCTCAGTAAGTATCGCTGTTGTGGTGTTAATGAGGTCCAGGCTTAAAATATGGATAAGTACCTCATTAAAAAGCGAAAGTGTACTGAAGGCAATAGCGGTGAAGTCGCAGTTGATCATGAATCAAAACGTATATGTGTCGAAGGCACCGAAGGCGAAATAACAGTAATAACTGTTGAAAGTGAGTCCTCTCGTCCAGACCCTAGTGTAGAAAGTGAAGAAAGTGAAGTGACAGTTGAAAATGAGCATAGTCGTACAGGTCCGTGCTGGCAAAGTGAAGTGACAGTTGAAAGTGACTGTAGTCGTGCAGGTCCGAGCGGGCAAAGAGAAGTGACAGATGAAAGTGACTTTTGTCATCCAGGTCTGAGCGTGGTCAAAACTACGACACGTGCCAGCAAAAGTAACCGCAGTAAGTCATTTCGCCTGTATAACGACAGTTATCTTGGACTTGGGTTCACTTGCTGTGATGATGAAAATGGTCCAAAGCCAAAATGTGTTGTTTGCGGCATTGAGCTATCAAATTAATCTATGACTCCTATGAAAATGAAGAGACATTTAACAACAAAACATAGTCACCCTCTCAGAACCCTAAGATTACTATAAAGACTTGAAAGATAACCGGCTTGGTTTTGAGAAAGGTGAAGGTGGCAGAAAAGGCACAGAAAGCAAGCTATTTAGTGGCAGAGCATACAGCAAAACAAATAAAACCCCCATTCAAATTGCAGAGTCATATTTCCCTTTCCCAGCTTGCTGTGCTGTGGTAAAAAACATTTTTTGGGGATGAGGCTGAAAAGGAAGTGAAAAAATTCCCCTCTCAGACACACGATTGGTAGACGAAACAAGACATGTCGTCTGTATTGAAAAAAGTGTGGTGTAAAATCGTGAAAGGTAAAATGTATCTTACAAGCGGATGAATAACAGACATTGGAGGAAAACCCTCAGTTACTAGTTTTTCATCCGTTTGTTGCTGGTAACAAAAATAACTGAACATTTCTTATGCTGCAAAAACTGGTGCAAGCCACAGGACAGGAGATATTTTCTACAGTGACAGAATACTTGAAAGAAAATAACTTGTCATGGAAATTATGTGTAGGAATTTTCACCGATGGCTGTCCATCCATGGTGGGATCGGTAAAAGGTTTTGTGTCCTTTAGTCAAGAAGGAGAACCCAGATTTGATTACTACCCATTGTTTCTTGCACCCTGAAGCTCTTGTTGCTAAAACACTCGGACAAGAATTTTAAAATTTGTTCCCGATAGTGTGAAAATGTAAACTTCTTAAAAGCAGATAAAGCAGTCAAGACTATTTCCATGCTTGTGAAGAAATGGGATCTCCTCACGAAGGTCTTCTCCTCCCACAGAAGTCCGGTGGTTTCAAGAGGAAGTGTTATCCGGGTTGCATGCCCCTGAGAGAGGAAGCTCCTTTTCTTTACCTTGATGAGAAAACTGAATTCTGCTAATTACTTGCTGAGAAATTTGGAGTGCAAAATTATGCTACTTGGAACATATTTGAAACATCTGAAAAGGTTAATGCAAGTATGCAAGGAAGAAATGAAAATATGGTAACATCTTTGACAAAATGAAAGCCTTGGGAGAAAAAAAATTAGGCTCTGGAATGAAAGGGTGAGTGAAGGCAAGATTGACATGTTTCAAAAGACGCTGAAGCTAAATATACAGACATTGTTCCACTCATTAAGCAGCACCTTGAAAGCCTAGGAAGGAACATAGAAAAATTTTTTCCCAAATATATCTGTTGAAAGTTATGACTGGCTGAGAATCCACTCGTTCACGATCCCCTTTAGCAAGCCACAACTTAGCATCCTTGAAGAAGAGGAACTAATCAACATCCGTAATGACCGCACACTAAACTGCAATATCGGATATGACATCAGAAAGCTTCTGGATTCAAATGGAAAACGAACACCCACATATATCCAAAAGGGCCCAGAAAATACTCTGCAATTTTCAACCTCATATCTGTGTGAACTGGGATTCTCAGCCCTCACAAATATAAAACTAAGGAAAAGGAATAAAATTGGGTGGCTGTTGAAGAGGAAATTTAGGGGTGTCTGTCAACTGTCCCTCCTAACATAGAGCGCTATGCAACTCCAGGCAGGCACACGTTGGTGCTCGAGGTTTGCAGTGATTAACCGGAGTGGTCGAGGGGAGTTTATCCAAAAGGGGAAGCGAGCATCTTCCGTAGGTGATTTATTCTAAAGAACAGAGATATGCCGACCAGCAGCGGAGGGCTGGTGTAGCGGTCCGGTTATAGGGCAACGACTAGTTACATGGGATGCCTGGAGGGCGGTGCACTGTTGCCACATCGTGGTGCAGTTGCCATATAACAAAATGTGTGTATTAGGAGGCGTGCATATTATGTAGGTGTGACTGTCTGGTTATATTCACATATCCACACCTCCCCCCCCCTTTACGCTCGTAGCGCTAGTCTCGAGCGGACTCCTTTTCTTTGAGCCTCTTAGAACGGCGCGGGGTCAAAAGGGGGGTGAATGAAAGGGACGTGATTTTCGTCCGAGCAAGGGGGACACCCGGGATGTGGGGAGGGTGTCGTAAATAGGGGTTGGAACGGGTCGGGGGAAATGGCCGTTTGCCACCGACGCACCACTAGGGAGGCGCACCTCAAAAGCCCCTGGTCGTGCCGAGCTCAAAAAAAACTTGACCTTGTCCCAGCGGTGGATGCGGGTCCTGGATACGGACGGTCGGGCCACACACACCCTGGGTGGGGGGCGGGATGGGACATACTGAGCCTTGACCTGTCAGACGGGGGGCGCTCGGCGATCACAGTCCCTGTGGGGGGCCTGCCACCCCAAAGAAGGACTCAGGATGGGCAGGGGCAAGGGCGGAGCGGGTGGCCATAAAGTGTCATCGCGGGGGATCGCCCCGGGAGTTGGGGGGTTTTGCGAAGCTCCAGGAGACCCGTCGAAGTCCATGTCGATGTCCCGTTGGGCCCCGTTTTGAGGATGAGGTTTTTCCCGATTTTGACGGCCCCCCCGGCGTGGCATTGACTGGGGTAATGCCGAAAAAAACGTGTAGACCCCCCACGCTCCGTGAATTTCCGGAAGGCAGTGCGGGGAAATTTGGGGGCCCCGCCGCAGCCCTGAGGTGGGCGGGACACCAATTTCCCCGGAAGTCCCGGCAGAAGACCCGTATGTGTGCGTGGGGGTGTATCGGCCAGAGGGGGGCGACCAAGGGCCCCCCGGGGAGTCTCTCCCCGATACCAGGGAAAGACTTCCCCGGGGACGGAGAAAAAGTCTGCGGAGATGGATGGAAAGGGCCCGGAGGGGTGGTCGTGCCCCAGTAGTGGGTTTTTGTTGGACTGGGCGTAGGATTGGCATGGTCGCAGGCTGGACGGTGTGTAATGTCGGCATCGATACCTGGCCAGAAGACAGTCTGTGTGCCCGGCGCTTGGGTGCGACACCCGGGACGTGTGCAAACCCGGAAGGGCTGAGGGGGTGGGGTGCAGGAACCCCAATTCTTGGCATAAGGACAGCTCCCCCTCGCTACAGGGAGTCACAAGTTTCCCCGTAGGGGAGTAGAGAGCTGTGAGGGTTTTTACGATTAGGAGGGGAAACTGATGTCACGCAGTCCCGTAGGGGGTGTACGACGGGTCTTCGCGTGCGGCTCGGGGTCCCGGACATCCCATCGGCGTCTTGGGGTGGCGGTCGAGGGGGTGAAGGTCCTGATCCTGGTTGATGGGTTGAGGGGGCACGACGTCCTGAGGGGTGCTGCTGCGGCTTTTGGGGAACACCATCTGTCCTCTGGGGCGGGGGGTAACTGGGGTCATACAGGGCATCGGGGATCAGAGCTGCTTCCCAGCACGCCACACGGCCGTAAACAGGTAGGGCGAAACCTTCTCCTTGAGGCGTTGGAGGCGAGGGCTCTCAACCGCGTCCATGGTGTAGTGGTTGAGAATCGGGATCAGGGGTCGGTGGTCCGTCATCAACGTGAAACTCTGTAGGCCTATCAAGTAAGGCCTGCACTTCGACATGGCCCAGGCGGCCTTATCCTTTTCTTATCTGACTTATCTTTTTTTCTCAGTTCCCGTCTGTGTTGGTTGTGGAGAGTGTATTTTCTTTGTAATCTCATCCACTGTCACGGACACACCTACATCTTGCATTTCCTTTGCGATACTCTGGAAAGCAGCAGCTTTTTTCTCTCTGTCTCTGTATATGTCCATTTTCACTTGCCATAGGCACGGGTGTTGCCGATAAAGTTCAATTAGGTGAAGGATCGCATATCTTGACCACTGATTCTTGCTGGGCGGAGGGGTAGACATATGTCCTGATGTAGACGTAGTGTAAATTCCAGACAAACTGACAATCATGGCTCCAAAGATCCGCATGTAGCCTCGTATGTCTGGCAGCGACGCACTGCCGGGCAGTGCCTGGTGAAATCGCTCACCTACCATCACAGGCATTTTACTCATTTGCCCGCGGGCAAAAGCGGTGAGCCCGTCAACAGGCAAACTGCTCGCTTGTGCCCGCGGGCATTGCCCGTTAGTGTGTACGGAGCTTTACACGTAGAGGAGGCGGGACTGCAAAGCCCGATTAGTGATTATTGTTCGTAGGAACGTATCTCAAATTAAATAATGGGGTTAAATGGGAAAAATACATTCGATTTACGAATTTTCGATTTACAAACAGTTTTTCAGGAACGTAACCCATTCGTAAATTGAGGTGGCCGTGTACTTGATGATGTATTTTATTTGTATATTTGTTTATTTAATGTATTGTCTGTGTGGTGTTGTTGTGATGCAGACCACTTGTGATCTCATAGCAGTCATTTGTTGTCCCTTTGTTCATCATTGTTTATTCAGTGCCATCTGGTGCAGGTGTGAAACTGCTTATTGTAGGTGAAAAGTAATAACAGCAATTTTATCTTAATATAGAATTACATTAAGCATTGCATATCAGTATTTGTTTTATTCATATCATAAAATAAGAAGTTCACCAGAGTGCACTTCCCATGCTCCTGTTAAGCAGCAGCAACACAGGTCACTGCTCCACGCAATGAAGGAAAGCAGCCTGTGCAGATAAGTTATATTATGTCCTACATGGCTGTGCATAATGTAGCATTGTAGGCTGACCAGAAAACATGATTACAAAAGATTACAGGAATTACATTTGTTACGGCAGATTTTTTGGGGTGTTGCCGTGCTAGTAGCAAAACATGTAATACTGAAGTACGTATATTATTGATGACATTATTACCGAGAACTGTTTTATACTCTTATTTCTATTATTCACCACTTCTACTACGTCTCCTACTACTATTACTTCTGTACTACCACTGCTTTATAATGGGTCATTCTTCACTTTCGTAATGGAGTTACGGTGAATTGAATTGAACAACGGTAATGTTGCTTGGTGAATGAAAACGGGTCACGAGGCTTGGTGTGTACAGCGTGTGTTGCCTGGCGTGTCCCCTGCCTGCCTGGGGGAGAGGAACGCCCCCAGCCAGCCATCCATCCCCTCAGAGTACTCTACCCTTATTCTTTATCTTCCTTATGGTTGGTGGTGATGTTGCACTTCAGGAAGTCAGTGTTTTTCTGGTTGTAGTCTTTGAAGGCCATGATGGAAAGCATTGCCGCCACCACCACATCCAACACCAGCAGCCCCACACAGCCCACCCTGTTGATGATCCGTGGCATGTTGGCCTTGCGCGTGGTGGGTTCCTTGGTCGCCTCATCACCCCCAGACACCCAAGCCAGCTTCATCTTGATGCCAAAGGTGGGATCATTCCCATTGATGATGGCTTGGGCTCCTTCCTCTGGGTTTCTGGTGGACCTCAGGCTCACCTCTATGAAACTGTGCAGGAGGAAGATGAGGCTCACCCGCACTATGCAGTAGAAGAAAAAGTAGTCAACCAGTTTGGAGACGGGAGAGCTGGGGAGGGTGGAGGAGACCTGGGAGAAGAGTGCGGCCAGCACGATGAGGAGGGAGAGGGTCACCATGATGCGGTCGTTGAAGCTTTCCAGCGGAAAGTGGGTGATTGTGACGTGCGCCAGGAGACACAGGATGATGCACGGCAGGAAGGTGGTCATGGTGTACGCTCCAGACTTACGAGTGAACAGCAGCCTCACCCATACTTTCTTCTTGCCCTCCACTATGTACCGTGCCGGGGAGATGCTGTACATGGAGAGTGTGGAGTCCTTGCCGATCACCTGTACCCCGCCCGGCCCTGTGTCCCAGCGAGGGCAGCACCCGAGTGTGGTCTTGAGTCTCACCATCATCCCACACTCCTGGGTGTCAAAGGGAAAGGTGCGGAAGTCGAAATCGCAGGAGAAAGTGAACTCGTACTGGATTGAGCGCCGGATCTCCACCTCCGACCCGTTGAATGACATCACTGCAACACACGAACAACTGATTGATGCTTGATTAGTAACACACACACACGCACGCACGCACGCCCACGGCAGCCGCACGAACCAAAAACACCCACCA
>JACEEZ010019400.1:13721-16221 GCA_016584305.1 Chionoecetes opilio
CGTATTTTTTAAATTTTTATTCTTAACCAATAAAAACTTTTCCCTTCCATAACCCTTTTCCCTTTAAAATTTCAAAATGAAGCTCAAAAAATTTTACCCCCGCAATCCCTTGTATCATTTTGGTTCATCCTTCTCTCACTGATCTAACAAGGCTATATCCTCTGTAATAGGGAGACCAAAACTGAACCGCATAGTCTAGGTAGGCTGACTAAGCAGATAAAGCTTTAGAATAACTTCCGTACTTCTACTATTAAAAACTTTCTGGTAATAAATTTCCTAATACTCTTTTAGCTCTATTTCTGGCCTCAATACATTGTTTCCTAGGACGGAGGTCGGGGCTCACCCTCACTCCAAGATCTTTTTCACCTTCTGATCTTTTCAGCGATACATTGCTTATGGTGTATCTATTACTAGGGTTTTTTCTACCAACATTCATAACGCTACATTTATCAATATTAAATTCCATCGCCTTTCTGAACTGCCCATTTCGTTAGTATTTATCTAAGTCTCCCTGTAATATGTTTACGTCAGACTGTGATCCAATAATCCTAACCTAACTTAGTATCATCAAGCAAACTTGCTGTATCACTGCTAATCCCACTATCCAGTCGTTGATTTTAATCAAAAATAGTAATGGGCCCAAACAACCTTGTGAACTCCACTTGTCACCAATCCCCATTCAATTTTAGAACCTTTTAATTGTAACCCTTTTTTGCTATTATTTGCCAAGCTCTGATCCCTGAAACCCTTCCCATCTATACCATGAGCCTACCTTATTTAGAGTCCTCGTTTGGTACTTTTGTCAATGCCTTACTAAAGTCCAGATATATTTATATCATAATCCTTATCATTATCTGCCGTCTCATAACCTTTCCTATAAAAACTCAATAAATTGGTGAGACATGACCTCCCTTGGTGAATCCATGTTTTTGAATCATTGATCAACTATGTTTATCTAAGTGCTCTCTAAGGTTTTTTGCAATAATCGATTCCCCAAAAATTTACCCACCACTGATGTTAGACTTACGGGTCGATAATTTGAATTTAGTCCTCTGTCTCCCTTCTTGAATATGGGAACCACATTTCCTTTCCTCACAATAATGGCACATCGCCTATCTCAACCAATTTTCCTAAAAATGTGCACTAACGACTCACTACCAACCTCCTTGCATTCCCCTTTAATACCCTGGGATACACTTCATCTGGGTCCTGGGGATTTTAAAAAATTTCATTTTATCTATACCCTCTTTTCCCCCATTTCCCTAGTTTATCACAATATCTTTGAGTTTCTCCTCATCGCTTCCTTTGAACATTGTCACTATAATATCGTCCCGTGTATCCTCCTCTGTAAAAACACTTAAGAAATAATCATTTAGACTCTTACACATATCCTCCCTCTGTATTTAAGACCTCACCCTGTCCTGATCTTAACGGCCCAACTAATTCCCTTGTCTTTGTTTTATAAACTGATAGAACCCCTTTGGGTTCCCTTTTCGCCTGTTCTACTTTAATCTCATAATTGGTTCTTAGCAACTCGAGTTAATTTCTTCACCCGTTCTCGCCATCACGTTATACTGTTTCTTTGTTTACCAAACCTGGCCTTGAACCTTCAATAAATGTTTCTTTTTACTCCAATGTTGTGTTTTTAACTTGGTGGTCATCCATTTTGGATCACTCTTTCTGGACCTTATTTCCCTATAAGAATATTTCTTTTTCTGTCCGTCCCAATTGTATTCCTTACAAATGATGTATAATCCTCCTCAGAGTCCCGACCTCACTTCCCCTTGTCTAACCTCTCTAATTACCTCCTCAGCCCTGACCTCCACTTCCCTGTCTAACCGCTCTATTATCTCCGCACCCTCGACCTCACTACCATATCTACCGCGCGCCAGTACCTCCAGGTGCCTTCTCTAATCCTTCATAATTGGGCCTTAAACCGCTGTCAACCGCCCTGTCCTGGGAAAAATTTCTTCCCTCCATGCCCACACCCTCTTATTATAACATCCCAGTGTCCTTCTTAATCACCCCCCGCATAATTGGCCTTTCAAAATTAGATATCGATCCTATTGCCACTTAATTTTTCCAACTTCCCATTTTAATGCTAAATCTGATCTGCATATGGTCGCTATTATCTAAATCCACCGACCTCCACATTTGTAAATAAAATCGTCTCTATTTGTCACAATAGATCTAAATATTTCTCTAGTAGGCTCCTTGATTGCTTGACTTATGGAAGTTATCCCTGGATTAGTATTTAACAATTCAGCTGCGTCGACCTATGATTAAGCCCAGTCTATTTCTAAGATATAAATCTCCCACCACTTCATAATCGATTATATCTGCACGCCTTGTGTTTATTCTTCCCATATAGGGAGCTGAATCCTCTTTACATAAGTTTGGAGGCTATACACTACACCACAAAACCATTTTCGCAGTTCCCTCCGTAACCTCTCTACCCATATAGACTAATGCTGTCATCTGTTTTTTTGTATAACATTGG
>JACEEZ010019400.1:21221-24409 GCA_016584305.1 Chionoecetes opilio
GATTTTCCCTTGGGGGACTGGTCCTCTCTTCATCGCCCCCGATCGATGCCCCCTTTCCCAAACAAAGGGAACGAGATCGATCCTGGGGGTCGCGACGATTGTCGATGGCTTGGGTTTCTTCATGGGGGAATGGGGGGCCCAAACTGTTCCCGGAATCGCTTGAACAACTAAAATCGTTGGCCCAAGAGGAGGGCCCCCAAAACCCCCCCCCTTTGGGAACGCAGGGGCCGGGATTAGTTCGAGGGACGGGGTGGCGGCAGGCAAGGTTGAAAAGGGGTTTTTTCCCCAAAGCTTTTTCCCTAAAAGACCCCGCAACCGTATAAATTTCCGTATTGCTGCTGTCGTGTTCGAAAAAAACATCCCCACCCCCTTTTTCCTTGATACCCCCTCCCCGAGAATTTCCCAAACCCCCTTTGAAAGCCATCGCTGCTCCCTTTCCCGCTGGGAGCTTTGGCTTTTTCCAAAGGCAGCTTCTCTTTTTCCGGGGCAGGACTGGAAACTAGGGAATTGGAAGCCCCGATCAAACCAGTTTCCCCTTTCCTTCTCCATTTAAGGGGGAAAAGAAATTTTTAAACCATCCCTTTAACGATCAGAGGAGGCTCTTCTGCTTTTAAAACCTCTTGGAAGGGGGTTTTTGTGTCCTCCGCAAGGCCCCCCGTCCTGTCTTTCATTCTGGATCAAACGATTTGTGCTTGGGAACGGGCTTTTAATCCTAAAGCTGGAAGCCACCCCTGGAGGAGGTGGGTCCCCTTTCCGGGTCTGAGAGGTTCGCCCCTGCCCCAGCGCAAAAGACCATTTCCCCGGGGGTAACCTTCCCGTTTTTGGGGGAGCTGCTACCCTGCGATGAGTTTTCCCCCTCGAAACGGGGTTTTCCCTCCTTGGGAAACGATGGTCCGATAAACGGTGAGAAGGTCGGAAAGGCCACCGCCCGGGGGAATTCTCACCTTTGCCATTTTCCCCTTCTCCGCCATCCCCTTTTTCCGGGCGCCAAACTTCTTCATCCCCCCTTCTTTTCCCTTTCCTCACCAGCTTTGGGTTTCTACTGCCCATTCCAATTTTTCCGCTCCTTTTTTGGGGGGCTGACCCCTCAGGAAGGTTGGGTCCTCTTTGTTCTTCGGGACGAAAAAAGCATCCTTATGGATAGTCGAAAGGGGGAGGGAGCTGGTCTTGAAGGGAATTTCCCTTTGTTTGTTGAGTTTTCCGGGATCCCTTCCTTTTAATTTTTCCCAGTTTTTCGTTTTTCTTCAAGGTTTCCAACTTGACTTTGAGGGAAGGGGATCCCCTTGTTGAGTTTCTGGTTTTCACCCCCCTTTCCACGAGTTCAGTGCCAAAAAGGCCTCCCGGTTCCCTCTTGAGTTACACCCGAAGGGAAGAAAAACCCGCGCAGCACTTTTTTTCCAGGGGCAATGGCGGCCGGTAAATTTTCTCCAAGGGTTGTCAAAGGGGAAACCGTTCCGTGTTTTTTCCGTGTAAAACCCCACCCTATTTACCCCCTCGGGGAACCCAAAAAGAAAAAAAAAAAAAATTAGAGAAAAAAAAAAGAAAAAAAAAAAGGTACTTTACACCGACCGACAGGGGGGAACCCGGAAAGCTCCCCGACGTCTCCCCTCTCCCATGACTTCTTTTCTCCCCCCGGATTAGCAACCCCCCCCGGTTTGTAAAAATTCCTTTCCCTCTTGAGGAAACCCTTTAAATTTTTTTTGAACTGGGGGAAAATTTGGGCCCGGGAAGTTTTTCTAGTCGGTAGAAAAAAAAATCAACATGCCCAAAATATTCAAATTTTTGAATTTTTTTCCCCTATGTTTTTGGACCACCCTAATTATTATTATTATACCCTAAAATACTATTAATAAAATATAATATTTTAAAATTATTAATATATATATATTATTATACAATATATATAATTTTTATATATTTTAATATATATATTATGTAAAATTATTATATTATATATATTATACTTTTAATATAATAATAATATAATATAATGTTATATTATATAGTTTTAAAATCTATATAAAAATAATAAATTACATATATATATATATATTTTATATATTAAAATTTTAAAAATATATAAAATACTATATATATTTTTAATTTTTTATAAAATTTTATAATATATACTATAACATATTTTAAAATATTTTAAACTATTATAAAAATAGTATTATATAAAACAAATATAATTTTATTATATAAAAAATTATATACATAAATATTTTACTATATAAAAATATAAAACCTATATAAAATATAAAATATTTTTAACTAAATACATATATATATTTTATATATATTATTTTAATATAATATATATATATAAAAGTTTTTATATATTTTTTAAAATTATATATATAAATAACATATATATATATATATAATATTTTAAAATATATATATATATATAATAAAATTTATAAATTTTTATATTAAATATACCCTATATATATAAAATATAAAAAAGAAAAATAAAATTATATAAAATATAAAATTATATATTATATATATAAAAATTTAAAAACTAAAATAATATATATATATATTTATAATATATAAAAAGATATAATAAAAATTTTTATATTTTAATTTTAAAAAATAAATTATAAAAAATAAAATATATATATATATATTTTTAATTTTTTTTAAACAAAATATATATCCCTTTTATATATTTTTTATATATATTTTTTATTTTTATAATTTTATATTTTATATATATATAATCAAAAATTTAATATTTTAAAATTTAAAATATATATATAAAACATATACTTTTTTAAAAATTATTTTAAATGGGATATATTATATATTATAAAATATTTACCCAAAACATAAAAATATATATATATATCTATATATTATAATAATAAATATATTTATATACTTTTAAAACATTTTTAATATATATAAATTTTTAAAAATTAAAATTATATATACATTAGATTTTTTATAAAATATATTTAAAATACTATATAACTTTTAAAATATATATAAAATATATATATATATTTTATATACATATATATAAATAAAATCTATATAATATATACTAAAAATTTTATATATAATATTTATAATATAAAATTATATATAAAATTAAAATATATATAATTTTATATATATACTAATAATATATATATATTATATAATATATATTAAAAATTTTAAAATATAAAATTATA
>JACEEZ010019401.1:0-12500 GCA_016584305.1 Chionoecetes opilio
TGGTCTATTTTAGTCCTTCTGGTGTCCAGCACACCCTCCTCACTGGTAGAACCAGTGGGGAGCGGTTTAGTCGCCGGTAGTTTTATAGTTTCTATAATAGAGTCGATATTTGGAACTCTCTTTCAGCACATATAGTTAATAGTAACACGGTTGAAGCGTTTAAGAACAAACTAAGTAAATTCTCAGCATTGACTGTCACTCTCGATTACTTCAGCTCTTCGGTATTTTTTTAAATAAATTATTTTTTGTTTGTTTTGTTTTTAGTTTAGAGAAGTATGTCTCTCCTTCAATCTTTCCGATCAAAATCAATAGCTGTTTTTCAATACTGCATGTTTTTTCACACTTTTATCCTGCCGAGGGGGGAGAGGTAGGTTGGGAGGAGCCTTCAACTTTGCTATTATTTTACCTCTAACACGTAGAAACTATACTAGTAGAAAGTAGTCACACAGGCAGTCTCGTTTGACACAGTAGTGCTGTTGCTGTCTGTTTTTACTTTGCATTCCTTTGTATTCCCCCTCTTCCTCCTCCTCCTACTCTTCCTCCGCCTCCTCCTTCTCTTCCTCCTCATTCGCGAGCCCGTAAATTACTCCTGAACGACAAAGGACGGCTTTCCCTTCTTACACTGATATATTTTTACAGTAATCCGGTCATTCCTCATCTTCGTAAAACACCACAGTCTTTTGCTCTTCCACACTCTTACTCCGCTCTTCCGCACTCATTCCCGCCCTCCACTCCACTCCCGCTCTTCCACTCTCACTCCCGCCCTTCCACTCTCACTCCCGCCCTTCCACTCTCACTCCCGCCCTTCCACTCTCACTCCCGCCCTTCCACTCTCACTCCCGCCCTTCCACTCTCACTCCCGCCTTTTCAATCTCACTCCCGCCCTTTCACTCTCACTCCCACCCATCCACTCTCATTCCCTCCCTTCCGCTCCCGCCCTTGAAGGCTCAGTATGCGTGTTTTTACCTTCCAATCCCAGTGTTTACGTGACAAACTATTTCTTGCATATTTTCCTCTCCCCTACCTTCTATTCCATTTGAAGATATGGGTTGTGGAAATGTATATATTGTTGTCTGATTCTTATACTTTTCTCTTTTCTCTTTCATCTCGAATAGCTGAGTTTGTGTGTGTCGTTGATTTATTATGTATCATTTCCTATATAATCAGAGTCGTTGTTGATTTTCTTGTCTCATTATGGACTGCCTGAAAAATGTCCTGTATATCTTTCCGGTTCTCGTTAAGGGGGCTTAGTATAGGATTACTTTACTTTGTTTTGCCTTGTTCCTGTCTCCTTGTCTCTGCCTTCCAGCCTTATTATGCTATATGTCTTCATCTGTCACACTTTTCACTATTCCACTAATATCCATGACACTCTCCTCTCCTCTCTCTCTCCTCTCTCTCTCTCTCTCTCTCTCTCTCTCTCTCTCTCGCTCTCTCTCTCCTCCTCTTCCTCTCTCTCTCTCTCTCTCTCTCTCTCTCTCTCCCTATGGTGTGGTGGTGAGGTATCAGCATTACCCTAAGATCGGTCATAATGAGCTCCAAGCTCGCTCCAGGAGGTGAAACTGGTGATCGCAAGTCCACCGTTGCGTGTACCATGGGTAATACAGCATGGGGACATACACACAACACACACATATGCGCCATGCACACCACAAACACACCCACACACACACACACAACACATAACACACACACACTCACACACAGTAACACACAAAGCAGAGAGAGAGAGCTAGAGAGAGAAGGAGAGCGGATGAGAGATGAGATGAGAGAGAGAGGAGAGAGAGGAGAGAGAGAGAGAGAGAGAGTAGACGAGAGAGAGAGAGGAGAGAGAGAGAGAGAGAGATATTCAAAAACACGGTGTTACGTGTACAAAACCTTTTGGATTGTCTTTCATTAAGCATATTTCATCAATTAATTTTCATAAGCATCACTTATTACAGGTAAGATAAGATAAGATTTTCATCCTATCTAGACACTTTGCAAGTACCAACTACAAGGTTATTGACTATACAAAGCGCCGCCACGTCAGCACGAACTAGGCGGACTCGAACCGCTGACCGAATGCACAGAGACGCTGCACATTGCGAACTCACGTCTCTACCAACCTTGCCACCCTGACGGGCTTATTACAGGTAACTTCTGCTAGTAATAATAATATAATACCATCCTTCATAAAATATAATAGTACCGAAGTATAGAAGAGATAAACTTATCTAACGTTGAAGAAGCAAATCGGATCAGAAGGAAGGTATAATGAGATGTATTATGTGTGTGAGGAAGAGGTGAAGGAGAACCTTATTATTTTTATGCAGTCGCCAGGACGATGCCAGGGAATAGCTATCTTAAGGACTGCTTCCACGAGGAGAAGGAGAACCTTCCGCATTGTGGAAAGTGCCTTCAGCGAGGTCACACCAGACATCACTGCACCGCCATCATCTGTGAATACTGCGACAAAAGGGGTCATACTCGCGACCTTTGCCGTAAGCGGCTGGCTGAGGAAAAACGGAGCCAAAGCTGCGAGTATTGTCTGCGTTCAGGACATACTGCAGACAATTGTTTCACTCGAGCAGCTGAAGAAAGGCAGGAACGATTCTTCAGGGCCCTGCTCACTGAAAGAATCCCTCTCCTCACCAATCCTCTCCTCCCCAGCCCACTCCACCCATCACAGCATCACCCACAGGTGCTTACACCATTGCCATACTCTGCTGCCGCCTCCCCATACCATCACTAAGGGCAAGGAATGGCACATGCTGGCCTCAAGATCCTGTCTGCCAACGTTCGCGGCTTCAGGACGAATGTCGGCGAGCTAACACACACCGTCCTCAGGAACAAAGCTGACGTCGTGGTGGCCGTCGAGACGTTCCTGACGATGAGTGTGTGACACATGTACAGAACCCGGGCTATTGTCACTGGATGCGGCGTGTCGGGGCACCGGAAAAGGGGCGGCGGTTTTTAGCGGGTTGGTCACCGGAGGGTGCATTCATTTATGCCTGCCCCGGTCCCCGAGGAGATAGAAGCGATGTTTTCCCCTTTCCTCACAGACAAAAGTGCTGCCCTTGTTTGCGCTTTTTATCACCCACAATGGCAGGGCGCACCCCCTTTCCCTTCCCCCGACCAGTGGAACCTCTGGCCACCCGCGACTCCCAAAAAACAGCGTTATCGTGGACAAACCTGAATCACATTTGGGTGAAAAGGGCCTTCACAGAGTTGAAGTGGTCCATGGGCTCACCAATCACGTCCCTTCCCCACACACGTACGAGGGGGCCCGGGGCCCCTGTGCTCACTGATCTTCCGCGACTCGTGCAGTGCAGCCAGCTAAACACATTTTGGCGCTCTGTCATCATAAAAGTGCTCTCCCACTTGGCCTAGCCCCCGCCACGAGGAAACTGCCAGGGGGATCATTTGGCTGTGGGATAGAGCTGAGGGCTGGCCCAAGCGCTCCGCCCGACACTGACTGGGCCGCCGCGCTCTGCGGTGACGTTTCACAATGTGGCCCCTTTCACCGCCATTCCCCCCTTTTGCCGCGCGGGACCACATGTTCCAATGAGTGTACGAGGTTGAGCCGCGAGACCACCCGGGTTTTGGGTTTTTTCAGGGTCCCTTGCCGCGGGGATAAATAAAAATTTTGGGGTGCGGCCTAAAGCGCCGCCCCACACAGAGGAAAAAGGCCCGCACCGCCCCACCTGTAAGGCCAGACCAGGACAGCTTCAGGGGCCCAAAAACAGGGGGGGGAAAATGACGTCAGGGGGAAAAATAGCCTCAATAAAGTTGACCCCAAGAATGGTGGCCCTTTGGGGAAAGGGAGACAAGGCACCGTCACCCAGGAGAGAACCCCCCCCCCCTCACCACACAGCAGGGAGGGGTGGTAAAAAACCGGAGAAGGCAGACCTCCTGGCGAGCACTTCAGCAGGAAGAGACGCCCAAAAGACCCTGAGAGGCGCCCCCGCCTCACCCGTATTGTCACGGGGCCCTGGACACCCCGGGGGTACGGAGGACATCGGGGCCCTGCCTCCTGCGTACCGTCAACACAAAAAGGCCCCGGGCCGATGGCGTGAGCCCCTTCCTGCTCAAGCACTGTGCAGATGAGCTGATAAGGCCCCTCCGCACATCTTCAGCAGTGCCTCCAAACGGGGCCTGGCAACCCGTGGAAGGGGCTCGTGTCACGCCCGTACACAAAAAAAAAAGGAGAGGATGACCCACCCAAACTATCCCCCAACTCGCCCTGTCAGTTTCAGCAAGATCTTAGAAAGGATTATTGCAGAGCAACTGAACCGCCACCTAGAGGGCACCATCTGATGTCCCCTAGACAGTGCGGGTTTTTGGGAAAGGGGGCTCCGCCCGGACCTGCTTCCCTGCTCTCCAAATCATGGCAGGACTCCCCCGGGCTCTGGGCCCCCCATCGCTGGTGATTGCCCTGGACATCGCCGGGGGTTGACTGTGTGTGGCACAAGGGCCTCCTGGCAAAGCTTTAACAGCTCGGGATCCGGGAACCTGCTGGCGTTGTTCTCGAGCTACCTGCACGACGGACTGAGATGGTGTGTGGGGGGGAGTCAGCCACTACCCGGGGGAGGCTTCCGTTCCCAGGGATCGGGCCTGGGGCCCCCTCCCGGGAGCATTTACTTTTAATGACCTCCTCCAAAAACCTCCCTGTGGGTCTGCCATGTTTCGACTGCACCGTGCCCCCTCCTACACCAAGGGAGACTGCGAACGTGAAAATGCCACCAACCGTAACTTTGGGGACATCCGGCCTGGGAAGACGGTGGCAAGTCGTTTGCTGCCCAGAAGACCCAGGGCCCTGGTTTTTATCACGTTCGAGGGGGGACTCCCGACTACTCGAGGGGAAGCTGAAGTTTTGGGGACGATACCTTTCCATCAAAGGGCTCCATCAAATCCTGGGGGGGGAGGTTGACTCCCGGCTCCGCTTTGACCGCCACCCGGAGACAGTGGTACGTCGAGCCTCCCCGAGGGGACCTCCTGCGCCAGTAAGGCACCCGCCCCGGGTGACGGGCCCCATGCGGCTGTATAAGGCCCAAATGGAGCTGGGTCAGGGGTACAGTCCTCCACCGGATGAGTAGTGCCCCCTGCCACCCGTCACTGCTGGAAAAGTGCAGAGGCGTGCTGAGCCCCTATCACCCAACGACACCAATATCACGGGAACGTCGCCCGCGGCAAAAAAGTGCCACAAGCACGACGACAACAACAACAAATCAGCTGCAGCTCCCAAAACCCCAAAACAAAAAACAAAACAACGAATACGCAGGAGCAGTGGCGGGGTGATCCCCGCTCCCAGCTTTACAAACTGGGGCCCCCGGGGGAGATTCGGGGCCCTCACAGTGGTGCACAAGGCCCAGGGCAACACTTTCCCCCCTTTCAGGACTTTCAGGTCCCGTGGAGGGGTTCAGAGCGCGCTAGAGGACGGTAGCGTCGGTGTCTCCCCCTGAGGCCCCCAGGACCCACACCGTATGGGGGCCCGCGAGCCTTTACTTGGGCCACGGCGACACTGTGGAAAAACCTTCACGGTTGAGGGGAGCTGGCCATGAAACCCAGCAGGTGAAGGTGGCGGCCCACAGATGGTGCCGCTTACATCCGCCTTAGTGCCCGCAAGGCGTAACACAGTGTCGTGTCAATAGTGATACATAGTGACACACACACATAGGACACACATGACACAGTGTACGTGTAAATAGTGCGCCTGAAAAGTGCCTGTGACGGACAGTGACCCTCAGTCTGTAACATTATATATTTAGTTTATCCTATAAGGCATAGCTTTCAGATAGATGTCCCCGGGACAGGGGACATCTTTAGCTTCTGCCACCCATTGCCTTCAACAACCTCTTTGCTATTTGTAGCTCCTTGTGTACCATGTCAGATGTTTAAATAAAAAAAAGAATAAAAAAAAAAAGGAGAGAGAGAGAGAGAGAGAGAGAGAGAGAGAGAGAGAGAGAGAGAGAGAGAGAGAGAGAGAGAGAGAGAGAGAGAGAGAGAGAGAGAGAGAGAGAGAGAGAGAGAGAGAGAGAGAGAGAGAGAGAGAGAGAGAACATGTATGCCTTTTCATCTGAATTTATTCATTTTTTCAATGTGCTGTTATTCATTTTCAAAGTGTTTTTTTTTGTTAGATTTTCTTTATGATGGATCTATTATTTTACAAATTTTGCTTTGTTTTCTTTCGTCTCCATCATTTCTTTCCCTCTCATTCAGTTTCTTCCTTTATATCATCTTTCTGTTCAGCATCTCTTGTCGTGGCTTCCGAAATATCCTTTCGGATTTTTTGGAAGCTACGCTCTTCTTACTTTTATCCAGTGCGTTTGAAAGCGGTAAAAATGTAAAACCTTAATTTTGCACCGTTCATGTTATCTCTCTCCACCACCTCTCCACCTCTGCTTTTTTCATTCTCCTCTCTTCCCACTCCTCCTTTCTTCCCTCCCTTCCCTTTCCTAACCTAAATCCTAAACCTCTCTCTCCCTTTTTCATTTTCTTCTCTCCCCTTTCCTCCTTTCCTCCCCTTTTTTCCTTTCCTAATCTAACCCTCTCAGCGAATCGCGTTCAGTGTGGCCTTACCCTTTCCTTTCCTCTTCTTTCCTTTTTTTATTCTCTCTCTCTCTCTCTCTCTCTCTCTCTCTCTCTCTCTCTCTCTCTCTCTCTCTCTCTCTCTCTCTCTCTCTCTCTCTCTCTCTCTCTCTCTCTCTCTCTTCGTGATTTGATTGAAGCTTCGAAGCAGAAGTTTATGAATCCAAACTGCCTCCTCCTCCTCCTCCCCCTCCTCCATTTCTTCCTCTCAAATTTACATGCACCACTACCGGAAGTTGTCCACCCGTTAAAAAAAGAAAAAAGATTTGCCCTTCTTCTCTCTTAACCCTTCTTTTTTCTTCCTTTCTGACCTCCTAACCTTGTCCTTCCTTCTCTCCCCTCTTCTCTCTCTCCTCTCCCTTTCGTCACCTGACCTCATCACCTCCAGTTTGGTCACTCGTGTTTACCAAAATCTTTCTCCTTCTTTTCTCCCTTCCCTCTACCCTCCTACTCCTTCCCCTTCACCAGCAGTTAATATGTTGGTTCATTTTTCACCACCTCACCGCCCGACCTTTTCCCCAGGAATTTAATATTCCTCAGAGGTAAATTTGCTTTATTTTTAGTTGTTCATTTTTCTTTCCTCCTTTTCCTCCCCTCTCACCCCTCCTCCTACTCCCCCTTTCCCAGATATCACCCACCCACAGCCTATACTATGTGGGTATATAACCCAATCTATGACAACTACCCTTTCCCCCTCCCTCTTTTCCATACACCTTCCTCCCCTCCACCCCTCCCACAAATGTTTCACCTGTCTCACATATCTCTGCCCTTATAATCCTCCTTTTCCTTTCCTCCATTACCATCTTAAGCCTGGTTCACACTGGGCAAATGTCAGCACTTTGTAGCCGGGAAGTCGGCCTTTAGCGGACGCGTGCTGAGATACGTTCACACACGCAATTCGTTCATGGGAACAAATGCTGGTTTGTTGTTGTTCCCGCATTAATAGTTTACCGTGTACATTCAACCATGAATCGTCATTTTTTCCTTGATATCATATAAATCAAACCCCACGTCCAACCTAACATAATCTTATTTAACCTAACAACCGTTTCTGGCTGTAGCTAAAACAGAAAATTTTCGGTATTATATGTATGGCCATTGCCATGGGAAATTGGGATTCAAAGTAAGGATGAAAAGATCTATACGATGATGTAAGTTAAAATGTTAGTTTTTAGTGCCCAATACCGAAATTATACCAATAATTGGGGTAAGTGGGGAAGAGCGTGGTGCTAGCTTCTGCGTTTGTTTGAATTTGGTGCGCGAAATTCTCGGCAACTCAGCAGATAAATACCGATCGAGCGGTGTAGGCTTTTTCCGGCAAACATAGGCAGCGATGACTCCCCGGAGAGTCATCGCATGAGCCTATGTTTGCCGACATTTGCCCAGTGTGAACCAAGCATTACACACCTGCTCATCTCCACCTCTCCATGAAATGAATAAGGTCATGGCAGCACTTATCTGTGTAATCACCTGTGTTGATTACGCTGCTCGGGAAAAGATACAATAAAAAAGCATGTTTAAAATTTTACCTACCGTCTCTCTCTCTCTCTCTCTCTCTCTCTCTCTTCTCTCTCCTCATCTCTCTCTCTCTCTCTCTCTCTCTCTCTCTCTCTCTCTCTCTCTCTCTCTCTCTCTCTCTCTCTCTCTCTCTCTCTCTCTTCTCTCCTCTCTCTCTCTCATCTCTTTCTCTCTCTCTCTATCATTCCTTCTAGTCCTAAAAATCGATGGTTTGGTGTTTCGTCTTTGAAAAGTGAGAAGAAAGAGTGTGCTGTAAGTGAATGGTAAGAGGAAGGGTATATATATAGTGATTGAATATGTAATAGTGATGTAATTTCATGTCAATTAGAGTGCGAGAGTGACCGTCGTAAGGAAAGTGCGTGTGAGGATGAATGTATAAATGGGTGTGTGAGTAAGTATACAAGATGGATGGGGAGTGAGTGAGTGTATTAATGTGTTTGATCATGTGTGTGTGTGAGTGTAAATGGTAATACATGAATGATTGAATGGCGGCAAAGAGAGGAGTGATGGACGGAATAATGGTATGAAATGAAGCAAGGGAGAAATGAAGTCTGCTTTTGTAATGTGCGTGTATTAGGGTGCCAATAAAAAACGAAAGTTGGATTTTTTGAACGGCCCTTAGTGGAATACTGTGGGGTGGTGAGAAAACAATGTGTGTAAAATTTGAGCGCAATCGAAGTATATTTAAAGGTGGCGCAAGTCGATTGATTGTTCCCCCTATAGACTCCGATAGGGACTACAAGGAAGGACATCGTCTCTGGGGTGTTTGTTGGCAATATTGAAGCCTTTTGAGACCTCCCCTTCCTCCAGCTGGGCTGCTGGTCCCCCTCGCTCTTTAAAGCGAGTATTAGCCCCTCTAGGGGCGGGGGGTATCATGGTTGCCCAAGCCACTCATTGTCTTCCGCTTGGCCGGGGAAGGGAAGCCTTCGATGTTCCTGGCTGTTGTCGACGGTGCCTCTCGACGACCTGCAAGAGGAATTGGCGCTGATCCTCGTTCTTCGTCAGGCTGAGGTTGAAGGACTGGAACAGCGCCACCCCTCGCTCCGCCGTGTCGTTGGTGACGTGTAGGCTCGCGACGCGCCGAGACGCCGCGACGAACCCCGTGTCACTCGGCCACTCCTCCGACTCCTTCGAGAGGAACGCCCTCTCGTTTCCGACGGCGCGGGAGGGCGCCGGACGCCTGGCTTCCGAACGACGCTAGCGTGGACGAGGCGAGGCGGGCGTGGGAAAGACGGTGATGGCGCTTCGGCGGTTCCTCGGATCCTTTTTCCCGCTGATCACTTCCGCCAGCGCCTCTTCTCGGCGGTTGGCAAGCGGTGGTTGAAGAGAGCCATGGCGTCCAGTGGCTCGCTCAGGTACCAAAGTGCCGGGAGAAGTCTTCACGCACGCCTTGCCGATCTCAGCGTCGGGAAGTCGCGGAGGTCGGCGGCCAATTTCCAAGTCATTCGCCGGCGCGAAGGCGGCCACGGGCGCCTCGAACCAGCGGGTCACGTAGACCTCAGCGACGAAGAAGGTGAACCGGCGGAGGCTGGAAGCTCGCGCGGCGAGCAGAGCTCCCCCAGTTGGGCGGCGAACAGCGTAATCTTCGCCGCGTAGATGGGCAGCGCCATCCAGCGCGCGCGGTGGCATGGCACCCGGTCGCCGGAACTTCACCTTCGGGACGTCGCCCTCGCCACCCAGCAGGACGATGAAGAGTCCAGCATCTCCTTGTAGTCTTCCCGCGGGTGGCTGGTTTTGAACAGCGCGGCCCACTCCTGCAGAAGTGTGTCCCGTTTGTTCAGGAGGGTGGGCAGCAGCTCGTCGGGCGTTGGCGGCCCGGCTGGCTCTGGTCGATGAAAGCCCACCGTTCCTTGAATCGGTTGAAGACGCCGATGTCAGGACCCGACGACGGCCCCATGCAGATAGAGAACGCCTTCTCCAGCACCCCGCTCGTGTACAACTGTACATGGTGCCGGCCAGAGAGGGTTAGCAGACGCCGACCAAGCTTCTGCTCCAGCAGGGTGCAGGCACCGGCGAGGGCTCCAGTGTTGGCGGCGGTCGTAAACGAACGACATGGCTACCACACGCTCTGCGAGCCCCCCGTCGTCGAGCGCTTCAGCCACGGCGCTCGCCATCGCCTCTCCAGTCCCACTTGCCGCTTGGGGAACGCAATGAGATTCTGGACGCCGTCGCTGGAGACGAGGATAGCCAGCCGATCCACCCGCGTACCGTCGCAAATCCGGGAGGATCTTCCCGTCCCAGTGAACGCCAAGAGGCGTGTCAGGGACGAAGGTGTCTTTACTTCCGCGGCCAGCTGGGACCGGTAGCCCGGCGCCGAGCCTGCCGGATGCTCTCGGTATTCAGGATCAGCTCCTGAGGATTGTGGCCGAGGCTACTGGCGGTCGCCACGACGATGCGGAGCGCTTTGCGGTCGCTCACGCCGGTCCCGGGCGAGGCGCTCGCTAACTCCTGGGAGAGCACGACTGTGACCCCGCGCTTGTCGCTTCGGAGGGCTTGCACCCATCGACTCAGCGGTAGCAGCCGCCCCGCCGCGTGCCGGAAGGACTCAACCGAGGAGGAGGAGGAGGAGGAGGAGGACGCGAGCACCCCCGCGTTCGTCCAGCTGCGACGTCGAGGTTCTCGTGATCGCTTTTCTGCCGCCACTGTCATCTCCCGGCGCTGAACTCGGCGCTCCAGCACCCGTCAGCTCCTGCTGATCCCTCGCTACCCTTCTCGCGTTGCGCCGCTAGGAACTTTGCGACAGCGGGATCGTCATCAGGGTCAAACGCGTCGGCATGGGCGACGTCGAAGAGGTCGCAGAGGGCCCCTTGAAACTCTTCCCCTTCGTCTTGTTCGTCGCTCTTCACGAGCGCCTTCCCGTCCTTGAACAAGACCTCCACCTTGCGAACGGCGCTTTTTTCCGTATCGTTGGGATCATCGCGGTTTCCCAGAACCTTAGCACCTCTTGGACAGTGGCCACGGCGCTGGTGGCGACGGTTTTTCTTTTCCACGTTGTGGAAGTAGAAAGCCCGCTTGAGCACGTGCCACGAGAGGGGAGTTTGTGCTCCGAGGATGGGGTCGGGGTTTGGCTGTCCCACCAGCCAAACAGTCGTAGTTGCGCGTGAATGAGCCATTCTGAAAAAGAAATGGGTGATTTAGAAACCCTAGCCTTTCAGACTTCGGTACAGGTATAATCACATAGTACACATAGTACAGGTTTCAATTCACTTGCGCCACTCTAAATATAAACCGATTCGCTTCAAATTTTGCATGAGAGGTTTTTTCATTACTGCACAGTATCCCACCAAGGGCCGTTCAAAAATATCAAGATTTAAATTTACCCATAGGCGCTATTGGCACCCTAGCGTGTATGTGTATGCGTGTGTATTTATCTAGCTGATTCATCTAGTTGTATTTTACAGGGGCCAGAGCACCGCTCGTATGGCCCCCGTCTCCATATCAACATTTTTATCATTCATCCTTAGTGCTTTGTGTTGGCGGAAGCCAGCACCCCGGAGAGCAGGTCACAAACCCCGGCTAACACCCGGTACCCATTACTGCTGGGTTTCGGGTTTAAGGAAACAGCCCATATGTTTCCGCTCCGCCGGGATCGAACCCGGGACTTCTCGGTTGTGAACCGAGCGTGCTAACCACTACACTACGGAGTACCCGTGACTACATACCCGTACTACATACGGTGTGTGTGTGTGTGTGTGTGTGTGTGTGTGTGTTGTGTGTGTGTGTGTGTGTGTGTGTGGTGTGTGTGTGTGTGTTGTGCGTGTATGTGTGTGCGTGTGTGTGCTGTGTGTGTGTGTATGTGTGTGTCTGTTGTGTGTGTGGTGAAAGAAAAAGAGGAGAGAGAGAGAGAGAGAGACGAGAGAGGAGAGAGAGAGAGGAGAGAGAGAGAGAGAGAGAGAGAGAGAGAGAGAGAGAGAGAGAGAGAGAGAGAGAGAGAGAGATAGAGAGAGAGAGAGAGAGAAGGAGAGAGAGAGAGAGAGAAGATACCAACGTGACTTAATAAGAAAAACGTTTATTGTTTATGAGAAAGAGGATTTATATGTAGCATATGTGGTGGTGGAGGCATTTCCTCCGCTGCACTATCTTATTAAGGAGGAAGGGATAGAATAGGAGAGAGAGAGAGAGAGAGAGAGAGAGAGAGAGAGAGAGGAGAGAGAGAGAGAGAGAGAGAGCGAGAGAGAGAGAAGAAGAGAGAGAGAGAGAGAGAGAGAGAGAGAGAGAGAGAGAGAGAACCCATCTTAGGGCCACTCTGAGAGACGTTGCTCGAAGAGACTTACTGTGAGCACTGCCGAGGACGATTCCATACGATTCAAACCTGGGACGGTTGCGAACAAAGAGAACCAGACTTGATTGGGCGTCAGGTGGCAGCCGCCACAAGAGACATTAGCCGTCTTCAGAGTGCGCATTGGACTACT
>JACEEZ010019401.1:17500-32500 GCA_016584305.1 Chionoecetes opilio
GGATCAGCGCCAATTCCTCTTGCAGGTCGTCGAGAGGCACCGTCGACAACAGCCAGGAACATCGAAGGGGTTCCCTTCCCCGGCCAAGCGGAAGACAATGAGTGGCTTGGGCAACCATGATACCCCCGCCCCTAGAGGGGCTAATACTCGCTTTAAAGAGCGAGGGGGACCAGCAGCCCAGCTGGAGGAAGGGGAGGTCTCAAAAGGCTTCAAATATTGCCAACAAACACCCAGAGACGATTTTCCTTCCTTGTAGTCCCTATCGGAGAGTCTATAGGGGGAACAATCAATCGACTTGCGCCACCTTTAAATATACTTCGATTGCGCTCAAATTTTACACACATTGTTTTCTCACCACCCCACAGTATTCACTAAGGGCCGTTCAAAAAATCCAACTTTCGTTTTTATTGGCACCCTAATACACGCACATTACAAAAGCAGACTTCATTTCTCCCTTGCTTCATTTCATACCATTATTCCATCCATCACTCCTTCTTTGCCGCCATTCAATCATTCATGTATTACCATTTACACTCACACAAAACACATGATCAAAACACATTAATACACTCACTCACTCCCCATCCATCTTGTATACTTACTCACACACCCATTTAACATTCATCCTCACACGCACTTTCCTTACGACGGTCCACTCTCGCACTCTAATGACATGAAATACATCACTATTACATATTCAATCACTATATATATACCCTTCTTTTTACCATTCACTTACAGCACACTCTTTTCTCACTTTTCAAAGACGAAACACCAAACCATCGATTTTTAGGACGTGAAGGAATGATAGAGAGAGAGAGAAAGAGAGAGAGAGAGAGAGAGAGAGAGAGAGAGAGAGAGAGAGAGAGAGAGAGAGAGAGAGAGAGAGAGAGAGAGAGAGAGAGAGAGAGAGAGAGAGAGAGAGGGAGAGAGAGGAGAGAGGAGAGAGAGAGATGAGAGAGAGAGAGAGAGAGACGGAGGGAAGAGTAAAATTTTAAACATGCTTTTTTATTGTATCTTTTCCCGAGCAGCGTAATCAACACAGGTGATTACACAGATAAGTGCTGCCATGACCTTATTCATTTCATGGAGAGGCGGAGATGAGCAGGTGTGTAATGCCTGGTTCACACTGGGCAAATGTCGGCAAACATAGGCTCATGCGATGACTCTCCGGGGAGTCATCACTGCCTATGTTTGCCGGAAAAAGCCTACACCGCTCGATCGGTATTTATCTGCTGAGTTGCCGAGAATTTCGCGCACCAAATTCAAACAAACGCAGAAGCCAGCACCACACTCTTCTCCACTTACCCCAATTATTGATATAATTTCGGTATTGGGCACTAAAAACTAACAAATTTAACTTACATTATCGTATAGATCTTTTCATCCTTACTTTGAATCCCAATTTCCCATGGCAATGGCCATATATATAATACCGAAAATTTTCTGTTTTAGCTGCAGCCAGAAACGGTTGTTAGGTTAAATAAGATTATGTTAGGTTGGACGTGGGGTTTGATTTATATGATATCAAGGAAAAAATGACGATTCATGGTTGAATGTACACGGTAAACTATTAATGCGGGAACAACAACAAACCAGCATTTTTTCCCATGAACGAATTGCGTGTGTGAACGTATCTCAGCACGCGTCCGCTAAAGGCCGACTTCCCGGCTACAAAGTGCTGACATTTGCCCAGTGTGAACCAGGCTTAAGATGGTAATGGAGGAAAGGAAAAGGAGGATTATAAGGGCAGAGATATGTGAGACAGGTGAAACATTTGTGGGGGGGGTGGAGGGGGGGGAAGGTTATGGAAAAGAGGGGGGGGGAAAGGGTAGTTGCAAGATTGGGTTATACCCACATAGAAAGGGCGTGGGGGGGTGATATCGGGGAAAGGGGGGGAGTAGGGGGAGGGGTGGAGGGGAAAAAAAGGAGGAAAAAAAAAAGAACAACTAAAAATAAAGCAAATTTACCTCGAGGAATATTAAATCCTGGGGAAAAGGTTGGGGGGTGAGGGGGTGAAAAAGAACCAACATATTAACTGGGGGAAAGGGGAAGGGTAGGAGGGGTAGGGGGAAGGAGAAAAGAAGGAGAAAATTTTGGTAAACACGGGACCAAATGGAGGTATGAGGTCAGGGACGAAAGGGAGAGGGGGAAGGGGGAAGAGGGGAGAGAAGGAAGGAAAGGGTTAGGAGGTCAGAAAGGAAGAAAAAAAAAGGGGTTTAAGAGAGAAAAAGGGGGAAAACTTTTTCTTTTTTTAAGGGTGGACAAATTCCCGGTAGTGGTGCAGAAAAATTTTGAGGGGAAGAAATGGAGGGGGGGAGGGGGAGGAGGGCATTTTGGTTTAAAAAAACTTCGCTTCGAAGTTAAATCAAATACGAAAAAAGGAGAAAATGGGAGAGAGAGAGAGAGAGAGAAGAGGAGGGGGAGGAGAGAGAGAGAGGGGGAGAGAGAGAAAAGAGAGAGAGAGAGGAGGAGAGAGGAAGAGAGAGAAAAAAAAAAAAAAAAAGGAAAGAAGGGGAAAAAGGAAAGGGTTAAGGCCAACCTGAACGCGTTTCGCTGAGAGGGTTAGATTGGGAAAGGAAAAAAGGGGGAAAAGGAGGAAAGGGGAGAGAAGAAAATAAAAAAGGGGGAGAGAGAGGTTTGGGTTTTTGGTTAGGAAAGGGAAGGAGGGAAGAAAGGAGGAGTGGGAAGAGGGAGAATAAAAAAGCAGGGTGGAGAGGTGGTGGAGAGAGAAAAACATGAACGGTGCAAAATTAAGGGTTTTACATTTTTCCCGCTTTCAAACGCATGGATAAAAGAAGAAGAGCGTAGCTTCCAAAAATCCAAAGGATATTTCGGAACCCACGACAAGAGATGTAAAACAAAAAGATGATATAAAGGAAGAAACTGAATGAGAGGGAAAGAAAGATGAGACAAAAAGCCCCAAAGAAAATTTTGTAAAATAATAGACCATCATAAAGAAAACAAACAAAAAAAAACCTTTGAAAATGAATAAACACACATTGAAAAAAAAAAATAAATTCAGATGAAAAGGCATACAGTTCTCTCCTCTCCTCTTCTCTCTCTCTTCTCTCTCTTCTTTCTCTCTCTCTCTCTCCCCTCCTTCCTCTTTTCTTCTCTCTCTTTTCTCTCTCTCTCTTCCTCTCTCTCTCTCTCCTCTCTCCTTTTTTTTTTTATTTTTTTTTTTATTTAAACCTGAAAATGGTCCCAAAAGGGGAGCTAAAAATAGCAAAGGGGTTTTTGAAGGCAATGGGTGGCAGAAGCTAAAGATGTCCCCTGCCCGGGGAATCTATTAAAAGCTATCCCTTATGGGATAAACTAAAATATAAGTTACAGATGAGGGTCACGTCCGTCACAGGCATTTTCGGCGCACTATTAAGTAACTGTGTCAAGGTTGTCCCTTGTGGGGGTGTCACTATGTATCACTATTGACACGACACTGGTTACCCCTTTGCGGGCACAAGGGGTTTAAGCGGCAATCTGGGGGCCGCCACTTACCTGCTGGGTGTTCATGGCCACGACATACCAAAAACGTGGGGGGTTTTTCCCAAAGGGGTGGCCGTGGCCCAAGTAAAGGCTCGTGGCCCATCACGGTGTGGGTCTGGGGCCTGAGGAGGAGATCCTGCCCTCCCGTCCTCGTAGCGCGCTCGAACCTCCCCCAGGGGCCCTGAAGTCCTGAAAGGGGGGGGAAAGAGTGTTGCCCCCGGGCCCTTGGCAACACTGTGAGGGCACGAATCTCCCCGGTCCCCCAAGTTTGTCAAGCGGGGAGCGGGGATCACCCCCCATGTCCTGCTGTATCGTTTTTGTTTTTGTTGTTGTTGGTTTTGGAGCTGCAGCTGATGTTTTTGTGTTGTCGTCGGCTGTGCGCCACTGTTGCCGCGGGCGACGTTCCTGGTTTTGGGTGTGGGTTTGGGTGTATGAGGCGCTCAGCACGCCTCTGCATTTGCCAGCAGGACAGGTGGCAGGGCACTCTAAACAGGTGAGAGGACTGTACTCATGACCCATGACTCCATTGGGCCTTATACACCCGATGGGGCCCTTTTAGCGTCGAGCAGGTGCCTTACGGGGCGCAGGGAGTCACCTCAGGGAGGTCGACTACCACTGTCTCCAGGGGCGGTCAAAGGGAGCCTGGAGTCAACCCTCCACCCCCAGGAGTTGATGGAGCCCCTTGATGGCAAGGGTATGTCCCAAACTTAGCTTCCCCTCGAGTAGTTGGGTCCCCCCTCGAAAGTGAATAACCAGGGGGCCCGGGTTTTCGGGAGCAAACTTGACTTGCCCCGTCTTCCCCCGGGCCCTTTTATGTCACCAAGTTGACGGTTGGGGGATTTATCCGTCGCAGTTCCTCTCTGTGTAGGAGGGGAACGGTGCAGCGCAACATAGCAGACGCCACAGGGGAGGCTTTGGAGGAGGGCATTGAAGTAAATGTCCCACAGGAGGGGCCCAGGGCCACCCTGGGAACGGAAGCCCCAGGGTACGGGCTACGTGCCCCATTTTACCACCCCTCTCAGACTCCCTCTGTGCAGGTAGCTCGAGAAAAAACGCCCGAGGGGTCCCCTGATGCCGAGCTGTTAAGCTTTGCCAGGCCCTTGTGCCACACACAGTCAAAAACCCCCCCGGGGATGTCCAGGGGGAATCACCCGCGAGGGCGGCCAGAGTCCCGGGGGTCTGCCATGATTTGGAGAGCAGGAGAAGAGGCCGAGGGGGGAGGTCCCTTTCCAAACCCGCACTGTCTAGGGGGAAACAGTGGGGTCCTCTAGGGGCGGTTTAGTTGCTCTGCAAAATCCTTTCTAAGATCTTTCGACAATACAGGAGCGAGATTGGACGATAGTTGGTGGATCAGTCCCCCTTTTTTTGGGGACGGGCTTTACACGAGCCCCCTTCCCCAGGCTTAGCCAGGCGCCCGTTTGGGGGGCAGCTGAAAGATGTGCTGAGGGGCCTTTTCACTCATTGCACAGTGCTTGAGCAGGAAGGGACTAGCCCCTCAGGCCAGGTGCCTTTTTTGGTGTGCGGTAGCAGGAGGCAGGCCAGATGTCCTCCGTGACCACCGGGGGGTCCAGGCCCCCGGGACAATACGGGTGAGGCGGTGGCTGCCCCGGGTCTTGGTCGTCTCTTCTGCTGAAGTGCGTCGCCAGGAGGTTGCCTTCTCCGGTTTTTTACCACCCAGCTCCTGGGTGTGGTGAGGGGCGGGGTTCTTTCCGGGGGAAGGTGCCTTGCTCTCCTTTACAAGGCCACCATTTCTTGGGGTCAACTTTATGGAGGCAGTTTTCCTCCCTGACGTCATTTCCCACCGTTCCTGGCCCCCTGAAGCTGTCCGGGGCATGGCCCTTTAAAGGGGGCGCGGTGAGGGCCTTGTTCCCCTGTGTGGGGCGGCGCTTTAGGCGCACCCCAAACCTTGTATTTATCCTCCGCGGGAAAAGGGGACACCTGAAACCGAACCACGGGGTCTCGCGGCCCAACCCCACATTTGTGGAAATGTTTGGTCCCGCGCGGCAAGGAGAAAAGGGGGTGAAGGGGGCACATTTTGGGTCCCCGCACCCAGAGCGCGGCGGGCCCCGTCAGGTCCGAAGGGGCGCGTTTATGGCCCGCCATCAGCTCTACCCCCCAAACCAAAGATCCCCTGGGTGTTTTTTTTGCTGGCGGGGGGTTTGGCCCAAGGGGAGAGCACGCATTGACAGAGCTGCCAACGGTTTTAGCTGGCTGACTGCACTGGTTGCAGGAAGATCGTGAGCACAGGGTCCAGGAGCCCCCTCGCGTGTGTGGGGAAGGTGACGGATTGGGAGCCCATGGGGCCCCCTGTCAACCTGTGAAGGCCCTTTCACCCAATGCGATTAGGCGCACGATAACGCTGTTTGGCATCGCGGGGGCCAAAAGGGGGGGCAGTGGTCGGGAGGAAGGCTAAGGGTGTGCGCCCTGCCATGTGGGGATAAAGAGCGCATAACAAGACAGACTTTTGTTGTGAGGAGAAGGCGGAAGAACATCGCTTCTATCTCCTCGGGGCCGGGAAGGCAGAAATGAAGTGCAGTCCCCACGGTGACACACTGCTACACCGCCGCCCTTTCCGGTGCCCCGTCAGCCCCATCCCGTGACAATAGCCGGATTCTGTCAATGATGCACCATATCGCAGGGAAGTCTCGACGGCCACCACGACGTCAGCTTTGTTCTGAGGCGGTGTGTGTTAGCCGCCGACATTGTCCGAAGCCCCGAACGTTGGCAAAGGATCTTGAGGCCAGCATTTTCCCTCCTTGCCCCCAGTGATGGTTTTGGGGAGGCGGCAGCAGAGTATGGCAATGGGTAAACACCTGGGGTGAGCTGTGAGGGGGGAGTGGGCCCGGGGAGGAGAGGATGGGGGGAGAGGGATTTTTTCAGTGGCAGGGCCCTGAAAAACGTTCCGTTTTTAGCGCTCGAGTGAAAAATTTTTGCAGTTGTCCCGAACGCAGACAAAACTCGCAGTTTTTGGGTCTTTTTTCCTCAGCCCGCCGCTTTCGGAAAGGCGCGAGTATGACCCCCTTTTTTTTTGCGTATTTTACAGAGAGGCGGTTGCAGTGATGTTTGGTGTGACCTCGCTGAAGGCACTTTCCACAATGCGGAAGGTTCTCCTTCTCCTCGTGGAAGCAGTCCTTAAGATAGCTATTCCCTGGCATCGTCCTGGCGACTGCATAAAAATAATAAGGTTCTCCTTCACCTCTTCCTCACACACATAATACATCTCATTATACCTTCCTTCTGATCCGATTTGCTTCTTCAACGTTAGATAAGTTTATCTCTTCTATACTTCGGTACTATTATATTTCATGAAGGATGGTATTATATTATTATTACTAGCAGAAGTTACCTGTAATAAGCCCGTCAGGGTGGCAAGGTTGGTAGAGACGTGAGTTCGCAATGTGCAGCGTCTCTGTGCATTCGGTCAGCGGTTCGAGTCCGCCTAGTTCGTGCTGACGTGGCGGCGCTTTGTATAGTCAATAACCTTGTAGTTGGTACTTGCAAAGTGTCTAGATAGGATGAAAATCTTATCTTATCTTACCTGTAATAAGTGATGCTTATGAAAATTAATTGATGAAATATGCTTAATGAAAGACAATCCAAAAGGTTTTGTACACGTAACACCGTGTTTATGAATATCTCTCTCTCTCTCTCTCTCTCTCTCTCTCTCTCTCTCTCTCTCTCTCTCTCTCTCTCTCTCTCTCTCTCTCTCTCTCTCTCTCTCTCTCTCTCTCTCTCTTTGTGTGTGTCTGTGTGTGAGTGTGTGTGTGTGTATGTGTGTGTGTGTGTGTGTGTGGGTGTGTTTGTGTGTGCATGGCGCATATGTGTGTGTTGTGTGTATGTCCCATGCTGTATTACCCATGGTACACGCAAGGTGGACTTGCGATCACCAGTTTCACCTTCCTGGAGCGAGCTTGGAGCTCATTATGACCGATCTTAGGGTAATGCTGATACCTCACACACCACACCATAGGGAGAGAGAGAGAGAGAGAGAGAGAGAGAGAGAGAGAGAGAGAGAGAGAGAGAGAGAGAGAGAGAGAGAGAGAGAGAGAGAGAGAGAGAGAGAGAGAGAGAGAGAGAGAGAGAGATGTCATGGATATTAGTGGAATAGTGAAAAGTGTGACAGATGAAGACATATAGCATAATAAGGCTGGAAGGCAGAGACAAGGAAGACAGGAACAAGGCAAAACAAAGTAAAGTAATCCTATACTAAGCCCCCTTAACGAGAACCGGAAAGATATACAGGACATTTTTCAGGCAGTCCATAATGAGACAAGAAAATCAACAACGACTCTGATTATATAGGAAATGATACATAATAAATCAACGACACACACAAAACTCAGCTATTCGAGATGAAAGAGAAAAGAGAAAAGTATAAGAATCAGACAACAATATATACATTTCCACAACCCATATCTTCAAATGGAATAGAAGGTAGGGGAGAGGAAAATATGCAAGAAATAGTTTGTCACGTAAACACTGGGATTGGAAGGTAAAAACACGCATACTGAGCCTTCAAGGGCGGGAGCGGAAGGGAGGGAATGAGAGTGGATGGGTGGGAGTGAGAGTGAAAGGGCGGGAGTGAGATTGAAAAGGCGGGAGTGAGAGTGGAAGGGCGGGAGTGAGAGTGGAAGGGCGGGAGTGAGAGTGGAAGGGCGGGAGTGAGAGTGGAAGGGCGGGAGTGAGAGTGGAAGGGCGGGAGTGAGAGTGGAAGAGCGGGAGTGAGAGTGGAGGGGCGGGAATGAGTGCGGAAGAGCGGGAGTAAGAGTGTGGAAGAGCAAAAGACTGTGGTGTTTTACGAAGATGAGGAATGACCGGATTACTGTAAAAATATATCAGTGTAAGAAGG
The DNA here is from genome assembly GCA_016584305.1 of Chionoecetes opilio. Classification (NCBI taxonomy): domain Eukaryota; kingdom Metazoa; phylum Arthropoda; class Malacostraca; order Decapoda; family Majidae; genus Chionoecetes; species Chionoecetes opilio. Next base: position 25,836 of record JACEEZ010019401.1, read on the forward strand.
GAAAGCCGTCCTTTGTCGTTCAGGAGTAATTTACGGGCTCGCGAATGAGGAGGAAGAGAAGGAGGAGGAGGAGGAAGAGTAGGAGGAGGAGGAAGAGGGGGAATACAAAGGAATGCAAAGTAAAAACAGACAGCAACAGCACTACTGTGTCAAACGAGACTGCCTGTGTGACTACTTTCTACTAGTATAGTTTCTACGTGTTAGAGGTAAAATAATAGCAAAGTTGAAGGCTCCTCCCAACCTACCTCTCCCCCCTCGGCAGGATAAAAGTGTGAAAAAACATGCAGTATTGAAAAACAGCTATTGATTTTGATCGGAAAGATTGAAGGAGAGACATACTTCTCTAAACTAAAAACAAAACAAACAAAAAATAATTTATTTAAAAAAATACCGAAGAGCTGAAGTAATCGAGAGGTGACAGTCAATGCTGAGAATTTACTTAGTTTGTTCTTAAACGCTTCAACCGTGTTACTATTAACTATATGTGCTGAAAGAGAGTTCCAAATATCGACTCTATTATAGAAACTATAAACTACCGGCGACTAAACCGGCTACCCCACTGGTTCTACCAGTGAGGAGGGTGTGCTGGACACCCAGAAGGACTAAAAATAAGACCATCTTTACGGGCAGATGAACTCAATATTGAGTCAATGGCCATCCAGCCCCAGCTATGGATGAAATAGTGGGCAGACTGGTTAATCCCTACAGGGGCTTCTGCAACCCTGGCCACAGTGAGCAGTAAGGCCAATCAATCCCTGAAATAGATTGGTTGGGGACGGGCTTGCACACCCTCCCTGTAAAAACTTAACTAGGCACAAACATAATAAGAGGCTGAGGCCGGGGGCGTGGTAGGCGCGCCCCCGACCCGGTTTTGCTGGGGGGCCAGACCACGCAGATCCCTCCAATGCCGACGCAGGGGGGGGGGGTCTGCCTCAGACGAGTGCGGGGCACAATCCCTCGGGAATCCCACACTCTAAATCGAGTGGTAGGGCTCCCTAGCCCATCTTTTTCTTATGAGGGTTACCGGGGCGGTGCAGAGGCGGCGCCTGTCCGTCGAATCACTCCTGGGATAAACCTCCGGAGGGTTCTTCGTTTGGGCTCCTGGAACATTCAGAGCCTCTCAGATGATCATCGACTACCTCTCCTACCGGGCCAGCTCAGTAGGTTGAGGGTGGATATAGTGGGACTCTCTGAGACGAGGAGGCCTGGCAGTGGCGAGACTAGCAGTGGGGGTTACACGTACTACTGGTCCGGCATGAGCAATGGTCACCGTGTCCGGGGAGTAGCTATAGGCATCTCCAGCAACCTGCAGCCGTCAGTTGTTGAGGTTACTCCGGTTGATGAGCGTATAATGCGGGTGAGGATGAAACACAATCTGTGTTTCATGTCTCTTGTTGCAGTGTACGCTTCTACTGAGGTACGTAAAACTGAAGAGAAGGAGACGATCTACGCCAAACTCGACTCTGTATTAGACCAGTGTCCTCCTCGGGACACGCTCCTTGTCTTGGGCGACTTCAATGCTACTACTGGCACTGTGAGAGATGACTACGAGTTATGTGTTGGTCCCCATAGTTTTGGTACCATAAACATTAACAGTTTTCTGCTTCATAATTTTGCGAGGTTGAGAAGGTTGAGAATTGCAGGTTCAATCGGAGATCAGAGCTGCACTGCTGGACATGGTATAGTAATGCCGGAAGGGTAGCTAAGGAGATCGACCACGTCCTCGTTAGTACTCGTTGGAGGATCCTCCAGAACTGCAGGGTTTACCGGAGTGCTAAGTTCTTTGGAACAGATTACAAACTCGTTGTTGCTACACTTAAGTTTCATGGCAAATTCAAAAGAATCTCAAGTGGTAACCATACTGTGTTTCATCTTGAGAAACTGAAGGACCTGACATGTGCCCATGAGTATGCAGTAGCAGTCTCAAATCGGTTTGATGTGCTCGGTGCCTTCTAGGACCCTGTAGAACTGTGGGATACCTTCAAACGTGAAACTCTCCAGGCTGCCAAGGAGTGTATTGGAGAGCACCCGAGGTCAAGGCGTGGTTTTGTCTCGACGGAGACGCTGGGAAATATCGAGGAGAGTCGCACTGCCAGGCTGGTTGGGAACCAGGACCAGCACAGGGTTCTGCCACGCAGGACTATAATCGTCCTGGGTAGAGACAAGGAGAGGTATGTCAGGAGTCATGCTGAGGATGTCGAGGGCCATTTGAACGCTAATGACCTCCGACCCGCCTACCGAGCCCTGAAGAACCTCCGTTCCAAGTCTCCATCTCGGGCGAGTGCTATTCGAGCAGCAGATGGGCGCCTCGTGTCGGACATGGATGGGCAGATGGCTCGTTGGGCTGAGTACTTTGGGCAGTCGTTCACGGTAGACCCACCAATTGAGCAGCTTCACACCACTGGGTTACAAGCAGTGGATGCCGATCCTCCCATTGACGAAACCGCACCCTCTCTTGACGAAGTCAGAGAGGCTGTAGCAAAGTTGAAGTGTGGAAAGGCAGCTGGTGCTTGTAATATCAGTGCGGAGCTCCTCAAGGCTGGGGGTGAGGCCATGATCCGCGGGTTGCATGCTGTCTGACTGCCGTGTGGCAATCAGGTACCATTCCTCCTGACTGGAAAAGTTTTTACTCAGTGCATCGTGAGTCACTCTGGGATCTTCTGCGACTTCGCGGGATTCGTGCAAAGATTATTAGTTTGATGACTGGTCTGTACTCTGGGACTAAGGCTGTTGTGAAGTGTGGGATAGGTGTATCCAGCCTCTTTACTGTTAATACAGGAGTGAGGCAAGGGTGCGTCCTTTCCCCATCACTTTTCAACACGTGTATGGACTGGGTATTGGGCAAAGTTGTAGATCAAAGTGATTGCGGATCATCGCTTGGCAACACCAAGATCACTGACCTTGTTTTTACAGATGATGCAATAATCTGTGTTGAGTCGCTGGAGGTCCTGGTGATGGTTCTTGGTGCACGAGTGGGCAAAGCCTTTGGGACTTGAGTCCTCTTGGCTTAAGACCAAGGTCCAGGTGTTTGAAGGCTTACTTGATGCAACAGTACAGTTTGTTCATGCGTGCGGCGAGGACATTGAAATCTTGGAAAGCGTTGTTGGTACCAGTGCAGGAGGACAAAGATCCGGATCTTCCAGTCGCTTATGATTCCTGTCTTACCCTATGGTTGTGAGACATGGACAATAAATAGCGACTTGAATAGATGAATCGATGTCTTTGGTAATAAGTGTCTTCAAAGAATTATGGGGTACCACTGGGATGATTACATGTCAAATCAGCGATTGCACCGTGAGACTGAATCGATGCTTATTACCTGCATAGTCCGTCAGCACCAACTTCGGCTATATGGGCATGTAGCACGCTACACTGAAACCGATCCTTCCCATCGGGTTGTATCTGTAAGAGACAATCCGGCGAAGAGGAGGCCAAGGGGGCTCCCACAAGGCTCGTGGCTGGGACAAGTTTATGTTTCTTGTTGAGAGCTGCTTGGTATGGGAAAGGAGCCTGTATGGGGATTTGCGCGTGGTGACCCCCGGGAGTGGTGTCGTAGGGTGGGCGAGGCGACGCGCCCCCTGGCGTATGCCCCCAATGGTTGATTTATATTATTAAAAAAATGCTTCGCTTCTTGTGACCGAAATCGCTTACCTTTGATCTTGTATCTATTACTACGAGTAGTGCTTGTCCAATCAATATATAAATAGTCGTTTATGTTAACATTGTCGAAGCCATGGAACATTTAAAAAATTATATTAAGTTTCCTCGCACTGAATTTTATTTTGTAGTTTCATCTGCCCATTTCACACGCGCGCACACACACACACACACACACACACACACACACACACACACACACACACACACACACACACACACACACACACACACACACACACACACACACACACACACACACACACACACACACACACACACACACACACACACACACACACACACACACACACACACACACACACACACACACACACACACACACACACACACACACACACACACACACACACACACACACACACACACACACACACACACACAACACACACACCACACACACACACACACACACACACACACACACACACACACACACGCACACACACACACACACACACACACACACACACACACACAACACACACACACACACACAACACACACACACACACACACACACACACACACACAACACACACACACACACACACAACACACACACACACACACAAACACCACCACACACACAACCCACAACACACACACACCACACACACACACACACCTAGTGGAGGAGATGGTACCTACATCCTCCACCTTATGGGAAGCGGTAGCGAAGTGGTTAGCGTCTCCGACTGGCATTCTCGGTCACCCGAGTTCGATCCCCGATGAAACCCAAAACCTTTCTGCACCGTCGAGTGGCCTAAAAAAACACACATGCCCTGCCCATCAACTCGCCAGTTTCACCTTCCCGGTGCGAGCTTGAAGCTCATTATTACCGATCTTTGGTGTGTGTGTGTGTGTGTGTGTGTGTTTGTGAATTTGTGTGTGTGTATGTGTGTACGTGTAAGTAAGTAAGTAAGTTTTATATCCATAGCAATTATATACATATATACATAACAATTTAAATAAATATTGGAATGAATCTGTCGAGCCAAGGCTCCTTGACAGATATATTTCTATAAAAAAAAAATACAATTTAGCTGAGGAGCATCAAATATACATTATAGTATACATCAGTATACAAGAGAAAGAAAAACAGATTCATGAACTTTGACACTATCTACATTATTCATTGAGTGATATTTCTACTAATTTTGTTGCGTGAATAATACTTTTTATATTTTATATTTAAATTGAGGAATACTACCCGAATTACACAGAGTTTTCAAGTCAGTTGGTAAAGTATTCCATAATTGAGGACCAAAATAAAAGATGCTGTTCCTGAAGATAGTTGTTCGATATGGCGGACAAACTAAATTAACATTATTATTTCTAGTGCTGTGAATGGTTTCTTGTAAGTTAAAATTGGAAGTTCCCTTTCTGTTTGTAATACTTAAAAAATGTATATTAGAAGAAAGCATTTATGGATAGAGTAAAAATTTAGAAGCTTGTGTCATGAGAATACATTGGCTGTAGAATCAAATTTACCCAAATGAAATATACATCTCAAAATTTTGTTTTGTGCTATTTATAATTTACTAATGAAGGAGGGCAAAGTACATGCCCATACTGACACACAATATATAAGGTGAGGGTAACACAACGTGTAGTATATACTGATCATAGCTTCGATTGTGAGGTGATTACGTACCTTATATAATATGCCACACATTCGGGATAGTTTGGAATATACATCATTTATCTGCAAGCTCCAATTCAAATTTTCATCTATATGGACCCCAAGGAATTTTGTATGAGTTACACTTTTAATAATTTCACCCTCTAAGAACAGTGGAGGGAGATGATTGTTTAAGGAACGATTTTGAAAGAGGATATAGTTAGTTTTGGAAGTATTAAGTTTTAATTTGTTAGTTTTTATCCATTGATTAATTCATTCTAGTTCTATAGTTAAACTTCTGTGTAAATTTAGTATATCCTTATCCGCTAATAGCAAGTTGGTATCATCAGCATATATAGTATATTTGAACTTGGAACTAGCATTTGCAATATCATTTATGTAAACAAGAAAAAGTAATGGTCCTAGAAAAGATCCTTGTGGTACTCCTGTGGTTATAGTTTTTGAATAATAATAATTACCATTACAATACACTGACTGTGACCTATTGCTTAAATAGCTTTCAAAAAGTTGCAGTGGTACACCTCTAATGCCATTATGTTCCAGTTTATCCCGCAATATACGATGGTTTAAAGAGTCAAAGGCCTTTGATAAGTCGAGAAATATCCCGACTACATGATGTTTTTTTCCAAGTACTTGTAGACACTATTTGTGAATTGTATTATTCCTGACTCTGTTGAATGATGTGCCCGAAAACCATGTTGGTATTTAGAAAGTAATTGATAATTTTCTAAGTAACTAATCAAACGGGTTGCAATGACTTTTTCGAATATTTTGCTGAAAGCTGGTAGTATGGAAATGGGGCGATAATTGTTAATGTCATTATTACTGCCCGATTTGTATATTGGAATCACTTTGGCCTTTTTTAGTCTGTCGGGGAAAATTCCTGTTCTTAATGAGAGGTTGTTTATGTGAGTCAGTGGGGTTGACAATATAGTTGATGTGTGTTTTAATATTCTTGGTGACACATCGTCAATTCCGGGTGTGCTAGTTTTAAGGGCTTGTAGATATCTTTCAGTTTCAGCGGGGCTTAGAGGAGGTAAATACATAGAATACGCAGGAGAATCGATTAAGAGGCGGTAGAGTAGTGGTTAGCGTCTCCGACTGGCGTTCTCGGTGACCCGAGTTCGATCCCCGAAGAAAACCAAAACCTTTCTGCACCGTCGAGTGGCCTAATAATATCCACATGCCCTGCCCATTAACTCTACCTTCGATTGCGAGTGCATCGGAGGACACGGGGGTGGCATGAGCCTGTAATCACAGGCGTCACTATAAGAATCTTGCCTGCGCCACCACGGGCGAGGACCAACCATCACAGCCCTCAAGTGAGCCTCCAGAGCCTACC
>JACEEZ010019401.1:42500-45000 GCA_016584305.1 Chionoecetes opilio
AGTTTGGATATTGTGATAATTACAGTATCAACATCAACTGGTTTAGGCCTGAAGAAATTATTTGTGACCGCATATCATTATCTGGCTTAGTATCATTGTTAGTAAAATCATTTTTGCACTTCTCAAAAGTTTTTTCTTCCTACGTTAGCAAAAAAGTTGTTAAATTCCTCCGCCTTGTCATTAACATCATCGTTAGTGATTATGTTGTGTGATTTATTGTTAGGTTACGATACCTCTGATATTATTCCACATCTGTGCTGAGTTACCTTTACTTTGATGGAACTTATTGTGGTAGTATGTCTTTTTTGCCTCATGAAGCTTGTCCTTAACGCGTTTCTTTCTTCTGTATATTTGTTGTAAGTTGTACGTTGTGTCTATCTAATTCAACTTGCCTTGTAAACTATCTCTGAAATTCATGTTATCTTTCATTTCCTTGTTAATCCAAGGAGCAGGTGGTCTATTTACATATGTAGTTACCATTGGAGCAACTTGGTCTAGACATGAAATGAATACTGTGTTGAGTATTTTTATCTGCTCATCAATGTCATCAGTTAATGTAATATTGTTCAAGTAGCATGAGGTATTTAGCAATGCGTCACAAAAGTTATTTTTGTTGTATTTAGCCATGCTTCTGAACGTTTTCTTTATATTTGGTCGTTTAGGTTTACTGATATCGATCTTTGAGATAATCATGTCGTGATCTGCGATAGTACTGGGAAGGCAATCATGGTTGATAATACTTTCTTTTTTGTTTGTAATGAGAACATCGAGTAGTGTGGCAGACTGAGGAGTAACTCGAGTTGGTTTGCTTATTAATTGGAATAGTCTGCAAGCATCAACTATTTTCTGAAGTTTACTGTTGTTAACTAAAAGGTTATCATTAAGGTCACCGAAAATAAACATGGGTTTCTTACGTAGATTAACGTGCTTGAAGACTTCCGACAGATAATCGTATGAGGCAGCGGGAGCTTTGGGATGTCTGTATATGCACCCTACAATGATTGATGGTAGTTTTCTGCATTGAATTGTAACCCATATGTTTTCAATACCAGTACAGGGTTCAACATCTGGTATGATTACCTTAGAACTTAAATTATCCTTAACATAAATACACACTCCGCCTCCGCGGCCTTGTCATGTCGAAATAGATTATAACCTGGTACTAGTATAAATGATCAGGTGTGTTGTTAGCAAGCCAGTCTCGCTAATACAGAGAACATCTGTATCACGATCATACAAAAGTAGTTTTATTTCATCAAAGCTTGATAAGAGAGACTGGGCGTTGATGTGTTCTATGGAGAGACAGTCCTTAGTTTTACTATAATTTACAACGGCAACGTCTTCTTCGCCTAGAACCTATTCTCTATAGTACATACATGACCTACTTTTGTGACCTAACTGATAACATGTTGTGCATCGTATTTTTATGGTCGAACCTGCAGTTGTTTTGGGTGTGATTCGTCTCACCACAATTATAGCACGCCCCTCGCCTGTGCTGCCTTGATTGTGGTGGTGGAGGTGTGGAGCCCTGGTGTGGGGGGTGGGGCTGGCTAGCAGTCCACCCATGGGAGGGATCGGTTGAGAGCTGCCGTGACGGGAGGCGGAGTCAGGTAGTGAGGATTAGCGCGCCTCCCTCCCAAGGTGCAGTCAGGTCACTGTCTCGCATTCCATGATTCCCAGGTGGATGAGGGTGGCGAGGAGGATTGTAGTGGCGGGCGGGCGGGGCGGGTCTATGGGTGTGACCTGAGCTCCCTCGGCGTAGCCCAACCCTTCTCCACCCGTCGTTGTCCATCTGGTGCGCTGGGGGGGTAGAGGAGTGGCCAGGTGTCCTTTGTGTTTGTTTGTTAGGATGTTTATGGATGTTATGTGACTGGAGATGTTTCCTAAGGTTTTCCTTGTTAATGTGTCCATGGAGAGGTGTGCACTGGTCGACCATGGCACGAAGTAGTCTCGTGGCACCAAGTCTGATTAGTATAGAGCCTTGGTGTTGCCATAGGCGTGGTAACAATCCTCATCAATTTCCCCATTCCCCAGTCGGAATACTGGGTCAGGCTTTATTATGGAGATACCGTTTTCACTACCCCATTTTTCTAAGTGTTCATTAAAGTCATTGATTTTAGCCTGCAGTGTGTCACTCTGCAAGCTTGGCACCAGTTGACTCACATAGATGTCCATATTTTCGTTTTTTATTTTAAGTTCACTAATAAGAGCCCCGAGGTTATCTAGGGCTGCAGTGCACTCAGAATTTTCAAGAATATCAAAGAGGCCAGCGTATATGATGCAGGTGGCAGGAGTCCAAGATAATTTTTCTCTCACCCAGCAGCTCATGAGGTCATAGTTTGCCTCAGCTAAGGTTCTTACACTCCAGCTCTCTGATAAGTCTGACACCTGGATGTTGCTGAGATTGATGTCACCAAGAATGAGATGTTTTTTCACAAGAGAGTCATGATTAGGTTGTGGTGTCTGGCGCACATCACTTGTACCACCTGCCTGTGTATTA
>JACEEZ010019401.1:50000-55000 GCA_016584305.1 Chionoecetes opilio
GGGTAATGGGTGAGTAAATGGGTGGGGGGAATACATACATTTCTACATCCATGATTTCAGGAAAGTTAGAAGGGGCTACCTGGAGAGTCCGTGTTTGGTGGGCCGAAGGCCCACCAAACACAGGTGGTGGGCCGAAGGCCCACCACCAATAGCCCTCCGCAGGAGCTAGCCAAAAAGTCCGCCCGGAGGGCGGCTTTGCGGCTAGTATATATATATATATATATATATAATATATATATATATATATATATATATATATATATATATATATATATATATATATATATATATATATATATATATAATATATATATATATATATATTATAAAAATGGAGAAAGTTTAGCTGCAAAAGTTTACCTGAGGAGCCCACACCCCTCGTCGCCCTTACCAATGTGACCCTGATGACTGCCGATGAACATAACTTATTATTATAACCACCTCCTGTGTCTCCTCAATAAACTGACTGTTCCGACTATATGTGTATACCTTGCCCTGGTGTGGGTGTGTGTGTGTGTGTGGGTGTGTGTGTGTGTGTGTGTGCCTTCCCCTGCAATATCTGTGATTCTTGGAAGAGAGAGAGAGAGAGAGAAGAGATGCTTAAAAGACACAATGAGGTAGTGGAAATGAGAAGAAAAGTAAAGGATGAAGTATTTATGAGGAGAAATGGGAAATGAGAAAATAAATAATGATATTCTTGAAAGAGAGAGGAGATTAGGAAAGAGGAAATGAGAAAATTATTGAAGAGATGCTTAAAAGACACACTAAGAAAGACTAGAGATTAGAACAAATAAATAACGATGAGATACTTGAAAGACACGAAAGCAAATTAAGAAAAAGGAAATGAAAAATAAATTAAAGATGAGAAGAGAAAGAAATGAGAAATTGAAGGAAAATCTGATAACTGGAAGACGAGAGATGAGAAAAAGAGAACGGGAGAAAAAAATCAGAGACGATAAGATACTTGAGAAAAACGTGAGGTGAGAAATAAACATCTATATAAGAAAAAAATTATGAAAAGTTTAAGAAAAGAAAAAGATTACTACCTGTGGTAATTAAGGGCAAAAGTAATGCATTTCCACTACAAAACTAACACTATTCCTAACAATTATAGTCTCTGAAAGAATACTATTATTATTATACTATTATTATCATTATTATTATTATTATTATTATTATTATTATTATTATTATTGTTATTATTATTATTATTATTATAATTATTATTTTAACCAATGATTTAGGAAAGAATAGAACAAGATTGAACTTCACTGTATCAAAACTGTTCTCTATAATAAATTACATAAATAATGCATCTCTATATAATAAAATCTCTATAAAAATATGTTGAATCTCTATAAATGAATAAATCTCAATAAATAATAGGATTTATAGAGTATTCAAAGCCTTTCAGAGACTATAACAATGTTCATCGGCAGTAATCAGGGCTTTCCTATCTGTTCTTCACTCTTAAAGAACAATAACTCATCGTGTTCTCCTTAAAGAAATCATGAATGTTATATTATGTTCTGAACTCCCATTAAAATAATCTGCTATAAATATTGGTCCTCAGTATTCCTTTAATGTTATATAAATGAAGGAATTGTAATGGTTAGTGTGTGTGTGTGTGTGTGTGTGTGTGTGTGTGTTTCTACCTTACGTGACAAAAAAGCGAGTCAGGCAGTCAGGCAGGCAAAGAGGAATGAAGCAGTAGTAGCAGTGGTAGTAGTAGTAGTAATAGTAGTGGTGGTGGTGGTGGTGGTGGTGGTAGTGGTAGTGGTAGTGGTGGTAGTGGTAGTGGTGGTGGTGGTGGTGGTGGTGGTGGTGAGATGAGGTATTGGAGAGAGGGAGGAATGGGGAAAGGACATCAACACAACCTTCCTCCCTTCCCACACCACACACACCTGACTCATCTCCACACAAACACCTGTAATATTAAGCTGACATTAGTAAGTAAAAGGTAAAGATGGGGGCATACGCTATGCTGCGCGTGGCCTCGGTGTTCATCTCCGTGGCATTAGCCCTTAGAGCCTGTGGTGGGTGCTGCCTTGTCCCTCCTGAGCCCAGTACTGTGCTGAGGTGACGAGGCGCTTGAGGGGGGGGGAATCTCCATTCCTGAGGGGGGGCAGGATCACAGCCAGGTAGCCATCTGCATCAAGCCGCTCACTAACAAGGCCGGGCTTGTCAACCAGGCGCTCGTTCACCTGTAACACCAAGAACAGTAATGAAAGAAAGAAAAGTGTGAGGTTACAACAACCATACGTAGAGGAGGATATAGTGGGGGAGTATTTGTTTGGAGATGGGAATGTGGAAGAAGCAAAAATAACAATAAATAGTTTTTGGACGACCAGAGAAAATAAGAGGAAAGAAAGAGCAAGAAACTAAAAGACAGAATAAGAGAAGACAACTAACTAAAGACCCAGACAGCAATAAGAGAAACGTCATGGAGTGCCGATTAAAGAGGCCAGACTCCCGACCCACAACTGAACTGAACTGAACAAATCATGGGTTTGAATCTCAATACAAAATCTCATTCACCTGTAACACCAAGAACAAATCATGGGCTATCAATTTACTGTTGTATTTTCTATTAATGGTAAACACTGCAAAACTAATACAGGCAGCTGTTGCTGACACACACATGACCCCCCCCCCCACACACACAAGCGCGCGCGCACGCACGCACGCACACGCACACACACACACACACACACACACACACACACACACACAGGTTTTTGAAGACAAGTATAATGAAATAGTGATAAAAAAGATGATATATGACTAACTTAAACTTAAATCTTATGAAAAATTATTACAATCAGGGTTATAAATACACACACACACACACACACACACACACACACACACACACACACACATAAACATACACACACCCACAGCACAACACACACAGCTATAAATACACCCTGACCTACAAATATGGGCCTTCCTAACACGGCAATTAAGGTTCATAATCATCACGCTACCTTCCTATTATCTCCTATACCTTTACCTTTCCCTGCACTGATTACCCCACGCTCGCCTCCACACACACACACACACACACACACACACACACACACACACACACACACACACACACACACACACACATCCACACACACACACACACACACACACACACACACACACACACACACACACACACATCCACACACACACCCACACACACACCCACACACCTCGACCAGTTTGCCGTGCACCCCCGCCAGGACGGTGTGCCGGGAGCCGTCAGCGCAGGTCAGGAGGCACACGGGGGCCTGGGGACCCATCATCTGGGCCACGCGCTTGCCCTTGCCGGAGACCTGGTTGTCCAAGCGGTTGAACTTCCCCACCGCGTAGCTCACCTGTGGCGGTAATAGCAGGGTGATTGATTGGGTAAGATAAGGGTAACGTAAGGGTATATGCTGGTAATGGATGGGTGTAAATGCTGTGAATGCTGTGGTGGTAATGGGAGGGTGTGAATGCTGTGTTAGTAATAGGAGGGTGTGAATGCTGCTAGTAATGGGAGGGTAATGGGTAGAGGGTGTCGGAAATGGGAGGGTAATGGGTAGAGTATGTCAATAATGAGAGGATTACTATGCTGTGTTGCTGTGGTGGTAATGGGAGGGTGATTGATTGGGTATGATAAGGGTAAAATAAAGGAAATATGCTGGTAATGGATGGGTGACTTATTGATTGTAATGCCAAAAATAAGGGAAATGTGTAAGTAATGGGAGGGTGACTATGCTGTGCTGTTGGGATTCTTTCAGTACAAGAATAACCTCAGTCTGCATCTCAACATTATGGTGACACTCTGTACTATCACAAATTTTACCACAATGCACAGTGTATACAAAATGAGGGATTAATATACATAATACAAAATGGAACCTACTTTACCCTGGTTTCCTTCTGCCCAGTGCTAAAGTAACTTTATAATAACCTAACTTTGAACAGAAAAACAGCGAACTACTCTCTCTCTCTCTCTCTCTCTCTCTCTCTCTCTCTTCTCTCTCTCTCTCTCTCTCTCTCTCTCTCCTCTCTCTCTCTCTCTCTCTCTCTCTCTCTCTCTCTCTCTCTCTCTCTCTCTCTCTCTCTCTCTCTCTCTCTCTCTCTCTCTCTCTCTCTCTCTCTCTCTCTCTCTCTCTCTCTCTCTCTCTCTCTCTCTCTCTCTCTCTCTCTCTCTCTCTCTCTCTCTTTATCTCTCTCTCTCTCTCACACACACACACACACACACGTAAGTACACATACGTAAACAACATAGTCACACTACTACTTAATAAACTAGACGAAAAATAGTAGATAGAATTTCTCCTACAAAATAAATGCAACGGTGAAATATAATGTAGTAGGTTTTTTTTCTATTACATACAAATACACTTATACATACGTGCTTTATTTTCTGATCAGTTTTCTTGTTTTCTTTCTTCTTTCCTCCACGAAAATAAGAAGGACGCCAAGGAGAAAACCATGGTGTGGTTTCTCTTGAATATTTGAGTTTTCTTGTTTCTGTTTTTTGCGGGTCGGTGTGTGAAATGCAAACTATTTGATTATATGACCTTATTTGTAAATATTGTAAGCTATGGTCCCGCCGAGATTAAGTAAATAATTTGAGAATAAAAAACAACAACTTATTTTATATTTTGAATTTTTGTTTACGCCTCTTTGAACGAAATTTCATAAAATACTTAAACTATGTGAGCTAAGCTAAAATGTTCTATGCGTTATCTATATTTTCTTATTTATGCTCCCATCTCCCTGATTCGTATATATATGATTTTCTTTTTTCTTTCCTAAATACCGGTTGTCAGACTGAATAATGGTTTTCATGATCAAGAGGCTTTGTAGAGAGTGAATGAGTGAATAAGAGGGTAATGACACACACACAAAAAAGGGCGATTCGTCACTCTTTTACAGTGTTTTTGGCATTTCCAGTCTTATCTATGTTTTCAATGCGATAGTTTTGTGTTCGTGTAAGTTGATTATAGCGTAAT